>CM076254.1:14075426-14182926 GCA_038380765.1 Odontothrips loti
AGGCGGGGCAGCGGAGGCTTTGAGCGCGGCGGCAACACCGTACGTACCGCCACCGTTCGATAGCGAGGCCGGGACGATGGCCGCAAAGTGACCCGCTGACACATCGGCCTCCAAATGACGGCAGTTCCGAGCCTGACCTGGCCGGGGGCCGGGGCGGGGGCGTTGAACCCCGAAAACACTATCGCCGACTGTCGACTGCCATCCCCTGCACACTGCACAGACGACGCGGCCTGTGGTCGTGGTCCCTCACTCGGCCACGGGGCAGACCCGGCCGAAGCCCTAAAGCCCTCGCGAGGTGCCCAGGTGCCCCCCGGCTGCGCTGTCAGTCAAAATCGCTTTATACTTTGAGGCGAGCAGCGCAGTGCCGCGGGCGTTCAAGAGCAGCCGCCAATGACGGCGCAAGGGCACATCGGGGGCACCCTGTCCTCGCAGTGGGACAGGACAGCGCCCTCCCCTCCGCCGGAGTGACACGATCGAACCAACCCGCCCGCCGCCACCGCCCCCCGCGGGAGGGCGATGCGCCCGGCCCGAACCCGTACGCAACAGCCTACAGCAGGGGAGGGGAGGGTGAGGGGCTGCAGGAGGTGTCCCAGCATCCTGTGCGCGACCAGCCCAGCCGGCCTCAGACCACCCTCCCCTATCGCCTCGCGCTCGGGGGTGGCTGCAGTGCGGAGTCTCAGCACTGGGCTGGGCCGGGCTCAGCCATGACCTGCCCCACACCTGAGGGTGCGCGGCGCCACGCCCCCTCCCCCCCCCCCCCCGTCCACAGTGGCTGGCCCCCTCGGAGGGATCGGGTCGAATCGGGTGCAATGGCATTGCGACAAAAATGCCCCACCACCCCCCTCGCGCCGAATATGGCACAACTGTCGCAGAGCGCGAACAGGTGCGGGGAGACTCTGAGTCTCTCTAGTGAGGAACCGCCACGACCCGCGGAAAATCAGCAAACATGTCAACGCAGATGAAACCTGAGGAACCCATCCCTTGCTCCTACTGGCTCATGGTTACTTCGGCAGTCCGCTTGCACAGGGCTGCGCGCCCCCTCCCCCCCAAATCACCAGCCCCTCACAAGGGGGGGAGGGGGGCTGGCGGCCTCGGCCCGGGCCTACGACCCCCGCCGTACAACATGGCGACAACAGGTCTTGCCGGCGGCGAGCCTCCCGCTGCCATCGACACGGCGCGGCAGGGGGCCTTCGCCTCGGCCGGGAGCCACAGGGGGCGGAGCTGCGGAGCACCAGCGGGCGGCACGGCATGGCCGCGGCACGGCAGCCGCCAGAGGGCGCCACCCGCCCCCTCCGTCGGCTTCGGCGTCGGCGCTAGGCCTAACTTGGGCCCTTCCCGCACCGGTCCGATCGATGCCGCGCCGTGCCTTCTAGCCTCGCGTCAACCCCTCCGGTTCCGTTCCGTCCGGTCCGGGCCTCCGACCCTAGCCTCTGACGACAGGGCCAACGGCGCCGGCCGCCGGCCACACGTCACTCCATGTCCCGTCATGGCGTCGCTATGCAACGCGACAGAGGCACGGGCCGGTAGAGCACGGCGTGGGCGGGGCGGGGCGGGGCGGGGCCGCTAGAACTAGACGGGCAGGCGCCAGGCCAACGGCACTCCTCTCCTGCTGATGCTGCTAGGTTCGGCGACAAGCGGGAAAGTCTTTGGCCGCCATGTCGCTGCTCGGTGCGCACGTAGGCCCGAGAGCACAGAGCTGAGCCCAGCGCGGGCCCCGCCCGCCTCGCCCGGCTCCAACCGCGGCCCCACGGCCACGGCCTCGAGCCCAGCCCAGCCAGCCCAGCCCCCAGACCCCAGCGGCGGCTGGACCGTCCCGTTCCCGCCAGCATCAGCAAATGGCGGATGGGATGTCGTCGGCGGGGCGTGGGGACTAGGGCTGCGTGGGTGTTGGCGCGGTGCGGGGATGCGAGGCAAAGCGGAGCAAGGCGGGAGCCAGCAGAGCCAGCGCACTACACATGTGTACACACCGACACTCCTATGCCATGTCCATGGGTGCAGAAGTTTTGGGTCCAAAAACAGTAATGAAGAAAATATCAAAGGCGATGAATGAGAAATTAAAAAATTCATTGAAATAGACGGCGCGAGCAGAACGTCATCAAACCTGAGGGGTTCCACTTGGCTGGTATTACCCAAAATCATTCGGTGCAACACTTCTGTGTAATGTCCACATGTAAGTTTTGGATACAAAGGAAAATTAAACAGAAAAATTAATTTTGAACATCAAGGGGATAAAGAGGAATTTTAAGTTTCATTGACACAGATGGTGCATGCGAGGACCTGTGAAGATATTGACAGCCTCCCTCAAAAGCAGATAGAAATGGACAGGAAACAAGTGTCATCCGCTCAAAATACAAGTTTCTTTGACAAAGTCGATGATGGATCAGAGTTAAAAGTTTATGCACAGACCAATTATTATTTAAGCAAATAGTAAGAAAACTTCCCATTATGATTTTAAAATAACCACAGGAAGTTTAAGTTGCTACTCTCACAAAAGCAACCATACCTATGAATGAATTGACCTTAATTGGTTAAAATGATATTTATATATTTTATATTCAAATTTTAAACTTCAATCTTTAGCACAGAAACAGACCCCTGTTATGATATATCTACATCTAGCCGAAATGAATCAGTCAAAAGTTGTAACAAAAGATTGATTCTTGTCAACTTTCACGGCTACCCATTACAATTGCATTGGCCACCAAAACCAGAGCCTCGTCCTCATCTTAACGTCATGACGAGTGTCTCAACTGACTTGTCAAAAAGATGGCAAATGAAACTCAATCAATCAAAGAGTGTAGAATTTCAAGAAAACTGGAGTTCGAAATTGAGACTTATTGCAAAATTAATTAATACTACCACAATTTATAACTTGATACATTGTTGAATTTGAAAAATATTGAAAAGTCATTGTCAGAGTTTTCATTTCATTTCATTCATCTTTAAGGAAAGAAATAATTTACAAATCAATCTGGTTCAGAAATGGGGTTGTGCTAAAATATGATTAAAGAACATTACTCGGTAAAATGTTTATGCTAAGAAAATATCACAATGAGAATGAGAATGCAATGGCTGGCATAAGCAATGGGTGCACTCACCAAACTAACAAAATGAAAGTGTTGCCAGATTTTCTATGGAGGTCTCAAAATACCTTCACAGCAACACTTTAGAAGTGCAAAGGAGAAAGCAAAGCGATTTCCAGAAGCTGACAAAACTGAAGCCGCCTGCCGCCTCTAACTTAAAACCACACGACGCTCAAACGAAAGCCGTCTGACAGACGAACGTAAATGTAAATAGGCCATACCCCGTCACCCGGGCATAACGTAATAGGTATCTTAATCAAAGAAAACCATGAACACGACGAGTGACAAGCGAAATTCCAGCACAGATAGAGAGACCGGTGATGATTTCATACGAAATTAACGGCGCTTTACGTTGAAAATGAGCACGCGATGTAGGTTGAGCCGTCGCTACATGGCCTGACAGGCGGCAGCCGCAGCAGCGTATGTGGCGGCACCATGAAAAGCATCTGCACCATCACAGTAAACTTGCAAAAAACAAGAGCGAAATTTCCTGACAAGACAGTTAGTTAGTCCAGTCCTATGACTTTCGCAAAACTCGTCAATCAACGATTACTTTCATGCGAAATCGTCAAAGGCTTTCTTTCGTGGAAGAGGTTTGTTTGGACGCTTGGCTGTCGTTCATGCTTCCCAAGCAAGACAGAACTTCATACGGCATTTCGTCACAGAATACGGTGATGGCAAAACTTCCGACGAGTTCCCCGGCACCAGCTCGTATTGGGGAACATTTCATGCCAGAAAACAGGCGGAATCTGCGATATATTGCCGAAAAATCGACAATTTCAAGAATAAAACACTTACCTGGTGGCCACAGATGACGGATATTCAAGAGGTGATACTGCTCAGATCTTCTGCGCATGACTATCCAACTCAAGTGAGAAATCATCAACAAAACGATTTTTTCTAAGTTTATCGACGTTGCCACGACGAAAAGAAAACGGGATAGGGCTGACCGGCTATTTTCATAGCATAATCACCAATTACGATGACGGCAAAATTGTTAAATACAGTTATCTTAATATGGAAGCACCCTCATTCGAAGTCAGGTTGACTATCGTAGTGCTCTACTTTGTTTCCGCGCCCGGTTTCGCAGATTTATTATTGCACTAGAAAATGATCAGCTGATTACGTATCATATTTTGATCGTAGTTTCGAATTTTGCGTCTTTGACAAGTGTTTTACATTCCCTGATTTTTTTTTTGACCAGCTAAACTTAGTGTGCTCTTAATGGAGTGACCTGCTTGATAATTCTTTGTCATCTGAAAAATGTCCAACAGTCAAGGAAGTTATAATTTTAAAGTAGTGCTTTTGGGAGAGGGCTGCGTTGGCAAAACGTCTCTTGTACTTCGTTATGTTGAAGACAAATTCAACGATAAACACATCACTACTTTGCAGGTTTGTATTAGGTTGTCATATTGAATTGTCCTAACCTCACCTCTATACCTGTAGCTGTCACATCTGCTAATTTCGTAAACAAACTGTTCTAAGAGGTTCTCTCTAATATGAAAATAAGGAATATTTCAATTTTTCCCGATCTGTTAACTCTTATTTTTCCAAGTAGTTATCCTATTTTTCGCCTATGTAATTGTTTGTATGATGTGTCATGTCATTTGTTTTTTTTTTTTTTGTTATCTACAATGTTCTAACTTATTTTGTGACTTTCAATTATCTACGAACAGTTATTAGTGTCAGAAAGCATATGTTTCACACACTTTTATCCCAAAGAAGTGTAATTTGCAATGAGATGGAGCTGTCAACTTATCTCGGTCTCAGTTTTCACTTGATTTTATGAAAGGGTTATATAACTCATAGAGTTGTTTTTTTGTTCTCTCTCGCGCTTCTAGGTGGGATATTGTGTCCGTAATTTTTTCTAAATTTCCCGTATTATTTGCTGTCCTAATTTATGCTCAGAGGATAAGTAAGAGTTGTGCCTAAAAATTACTTGTTCTTTTCTTTGCAGGCTTCTTTTTTGAATAAAAAGTTAAACATTAATGGGAAAAGAATCAACCTTTCCATCTGGGATACAGCAGGACAGGAAAGATTTCATGCCCTGGGTCCTATTTACTACAGAATGTCCAATGGGGCTATTCTTGTGTATGATATTACAGATGAAGATACGTTCAAGAAAGTAAGTAAATAAAATAAAGTAAGTAAAGAAACCTCTGTGGTCTTGTGCTCAGCTTTGTTTATCAAACGTCTCTCTTGTTGTAGGTGAAAAATTGGGTAAAAGAGTTAAAGAAAATGTTAGGCAGTGAAGTCTGCCTTACTATTGCTGGAAACAAAGAAGATCTCTCCAAGGATAGGAATGTGTCTGTTGAGGAAGCTCAAAGGTAAAGTCTGTTAACCTTGAGGAACTATTCCATCATTTTATTGAATTCTGCGTTTAAAAAGATTTTTTTGTCTATAGGTATGCTGATTCAGTTGGGGCAAAGCACTTCTTAACATCTGCCAAGCTGAATCAGGGTATTGAGGAGATGTTTGTTGAATTAAGTCAACGTATGGTGGAACGGCATGCTGAGGTTGAACTGGCTCAAGCACAGTCAACTTTGGGACGAGCAGGAAGTATGAGACGTAATGTGATGGTTGTTGAAGATGACATGATGGTACCACCTGATAATGCTGTCAAAGGGGCTTGTTGTGGGGGCTACCGTGTTGCCTCTTCATGAAGCTAACAACTCACTTCTGGCTTCGTAGACAAGTAAATTTTACTTGTTCATTTACTTGAATGTCTTATTGAAATTTTATCCGCAGTGTGTGGAGAATGTCACAATACAGTTTTAAATGCATATGATTGTCTGTTGAATGTACATAGTCTTGTAAATTGAATGTTACATGAAGTATCTGTGATCTAAATGTGTACAAAAGATGTTATGTGAAAAGGCCTGTGGTTGTTGATTTTTTACTGTTGTTATCTAAGAGGCCCCTCTTACGATTGTTATTGTAATCTGCAACTAATTTTGAAATGGTATTGAAGCATCTTGTATGCCATGCTTTTTTCAAACTATGGCCCTTGTCATCCAACTTTTTTAGCTAGTCAGGTGCTAAAAGCTTGGTGTAGCTCAAAGAAAACTACTGTCCAGAAAATAGGGTAAGGAGGGAATAAGCAAAGCCTTTTAGCCTGAGGCACAGGTGGGACAGGGCAACCTGTACGTAATTGATATTGAATCCTAGAATCCTTGATACCTCTAGTCGCCTCAATATTTTGTTTGCGTTATCCATTCCACTGTGGATAGCGTTTATTGTTTATCAAATCAAAATTTAAGAGCAAGGCAAAGATTTTTTATAAAGAAATAATTTTATCAGATTTCCGATTATTTGAGTTTTGTTTTACTTTGTAAATTTATGACTTCTGTTACTCAATTTCTATACTATAGTGTAGTGACGTTAAATCTGAATTACAAATAGTTGTCAATGCACTATTGATGCATGTTAATATGGTACTCCAAACTACTTATTACTGTCTCTACCTTTACTTTACAGAGTCCTTATATCATCTCATATTGTTTAACTTCTGTAGAAATGCTTAATTTCCTGTTCACCTTCGGTGTAGTTTATGTGGAAGAAAACAACATGCTTGTTTAGCATTTTCTTTCTTTTAATAACATTTTTCTTGATAAGCTATGCAATTCTAAAAATGCAATTTCTACCATTGTGTGGAAGGAGATTTTTTCCCCTTCAGTCTTCAGAGTATTTTATGGAAACTCTTGCTCAGGAAGATACTTAAATGCTCTGCACAAAGACCATTACTGTTTGTACACTTTGACTGTGATGACATTTCTTACATTTGAGGAAAAATTATGTTCATGTATGTGGTACGCATGGATGCAGATGTGTGTTTCATTGCTCGTCTTATTTCTGCTATCACTTTTATAGGCAGGTATTGTTTTATATTTACTCCTACTCATGTTCTATGAGCTGCGCCACAGTTCATACATATTTAAGCTTTGCCATGTGTTTTCTGAACTGTTGTACTGCTTCAGTCATAGTCTTGTATCCAATGTAGCCTGGTATTAAAGGACCTTTCAGTGAAGTGTGACATGTTCGTGCGCGGCTGCAGTTTTATTCGTGTTATTGAAAGTTTGCCTCACGATAACAGTTTTGCAAAGTACGTCTGAAATAATTAAAGCTTAAGAGCAATTTGTGTGACTATAGATGTAAGGTAGTAGTGACGATTCTCCATTTTGTGGAACAGTGAAAAGAGGGAAACGGTGTTAAATTGTATTTGTGGAGCGACTTGTGAATTAATGGTGTCATCAGTATTACTACCAAGCATTTGTCTGATTCCTTTCTACCTTTTCTCAGATACTAGTGTCTCTGTGAGAGGAACAAAAATGATACATACACAAATGTAAAAGGTTTCATCCTAATCTTTAATACATTTCCATACACATTCTATAAAATTTTAAAATTTTATGTATAATGTACAGTAAAAGCACAAAGGCACTTTGCAAGAGAAAAAAAAAGGACGTAAAATACACCTAATCTGAAGGGAAATGTTATGAACTAAATTAATAGCTGACATTTGAACACAGCGCTTGCTTGCATGCCTGCCTGCCCGCCTCCTAACAGTGTTACACCATAAATATATGTACATACACCAATAAATTAGAGGTTTACATGCCCCTAGCATTTCCAAGAGACACAGAGAGGCAAAGGTGCTTCATATACATCACAATTGAGATCTCCCATGGACGATGCCCGTAAGAACTTTTTTCCCATTATTGTTGCTGCAGTTTCATAACACACACACTTCCATTAATTGAAATAAATAACAACAAAAAAAAGATGCGGATCAGGTCGGCAGGCTTCTCGACTGGAAACCCTAACATGACAACAAATGTAACACAAGTGCATGATAAAACAAAATATACAAAAGCTGAAATCATTCTTTCTGTTCTTTGATTTTAGCCCCCACTAAAAAATATCAAATGGTTGGGTGTTATGAAGCTCATGTTAAGAAACAAATAGATGCATGAACTATAAGGTACAGGTACAGTTACTAGTCATGATGTCAGTCTGTCATTCTTTTGGCCTTTAGAATACAGATAAAATGTTTGCTATAAAAAATTATGTCATGTCAACCACGTCAATTTTTGTTCACCTTGTCATTAGTCAAGTCCCTCTCTTGCTAGAGAATGATTAATCCAAGTTAAAAATTTAGGTCAAAGACACAAAGAAGGAAAGAAAAAATATACATCTCAATAAAACACAGACTGTTTTATAGCCACTTACAAACAAAACAGAATTCTAATTGGAGACTAGAAATGAAAGTTTTCTCGAGACTAACCAAAGCTTACAACGCAAGACAATGCAAACTTTGCAAACCTTGAGTATGCACAGACACATTTAAACTTTTTTACAAAATGAAACAAATTGCACAAAATGCAACTTTAAATGATCACATGTGGTTCACACAACACTTTGTTAACCATCCTTAAAAGTAAGATAAAAATGAGTTGGTACGGTAGTGGTCATTTAGACAACTTGCTGATAACTCTGATTAATGCTCCATTTTCATCTTTCAGCCTCTGATTTTCTGATTTGAGCTGCTCCAAGAGCTGTAACAAAAACATCAGAATTTGTTAAAAAATATGCCATGTTATTATAGCAACAGATTGCTGGACCACAGTCACTATAACAATCAAAGAAAATAAAAGGAGGCATTTCTCCTTTTTACATATTAACATGCTATAGATAAACAAATCACATACAAGGGACGACCGAACAAACAATCAACTCAATAATTCAGATGACAGAAAATTCCCTCATTAAATAAGTTAAAATCGGACGTTGTAAAATTCAATTTGAAGAAAGATTTATTGAATGGAAATATGCAAATTTTAGAGAAAAAGAGAAAACACTGCACAGGCATGAAGCACGAGTAGAGAGAAACCAACAGCAGAGAAAAAAGCAGGTGACCTCATGAGCCATGAAGATGAAGCAACAACTTTGAAGACAAAACACATTTAGAAAAGGCAGATGCTTTTGTCTGATTTGTGTTCCAAGACACTTATAGAAATTTTAACATTTGATAGAAATGCGTATCTTCACCGTTTACTGCAAAATATAACAGAAACTAATGACTTTTTATAGTGAATGGTATATTGATATACAGAGACACTATTCACATTTTGATGGCAGTATCAGCAACGCTTTAAGAGGAGTAATACATCATAATTCACAATGATCACAAGCACTTAGGAAACTGATTGTCTAGATTACAACTCACTAACATTTTGGGAAGAATCTTTAGGCCACTCATATACCACCACATGTTTCACAGACTTTAATAGTGTTAGATATTCAAGCATATCACACCACACAAACAGCTTAAGCTCACAACTTAATAACCTTCACATAAGCAGTTCTCAAGGGTGCCTTAGAATAATATTTCCAATACAGTACAGCAGAACTTATTAAATGGGATAGGTGATGGTGAACTGTAGTCCAATGTTAATATTGAGGTTGCATTTTGGGTGACGGCCAAAAAATTTCAGTGGGTTGACAACTCTGTACCCTTTGAACTAGAGGATAAAATCTTTAAGACAGCCTTGCAAATCAGTGTTCATACAAATGAATTTAACTTCAAGTGCATCAATTTTTTTATCTGAGTACTCAGTAGGAAAAATACACTCAAAATCATGAATGGTGCATAAAGTTCTGTCAATTACATCCAATGGTAGGTGTTAAGGATTCATTTTAATAATGTCAGTTTAAAAAATGTGGATCAGCTGTTGTATGTTAAAGGACACGTTCAATAAAAGAGCAGCTTTAAGTTCACAAAAGGCTAGCACCATACAATAACGCTAGCTCTGCTGAACTCTTATTTTACAGATGCAGGCTACACTGGCGTCGCGGGATAACAAAAACAAAGTCAGCACTGCATGCCCACCAATGCAATGCAACACCAAACCACATTTACAGCATTACCTATATTCTGGCATTAGCTGAACTAGTCAGCTTGGTCACCACCCGCGTCAAAGCACGGTTTTCAGACCTCAATCTTTCGTTTTCCATTTTGAGCTTTTGCAATTGCTGTAAAAGTAAGAAATATCTTAAGCCACACCGTCCCTTCATTTTGCTTGAAACTGCATCTGCGCCTAAGTTTACAACTCCTGAAAGAAAATCTACTGTCCTCTGGAACAGGTATCGCTAACTGCTACATCACTTTTGCACTAAAGAAAGAAGCAGCAAAATACACATGTAAAATAAAGTAGATAGGACAAACGACTGTTCACCAGCATTTCTTTCTATGATGCCACCAACTGTATTATGAACGTGAATTCCTCGTGTCCTCCTTCTGACTCCTTGAGTAACTTATGCCCCTGTAGCCACAGCATGCATTTGATGCACAATTAGAGATACTACATTAATTGAAAAACTCAATACACTCAGACTTGTTACCTAGTAGTTATCAGATAGATCAGCAGAGGAAGGCCTTAATCTGTCTAAAAATTTAGTTCACAATAAAATGATGAACACACTCCTCCAAAGAAAGGGATAATAACAAACAATACTAGCATAAAAATAGTTTTACACTTCAGTTAACATGCGTTTGAGCCACGTCATAGTTGAAAAGTAGGCAAACAACGAAAACCATCTGATATCACAAGACAAGTTTCCAGCTGCCACCTTGAAGGAATGTGTTCCTGACAGATGAACCTCATGACAGCACACTAATGAGAATGCAAGAGAGCATTACAAGGACTTCATAACACACACAAACACTTCCTCAGAGACAAAAGAAAGAGAGAAAGAAAGAAAGAGTGAGAAAAGAGAAATAAGACCTCAATTTCCATCAAAACACTCTGAACAAAAGAAACTCAAATATACATACCTTTAACTCTTCTTCCATTTCTGACAGCTTTCGTTCCATTGCCCTTCTTTCTCGCTTTTCTAGTTCTGACAGGCTGTTTTTACTATGCTGAAATGGAAGTGAAACAAAAAACAAGCCTTAGCAGGCGGTTCACAGAAGTTTTAACACACACATATGTACATCTATGTTCATTTAGATGCACTATATATTACACAGGATGGAGTAGTTAATGGCAAGACAACTTACAACCGAGTTTTCAGTAAGTGACTTCGATCCTCTTAAGTCCTCTTCAGTCTTCTTTAATTTCTCTCTCAACCGCTCATTTTCAGCTTGAGATTCCTCATAAAGCTACAACAATCGTGAGATGTTACACATTAGCCACCACGGTCCACAACCACACTGCATAAGGCACAGACACCAAGAGGAGCACCCACCTTCTTGTAATCAATTTCGCCGTTTTCTGAACGCGCCGGCGTGACGGCACGGCTGACCGAAGCCGAGTCACCGCCCGCGGACGAGGCCGAGGTGGAGCCCAGCCGGGAGGAGCGGCCCGAGCGCTCGCCGCCACTCTGCAACACAACACCACACCAGACAATAACCAGACTGTCCTGTCCACACCACATCACACGGCAGGGTTAGGGTCGGGGAGGGGAAGTGCCAAGTGACACTGACAGGCAAACGGTTCAAAAAGTAAGTTTGCAAACCAACACAGCACATTCAACCCGAGCCTTACAACGTAGCCTTCCGAGACGGTGCTTCGCGCGTTGCTAACGAGAGACGTGTTGGACCCCGAGCGGGACAACGCTGGGGATGGCAGCGCCGAAGACGGGGCCGAGGCCGAGGACCGCGATGACGCGGGTCGGGGCTGCGAGCGGGAGCGCTGCCTGGCGCGCTGCTTGCTGGTTTGCGACGTCCCCGACGAGGACTGGGTTGAGCCGGGCCGACCGCGGCCCGTCGTGTAGCTGGACGAGGATGACGTGCCCGACGGGTGGATGCTCAGGTTGCCGACGAGGACGTTGCTTGACACCGACGAGGGTCGCGCAGGCGAGGGCTGCCGATTCAGCGACGACGAGGACGCCGACGAGGGCACCATGAGGCCGCCGTAACCCGAGGCCGTGCCGCCGTACGTGGTCAGGGGGCTCATGCCACCGAGGGGGCTCATGCCCAGGAGGTACCCCGTCGACCCGGAGCCCACCCCGCCGTAGCCCACCAGGCCGTGGTGGCCGTACGAGGAGCGGGCGGACGGCGACGGTCCGTACATGCTGCCCATGCTCTTGGGCCGGCCGGCCGAGTACAGCGACCCCGAGCCATTGCTCAGCCCGGAGATGGAGTTCCTCCGGGCGGCCGACGCTGACCTAGCCGCCGCGCTGGCAGACGTCGACGATGACGGCCTTGAGGTCGACGTAGGCCTCGAGGACCGGGAGCGACTACTGCTACTGCTGCTGCTGCTGGACAGCGGGCCCATGCCATGGGTCACGCCGTGGCTCGCGCGCGCGTGGTACGACGCCATCCTCGGGGCGAGTCACAACACAAATGAGGGGAGCTGCTGCCCTGCTGCGTCTGCGGCGCGCCCCGGCCCACACAAAACCCTGCCCTCTGCCTGTGGCTGCCTCTGGCCGCCACGCCACACTACACCTCACACTACAGTACTACGTCGGCTTCGGGGTCGGCTCGGGTCGGACAAGGCCAGCAAACCAGCCTCAAACTTGAGACTCAAATATAGCCCCTCCCCTCCCCTCACCCTCACCACCTGACCAGGTGCTGGGATGACGCCAGCCGGCCTCGACTCCACACGCTTCGTCTCCCTCGCACAGCGGACACCCGCGCCGCAAGACAGAGAACGCGAAGACAGAGGGAGAGACACCACCAGGGCTAGGGCCAGGCCAAGCCAGGACTAGGACTGGGAGTGAGGTGAGTGTGACGCACGGGTAGAGACGTCGTCGTGCCGTCTAGCTGGTCTAGCTGGCCCTGCTGGCCCGCCCCAACCCTTCCGCTTGGCTCATCTCCTGTCTCTTCGTTTCTGATGGCTCCGCTCTCCGCAGCTTTGCTCATCCGCAAGGCCCTTGGCCCTTGGCCGCCCTGTCCCCCTTCCTGTCTTCCCGCGGCACCGAAGACCTCAACCGAGACGACTTGAAGGATAAATGCACGTCCACGCAAGGACGCAAGGACAGAGCACGAGTACAATCAGCCCACACGGTCCATACAAACAAAAGAGTTATGAGGCATCAGGAGAACGGAGAGCCATCAAGAGAAGGCAGCAGTGGCAGGCGCACAGATGTCTTGGGTGCTCCCACCCCCTCTCCTCTCCATCTCGGAACATACTTGCACTTGTAACCGTTCAAATAGTGTTAATGGGCATTTGTGTCCCCCGGGACAAAAGGTTCCCTTGACACACTGTCAGGCAGCAGCTTGCCAAATCCGCGGGCCGCCCGGCACGGGTTAAATTTAGAAATATGACAACAGCCCTCGCCTCGCTTCCCTTTTTGACAAGGCCCACCCCTCTCTGAAACACTGTTGGGGCCAACAGTTTTGCAGCTCAATTTGGCGCCCGATGATCTCAGAAACTTTCCACTCACTGCACTGCTAAACACTAGTTTCTACTGAACACGGCCTGGTAAAAATTTCCAATATGTTCTAACAAAAGACTTGCAGTGCTAAATAAAGTTCAGCTACTATATAGTCCAGTCCCGTCCCGTCCCGTCCGACTCACAACCTCATGCTAGCAAACAAACCAAACACACTGAACTGACAGCCCCCAGCGGGCAGACCACGCCTGGCCCAGCCCCGGCACCCAGCCTGCCCCTCGTCCGCAATCTCGTTTGCCTTCCCACCCCACCCCAACTTTTCACTCATCCTCTCCTCCTCCTGAGAGGCAGTAGGGAAAGAGAGGAAAAGGAGGTGTGTGGGTTTGAGGGAGAAAGGCGGAGAAAGGCAGAGAGAGGGAGAGGGAGAGAGAGTGACAGTGAAATGATGCAACAACCGGCCACCCCTCACTCAGGAGACAGTGCCAACATACGAGCAGGACCAGCCACAAAGCCAGCAATATCAGTCCAAAATTGAAGTTGCATCACAAGTAGGGAAAAAGGAGAGGAAAGGAACAATTCCCACTTTTTTCCTCCAACCACCATCACATGTGGTAACCATGGACTAACTTCCTAAATATACCACGGTCTGGGCAATCAGCCAAACTTCAACTCAGCCTAGCCTATTTATAGATATATCGTGGCCCCGAGCACTTCTAGACCAACCACAGTAAGAAAGAAAAAAAAAAAGAGAGAAAAGAGGGGAGGGGAGGGAAAAAAAAGAGAGGAAATCAATTAATTTGAAGAACTTTACCTCATTGTGATTTGTTGTTGAATCATCTACTTCTCCTTGATTTACTTCCTGCCGATCAGGGTCAATTTCCTAGATTTCACAGAAAAATAAAACGAGTGAATTTTAACATCACAACTATGAGTTTGGAATAGACTCCAATACATGTAGCACTTACATCCAGATCAACATGAACAACTCCAGTCGATCTACGCTTCGGTCTTTTTCTCCTTGCAATCACAGCTTGAGTTGCTTGGGCATTTCTGCTGTCATTCTCCTTGTCTTGCTCTGAAATTGATAACAAGGTAAGATGAGCAAGGCAAGAGGTAGTAAAATGTTCAAAATGAGGAATCATCAACTTGATCCACCTTTATCCTCCGGTGGCTTAAGCTGTCTTCTAAGAGGTAAAGTGACAGTTGTTTCAGCTGCCACAGGTTCAGGGGCAGTATTGGGGGCTGATGTTGGGCGGCCCACAGAGCCACCAGACGGCCTTCTAATGTAGGCAGTTGGTGCCTCAGGCATGCTGCTGCGATTTCGGGCATCTTCCAGCAGAAACTGGAACACATGATAAGATGTACTGATTAGGGAGGGAAACTTTGCAGCAGAAAGAAATGTTACAATATTAACACTGTGATTCCTCAAGACGTAAGGAAAATATGAGGCCATAGCAAACGGCAGGCAAGCACACACAAAGGCGTCATAAATTGTTCACAAGGCTAGCCCAGCCCTTGACTTTCAACAGAGCTGCTCCAGGACATATGACGAGCAATGTTCACAACAAAAGTAATATAAAAGCAAGAAAAATAAATAAATAAAAATAATGGTCCAAACAAAGGACTGCATGTTCAATTGCAAAGACAGGAAGAATAGATACATGGACAACACACAGAAGTTTAGCAAACACATAGATTTGAAAGCGTGATGACAGAGTTACCATGCAACGTGTGACAAAGTGCGTATCACATACAAATGAACAATGGGAGTGGAAAAATAGTAAAGAATGGGAGGGAGACAAGAAATCATAAAAGTTCCACGACATTCAATTCCACATATTTCTGAAGTTCATTCCTTTTTGCACAGGCAGAGGACCAAGCTACATGTGGCCAAGAAAACCAGAAGAAAATGCAAGAAGAGGTCTCAGGTAGGAGGATGCAGGTCATAAAATGATTCACACCACTGAAAATTTAACATCCAGGGCAGCCAATGTAACACTGCTCATTAACACTAAAATTCGAGAACTCAAACAACAGTCTTGACTCCTGCCACCACAACTGATCATCAGAGACGACCTGGCCATCCTCTCCTTGCACTTTCTGTCTTTTTCACCATTGGAGAAGCTAGAGTGGGGTGTGGGGCCTGTGGTACGGGTACGTGTTGCACACCTTGCTGCGATCCCCGTTGTCAACACGGAGGCGCCACGAGGGCCGCCGCTCGGACGCCACTACGACGTCTCTGTCTTCTCTGGTAGGACTAGGTACAGTGGGCTCACCGGTTGTTATTGTGGCTGATATTGAAGTACAGTTATTGCCATAAATCAAATCCGCTGCATTTGGCTGTCATGGGCACAAATTGTTTTCACATTACAGCAAGCAATAGTATTACTTATGGGTTGGTTTTCAGGTCTAATGTAAATGACTCAGAGAATTTATAAAATGGATAAAAAGAAGTAAGTCTTAAAGAAAAATAGGTTGAATCGTTTCTTTTCACTAATGTACTTTATAACAAATCATTATCAATTAGGTCTAGTGTCCAATATGAGGTATATGACATGATCAATCTACAAGATAATTTCAAACCATGAATACACAAGGGTGCTAGGACAATATTAATGAGCACAGAAAAGCTACACACTAAGCAGGATCTTGAGTTGCATTGATAATACAGTCTATACACAAAATGGGAACAAATAAACAGTGCTTGGCATCATCACACTTCCAAATAACTCCAAACAGTGCTGCGCAATACTTTGCAAAATGTAAACTTTTAATAACATTCAGCCTATTATGTGGATTAGATATAAATATAAAACTTGCTCTTTAATCTGATTCTAAAACTGTATAGGCACATGGAATGCAGGAACATAATACACACCTGATCATTATTGAGCTGCTGCGTTGCTTGGTGGAGTTGTTGCTGCTGTTTCTTTTTAACTAGCTGTTCAGCCGACTTGATCTCTTCTAAAGTGACTCCTTGGGTAGACCTTCGAGTCTCTCTCACTCTCTTCGCATGGGCTTTTCTTTGGGTTTCAGATTCTTCATCTCGTACAGGTGGAACAAATGACCTGAAATATAAATGTGAAATTCATATTTAATGCATTTGCAAAACTTCATTGCCTCGAAAGAATACCTTCTCACAGCACCATGATTTGGAAAATTTGGGGCCACAGCACATGGTAAGGTAAACTTCCACATCAAACTCATAGTTGCCAGAGCTGAGTTCACAGTTTGACAACACTTAATAAAAACGCAAATAGCAAAAACTCAAAACCATGTTAAAATTGGGTTTAAAACAAAAAGCAAGGGAAAGGCAAACAATACATTCTGCATGTCTGCAGACCTTTGGTTTAACATACCAGTAATGTAGCATTGTGTGCAAAATACTCAAGTCCATAAAATTTACTGTTCATAATACAGAGAGCTAATTAAATTAAAGCAGGCAAAATCTTGGTGAAGTGCTACATTTCATAAACTACCATGCTGACAGAAATCTAGCATCTAAACGAAGTTTGATAATTTTAGGGATGGTTGGCTGCAAAATTACAACATGCACACATGTGCTAAAATTACTGGAATACTAGTCAGATCCTTCCTTTTACCCTAGAAGGTACAACATAGCATATGTGAAATTATCAGAATCATGTCAGGAAATAAGGGTGTCAAACCTCAAATTAATGGGGACTAAATAGCATCAGCAGTTAGGAATGTATGGGACATCAGTTCCTGGTGATCCATTGTTATGTTTATGAAAGAATGAGAATGAGCCAAATTCCCACATACCAACAGCTGTTTCAGAACACAAGTGTCACAGCAGAGAAAAACTGGCAATGCAATGCGATGCAGGACTAAAGCGAACAGCAGCAAAGAAAACATGCACAGACAGCAGACAGATCACACTGCTACGCACTTGAAGAAATTTTTGAAGATGTTCCCTGGACTAAGCTTACTTCCCCCAGGCGTGGTGGGGGTGGTAGGAGTGGTTGTGGGGCTACCAGGCCCGCTGGAAATTAGTGCAAAACACTCTGCTACAGTGTTGTGCTTTGCACAGACAAGCATACAAATATCCACAGACATTGCTATAAATTGGTCATCAAATAGAATCGATCCAACAGTATGTTTAGCAGGCTTAATGAATTGTATGTAGGACAAAATGTTTTACCATAATCGATTTCAAGAGGATGTGAACAGGCGCAAAATTAAATATTCAATGGAAGTAATATTAATAAAATCACTGAGGTTCGATACCTCTTTATACTGTTCGAAGACTATCGAATGACATGAGCTCTGAATGTTATTGCTCTTTACTAACCACATAAACATGCCTTGATCAGATACAATACATATATTAAACAAATTTGTGAAGATTAAGATCAAGAGTAGAGAAAAGAAAGACTTTTAGTCAGTTGAAGATAATTAAGTATAAACAAAAAGAGCTTGACATCAATGAAGTCATATTGATGTAAAGAGTGACAGTACTAGGTGCACTTTCAGACACTAAGGGTGATCTTGCACCAATTATTACAAGGTGTGGCATGCACTGAATTCAGCTAAGAACAACAACAACATCCTTCCACATAAGCCCTCAACACAACAGGAACCCTGCACACATGCAATGACCTGAACACATAGCTGTAATAAAATCTTTGTGTAGCACATTGTGCCTCTTTTGATGGTACATGCCAAATGAATGTGACCTACATTAGACACCCTAACATTGACCAAAATTATAAAGATTACGATGCTACACAGCACCACCTAAAATAGAAAGAAGGAAAAGCTGTAATAGCAGCACTCACCTCCGGACTTGACTGACTTGCGAAGTCCCTATTGAGTTAGGTGTTGTGCTTTGAGAAGCTCTGTTGGCAGGGTCAGTAGGTGGTAGCATAAGGTGTGCAGTGGCTGCAGTAGCCGCCGCAACAGCAGACACTGCCGCTGCCGAGGCAGTCTTAGTAGGGCTCGTCTTATTCTCCTCATTTGATCCTCTACGGCTGAAATACAGACAGCAATAAAAACTTGTATGAAATCAAAAGCCAACAGCCAAACGAAGAGAATCATGACTTCAAAATCATTTTTTTAATGGATGGATATCCTAGAGTGTTATTTGACATACATTTGGAGCATTACAACCAATTCACTCTGAAATAGTGAGGTATCAAGGTAGAAATCATAAATATTATGTTAACTGTCTCTCACTTTAGAGAGAAAACAATGGAATGGTTAATAGATTAAGCCATTGTTAATTACACTGTCAAGTATGTACAGTCAGAAAGCTCCAAGCAAGAACAACGTATTTACAGTATTACTCCTTACAACAGGGAGCCAACAACAGAATAAGTTTTTCAACACTAGTTAAACAACAATTTAAATAAAGCTGTTTTACTTAAACTGCCAGTTTAAAGTAAAATTGATACAGACGGTGATGAATAAAAGCGTGCGTTCAAAGTCAAGCAGCAAACTTAATTTTCACAGAAGCCAAATCCACAAAATCAGTTTTGTACTTGCAGTACCACTATGCACAAAAAGTGCAGCTGGGAGCAATGAATAAAAGTTGTTTGACACACAAAACTACATAATCCTCATCAATATTGAAATCATGTTTTGACTCAAATAATATCCCTGATCTTTACAGCTAAAATACTCTTTCTGAAATTTGTTACCCAACCTACCTTGGCAAATATTTTTCTCTGAGTGAGGCAGATCGAATGGGTAAGGCTGACACTGACTGTGAGGAATGCAATGAGGGGCAAGAGCCCTTTATTCTTGCGTGCAACTCCAGGTATCTGCGGTAAAACCTACACGCACACAACATAGAATAACACAAGCTGACACATGCATGCTTTCTGCACACACCACCTAACATTCGGTAGATTGTTACCCGCAGCACATTGCATGCTGACAAGAAGCAGTTTCATAGCTAAATTATCACAAGCATGAAGCATATGGGGTACTTCTTGTAATTAAAGAGTTACTGTGTTACAAATGTCAACACATGCAAGATATGTTCAAGAAATATTTCTCTTATCAAGACACTTAATGAAAATTAGATACGGCAAACAATGGGTGCTGATTAATAATAATATCAAATTGACCAACTCAACAATTCATACATTGGCATCAGAGCAAAACAATCTGACTTGTTAGTTATTTCCAAAAGCTCAAACAACATTTAACTCACCTGTCATCTGTCTCAATAAAACTCTGAGTCCTCCTCACTCTCAGAACAACATCTTGGTTATCTGTTGCACCACGCCCGCCAGCAGGCGCAGATTCATTGTTGACTTCCTTTTCTCCAAGACCTGCCACACATACAAATCACAACAACCATGTCTTAACAAACAATGCACAGCACACTGACTATAAAGACCATAATGTCTGCTAAAACCTTTGTAACATTAAACCATTATGTGGTAAAATGTTCATAAAGTATTTCAAACTTGGAAAAACAAAAGTCTGACATATGAATATTACATTCTTCGAAAGTATTGGTCTCTCTATCTCAAGCACTAAATACTGTGAGATGCAGCATAAAGTTGACAAACATAAAATTATCGTGCAAGTGCAATGCAAAACGAGTAGATTCAACAATTCTACTGGGTGAGAAGTGCAACTAAAATTTTAAGTATACTCCCTTGGATTGAAGCCAAAAAATTTCAGCAAAAAGTGGTTTCTAAGATTGCATCATTGGCATGCTTCACATGAGTGAATTGCTAACAAAAATAAGCTTCCAGTGTATTTGCAATTTATCTCGTTATGACTGCATAACTAGAGACACACAAAATGATTAACCCAACATTAATGTGTAAAATGGCACTTTGATTAATTAGTTCTGACCAGGCAGCAAACCATGACTATGTAAATACAAAGAAATATTGTGCACATTACATATGAAATTGTAGTGAAAATCAAACAGGAAATGTGTTACAACTACTGAAGTTTTTGAGGAAGCGACTAAATCAAACCACATCGATTTGAATTGCACCGACTCACGTAAAGTGATATTCCGAGGAGGAGGCTGTATTTGGTAGTGATTCTGCTCTGAACGGCCTCGTACTGAACCTGGCCTCCTCCATGAAGGAACATTTTCATTCTCACCTTGAGAGAGTTTGGGAGGAGCACTGGGGGCCTGGTAAACAAATTGAAACAACTTAACAGGTGACACATTCACAAATAGCCAATAAATATTCAAATAATTGCAAAGAAAGGCACGTACAGGATTTGTAGGACCATCACCAATCCTGTTCACTTGGTTCTTCTTTTCTGTAAATACATTAACGGCATTTGTGAGTAAAATAAATCGACTTATGTTAAATAAATTAGTGATCTGTATTATTCCCATGCTATTCCTATCCTTCATCTCTTTTCAATTTCAGAAAAAGTAAATGGCCAATTCTGCCAGCTATGCTGGTTTCATTAAAAAGCTTTTACTAAGAATGTATTACATACCTTCAAATCCTTCCTCAAACCTATCATAATGTGAATCACTTGAATCAGAATCTGATATTGAACTGTTTTCAGTGTCGGACTCACTAGTGATTCCATCCTCATCTTAAGCCGCATGCACATCAAAAGATTGAAATGCACAACACTTGCTGGCAATCGCCCCATATTTTAATTGACCCCTAATCCAAAAGTACAAATAACCAATAATATGAAGTAACTGAAGAGTAATGGGTACTCACCAACTTGACTGTCTTCCTTGGTGGGTGAAGTGTCCTCCTTCTCAATTTTAACCTCAACTTTCTTCACCTTTGTTCCAGGTGGACCTTCTTCTTCTGATATAGTTCGATCCAGCACTTGCCGTTCCGATGACGCATCTTTGTTCACCAGACTAGACTTGTCTGAGCCTGACAATCTGGTGACGGAAGACCTGCGAACGTGTAGAGTCTGTCATTGTCGCTAATAGAAGCAGGCACGGTTCAACACACACAAGCAGGAGAAAGCATGCATAGAATGGTGTTCCTCTAAAGGACACAAAGCTGACTAAATTAGCATGACATGTTGAGATTCAAGAAAGCGTAGGGGAAACAAACAAATCAATATTGACCGTCTCTTTGGTGTGTTAGTAGCTGCCTTTTTGTTGATTATTGCATTAAGATCTTCATTATCTCTTTGTAATGTGGCTTGTTTCTTCTTCAGTTCATCTAATGTCCGCACCATATCAATATCCGCTACATCAAAGGCAGTTTGACCCTGCAGTTGACATGAAAACAAATTAAAGCAACAGCAATGGCAAAACACTGATTTTGGTGAAGACTGCACAAATAAACATACCACATAGTTCTTGATATCCATATCACAGAAGTGTTCAACAAGCATGTCACAAGCTTCTTTTTGGCCCCAATGCGCAGCAGCGTGTAACGGTGTCCAGCCATCACAGTCTTGTGCATTAATATCTACTTTACCCTGGAGTAGAACACTACACAACAAATCCAAAATTTATTACAGTAAGCAAAATTTGTTCAAAATTACTAAAAGACAAATATATCAAAATACTATTCCATTTTTGTTCACCTGATAACTTTGATATAGCCTTTTGCAGCAGCAACATGTAGGGCAGAAGCACCAGTCTTGGGATGTGGCACATCTTCAATTTCTCCATTATTGATCCATTCCTTCGCATGCATCATCATCATACGTTCCTCCTCTCCTCTTGCCTCATCACAATCAATATCTATGAAATAGGAAGGAATAGGATTTGTCTTACTTCACTATCCACAGTCCACCACGGAGCGGAATAAATGACATTATCACCATCAATTTCATCTTACCTTTGGCAGTAATATGTTCTTGCAGTAATTCTTCCATTTCATCCGACTCAGCAATATCCAAGGGCAACTCGCCATCATTGTTAACAGCTGCTACATTTGCTCTGTGTTCAATTAAATATCTGAGGGGGGAAAAGCACTCACTAAGTAAAAAACCAGAACACCCTTAATTTTTTTTAAACATAGAATGCAACATGAAACACGAGCCTTACTTTGCTATACTATTGAAACCACAAGATGCCGTGGCGTGCAGGGGCGTCCATCCCTCGTTGTCTCCACGGTTTACGTCTGCACCGTGTTCGACCAGGAACTCCACCATGTCCAGATTGTCGTCTATGCATGCCTGCAAACACAGAATCAAACAGTTTGAGTACCGTGGGCCCCACTCCATGGGCGAGACAGGAAACGGCCGGCAAAAACAAACGCCGAAAAGAAAGCCGTATGCACCCAATCGAGTCGGACCAAACCGAGGCGGAAGGGAAAGGGGCCAGAAGGGAAGATCGCTTTTAGGCCGGCCTGTACCCATGTTGTAAGCAGCAACAGCAAAGCAAAGTCGACCCCGCCAGCTAAATCGGTCTGGGCCCCGCCGTGTTATGTGTGCGTGTGTGTGAGAGAGAGAAAGACAGTGTGTATGCGTGTATTTTTTGCACCAGACCGGAGGGCAAAGGCACTAACCAGAGGGTGGCATCACCCCCCGCCCAAAAAAAGGGGGGGGGGGGGGCAAGAGGACAAGCACCCTCCCGAACAGGTGTCGTCCACATCGAGAAGGTCGAGGTTCTATGTTGTCTATTCCAGTCGTCAGTGTCCTCATATTGGGCTCCTTCGTCACTACCATCACGAAAATTGTGAAGCTCCTCCTCTCCTCTCCCCTCCCCTGCATTGACCCGACCAACCCCGACTTCTTCACCCGCCGGGTCACCCCGTCCCGACCGCCACGCCGAGCCACGCCAAGTCAAGCCACGCACCGCCGCGAAAACTAAATGGGTTGGCAGAAGTAAAGTGCTACACGTGTTCCTGCAGAGAGAGAGAGAGGGAGAGAGACCATCTGTCCGAGAGCGCCCGCGCCCGCACCCGCGCAGCCTCGCGGCCTCGCGGGGTCACCGGCAGCATCATCGCCAAGGGCCGCGGGCCCAGACGAAAGGGGGGCAGCTGACGAACAAGTGCGTCAACCTGGTGGAGGGTGTGTCACCGACGGCGGCGTGGCAGCGGCGGGCGCCAGAGGGTGCAGACGCGGCTGCCGCAGGCAGGACCGGGCTGCACCGGGCCCACCGGGCACAGCGGGGCACAGGTGGTTGGAGGGGTGGGGAGAAAGGAAAGGGATAAAGAGAGGAGAAGCTCTGCGCGTCGACACGCCACCGGAGCAGAGCGGAGCCTTAGCGCCGGACCCGGGACCCGGATGCCGATCCGCATCAAATTCGTGGCGGTCCCTTCCCTTCCCGTCCCGTCCAGCATCAGAAGCGGCTGTGACCTGCGGTGCGGCCGCCTCATGTCCTCCACGGCCGCCGGCACAGGGGCACGGGGACAGGGATCGGCCGCCAGTGCCGCCAGGACGAGCCGGGCGGGGCGGCGAGGTCGACAACCGGTGCAAAAACACGAACCGAAGCCACCGCACCAGCGGCGGAACAGCAGCAGCAGCGGCAGCCGCCCACAAGCTGAATCAAAATTAGGCCCATATCATACTTGTCGGGCAGCTGCAGCTGCTGCAAGGTGGCGGCAGCGGTAGAGGCGGTGGCCACGAGGACGGGAGGGACGGCACGGCCGGGGTGGGACGCGGCGCGCCGGCCGGGTTGGCGGGCATATGTGGATGTGGGCCAGCCAGAAATACGCAAAGCGGCAAGGACTGGCCAGTCAGTCGTCAGTCAGCGCGGGCTGAGCCGTGCTCCGTGCTGTGCCCAGCCGTTGGCCCCGGCAGTGCCCTGCCCTGCCGGCCCTGCCCAAGGTTGAGTCGGATGAGCTTTAGCATGTGGCCGGCCCCGGCCTACCTCCCATCCCAATCCCGATCAAAACCTCCGGCCGTCACACGCGCCGCCCCTGACGCGGTCCTCGCGGGGGAGGTCCACGTGCGCAGTGCGCGTGGGGGGGGGGGGGGCGGAACAGACAAGGGATGGTGCCCTGCGGTGCCCTGCGGTGCCCTGCGGTGCCCTGCGGTGCCCTGCGGTGCCCTGCGGTGCCCTGCGGTGCCCTGCGGTGCCCTGCGGTGCCCTGCGGTGCCCTGCGGTGCCCTGCGGTGCCCTGCGGTGCCCTGCGGTGCCCTGCGGTGCCCTGCGGTGCCCTGCGGTGCCCTGCGGTGCCCTGCGGTGCCCTGCGGTGCCCTGCGGTGCCCTGCGGTGCCCTGCGGTGCCCTGCGGTGCCCTGCGGTGCCCTGCGGTGCCCTGCGGTGCCCTGCGGTGCCCTGCGGTGCCCTGCGGTGCCCTGCGGTGCCCTGCGGTGCCCTGCGGTGCCCTGCGGTGCCCTGCGGTGCCCTGCGGTGCCCTGCGGCCCTCAGGGCCTGCCTGCTGCCGACACCCACGCCGCGCACAGGGCCGAGCCGGGCTTGTCTGCGGGCCAAAACATATAAAACGGCGCCGTCACCGTCGGGGACAGTCGGGGATCCAACCGCCACGCCAAGGGCTCCCCCCCAATCAACGGATCACCTTCGAGGACTCGTAAATCGCGCGTCCCTGCAGTCCCTGTCTTTCCCTTGACTTTTGCCGGCTCTGCCCTCCCCCCCCCCCCCTTCCTCTCACCACGATAGGGGGAAGGACAGCCGGGTCCCGGGGAAAGGGGGGGGGGGAGGGTGAGTAGTCATCCACCTGCCACCAGCCCAGGGGAAGGGCCTGTGAGACCTACGCGACTGACGTCACGGATGCTGGGGCAGTTCATGTCAAAACAAGGCCATCCCTCCAAGTGAGCGACTCGCGTGTGTCTGTGTGTGTGCGTGTGTTTGTGAATTCCCTCTCGGCCACACGTCGTTCGCCTTCCCAGACACACGGCGCTGACGGGTGATAGATAAGAGGCGGAAGTGGCGCGGACGCTGGGCCGGGGAAACGTTAAGTTCCCGTCGGCCACTTGTTTGCACTCGGCGCTGCTGTGACCCCACCCCAGGGGCCAGACCGGCTGGCTGGGCCAGGGCAGCTCGGTGCACTCTGCCTGCACGACACCGAGGGCACCACCACCAAGTAAAGGACACGGCGGCGGCGCGCCCCGTGGGCAGCCCTGGGAGGGGGGGGGGGGGTCATCCAGGGCGGAGGGAAGTGGACATCCGGGGCGGGGAAGGCATGCTGCTGTCACGGCGCTGATTTGCCGCGGATGACAGGTAGGGCAGCCAATCAGAGGCCGCCGCCGCCGCTGTCGTCGTGGCCTCTATGTGCTAGCACCGCGGCGGCTAAAGTCACACCCAGCCCACAGCACCGCGCGGACACGAGACTCTCCCCCCCCCCCCTCCTCCTCCTCCTCCTCGCCCCCTCCCCTTGCCGTCATTGCAAAGTGCGGCACCAAACCATCACCTATATTTAGCGGCATGGGGTTCAGGCGGCGGCGCCGGCCCCGACTCTGCCCGCCATGCCCACCAGGGTTCCCCGCACCACCGAAAGGCTGTATCCGGAAGCAGCGCGGAGTGGAAGCGGTGCCTCCGTCCGTCTCTCTCATACACGCGCGCGACGGGCGCGACAGGTGCGACAAGGACAGACGAGAGTCCGACACGCTACGCCGCTCGTCGCCGCCATTTCAGAGAAACTCCCCGAAAAAAAAAAATCAGCGAGACTATACAGGACAGGATGACAGGACAGGTACACGACAGGACAGCGGACAGTCGTCCTTCTCCAACGCAGCCGGCGCGGCGCTACCGGGGGCTAGGAGCGGCTAAGGAGCAGCTGGGAGCAGCTGGGAGCAGCTGGGAGCAGCTGGGAGCAGCTGGGAGCAGCTGGGAGCAGCTGGGAGCAGCTGGGAGCAGCTGGGAGCAGCTGGGAGCAGCTAGGAGCAGCTGGGAGCAGCTGGGAGCAGCTGGGAGCAGCTGGGAGCAGCTAGGAGCAGCTGGGAGCAGCTAGGAGCAGCTGGGAGCAGCTGGGAGCAGCTAGGAGCAGCTGAGAGCAGCCAGGAGCTGGGCGGGCCGGGCCGGTGGCGGTGCTTGGGCTTCCCTACGGCGAACAGCCCTGCCTGCTCTGCTGCAGCAGTGGACCCGCAGATGGCTGACTATGGCTGCCTGCTGCTGCCTGCCTGCCTGCCTGCCGGGCTCTGTGATGGTTCAGCGAAGCAGAGAGGCGCAGCCATAAGCCGCGCGTTTCGCGTATCAGTCGTAAAAGAATTGGCGGACACGACGCAGATACCCAGCCGGCCAGGCCAAGCGTGGCCAGGCCAGACAACACACAGGAGATGCTGCCACTACGCCCCACCCCGCCCCGGCTACACTGCACGTACTCCCCCGCAAGGAATCATCAACCTCGTGAGCCAGGCTGAGGTTGCAACCACTGCGTCTGTTTTCCTGCCCCCTTCCTTCCGGAATAACGCCCGTGGTCAGATATCACTCTCTGTGACAAGACGGGACAGGGCCCGACAAGCGCTGACAGATCGCGACATGATTGCGGGGGATTAGGGGACCCGCCCCTCCCATGCGCCGCGCCGCCGCGCCGCCACGCCCCCAAAGCGCCACCACGCCACGCCACGCCACGCCACGCCACGCCACACCACGGGGTGTGCTGCTCCTTGCTGTAAAAATAGACTGATGAAAGTGCCGCTACGGCCGGGCCGGGCCGGCGTCCTGGGCAGTCCTGGGCTGGGAGCGCACACACGCACGGCCGGCTGTGCCCTGCCAGGCCCCGCCAGGCCCCGGCGGCATGGCCCTTCCTCCTCCCCGGGATAGAAAGGGAACGTTTGGTACAATGCACACCCAGTTCCTATAGCCAGTTCCCTGCCCAGAGATTCACAAAGACGGCGAAAAAGAAAAAGGAAAAAAAAAAGATGAACTTCCTAAAATACGAGAACTGGTCTTTAAAAAACAGATAAGAAAATAAGGGCAAATAAGGGCCCCGTATTCTACGGCTCATCATTTAGCATAGGTGCATGAAAGAAAGGATGCAAATTATCAAACTGACATTACAAAAACAATTATTTTATTTTAGACGCAACAAATTTAGAATCAAAATAATATTCAAACTTTAAAGTTGGAAAAGAAAATTCTTTCATGTCATGAAAGCAGTGAGGTACAGGGATGGTGCCAAACCAAGCCAGCTACTAACGAACAAGGATACTCTGAAAATTTTTCACCACACACCTCAGATTGAAGGGGGATTTTTTCAAAAAAAATATTTGAATGAACTGATTTGAATGAATGGTGCACTATACATGCTGTATGTGTTGTGAATCAAGAATGTCATATTCTAGAGGCATTTAAAGCATATATCCAGTGTGGATATCATGATTATCAAACGAGAATGAACTTTGTATCAAAAGAACAAACTATAGGAATTACTGACAGAAGACGCAAATAATAAGGAATGGATTAAGCAGTCACATTGAACCCTCCAACAGGAAGCTTGAATTTGATATTTAACATGGAAAAGATACTACAAAATTTTATAAAAAGGGATATAAAACACAGTTCCAGCTACAATTATACCAAGGCAACCTAACCTGGGTAACCTACTTACAATAAAATGAAAAATGACCTAACCTCCCAGATCGTTCATTCAAGTACCCATTCATTTTGTATTGTTTGTGAAACACTAATAATCAAAAGAATAAAACCTCACAGTGGCAGTGAGTAAAAACACATTTTCTAGTTTTGATTGAATGAAACAAAATCTTTTCAAAGAAGTTAAATGCAACAGGCTACTCAGGAAATCTAAGGAATTTCCAGCTTGAGGAGCTGTGTGCACCTTCAATTTCAAAGCAGAAGTTAAAGGAGTAAAAGTTACAGTTAATATGAATATATTTCCTCCCCCAAAAGACCTCTAGGAGCGATTAATAGTGAAAATTATAGGCTAAACTGGAACCTGTGATCAGCTGTCCGTATAAACAATCAAACTTATCAAAGAGTTTGTAACTAACTAGCTAGAAATGGTGTACACAAGGGTGTCTGAGAGTCCAAGTTGTATACGTGTGATGAATTGTCAGGGATACAAAACCCGCGTGCAGATAGCTTAAGACAGAAATGATTAGCATTGTCAGGTAGTTGCAGTTTGCCACGGCCATCTTGTAGGTCTGAGAACAACCAATTTTGAGAGCTGATTCTGAGTATAAATTGATCCCGTGAACTTGCGACGAGCAGACGACACACGAATGGATGTTAAAGGATAATTCTCAACGTTTACTTACCTGGTGCAGAGCTGTCAAGCCGTCAACATTAGCCGTGTCTATGTCAGCACCCTTCTCGAGCAACCGAACAACCTCTTCCTTGTCTCCTGATGCACATGCTGCTAAAAACACACAACCAGCAGAAAACTTGATTTTTCTTGTCTTGGTCTTGAGCACTGTGTCTTCCCGGTTCGTCTCCGATTCTTCCCAACGCTTTAATTGTTCGGCTCTTTTAAAAAGAGCCGAACTTGATCGGGTTTCTATCGACATAATTACGACTACTCCATAAGCTACGTTTCTGTACCATCAACATGGAGGGAGCGGTCCCGACTCCGACGCCTCGGTGGGCCGTGCCAGCCAGAGCTGCCTAGATTTCTCGCTCGGGGTGTGTCCCCTTCAGACGCCGTTGGACAAGCTTAAAGCTACACGCGTTGGTGGCTTAGCTTGGTGGATACGTGGATACTCCGGTTCCTCCCGTTCCGAGGAGAAAACTTAGAGAAATTAAATCACAGTGCAGGCGTATTGAAAATTAAAGACTTTTTTTTTTTTCTTTAATCAAACCACCTTGCACCTCCACCAGGTGACGGGGGTAGGGGTAGCCGGCAACCGGATCCTGGGGTCCACAGTACAGTGTAGCAGTGTAGCTTGTAGCTCAAGACCTGTAGCTTGTCGGATGATTTCTTCCAGTGGACATACCCCAATCCTTTCAAAGCCGTACAGTATCTAACAGGCCGAGAAAGTGTCGGCAAACAGGACACTATTGACACTATCACAACATTGTGCTGCTGCTGCTGGGTCAATTTTGACATTCATGAAGAAATTGTACTAATTTAGGAACGATGGCAGCCGTGTTAAAGAAGAGGGCTCTTGCTGAGTACTCACAGGTTATCGAGGTAAAGCTTATCATTTATTTCTTGAATGTTCAATTTTAGTTAAAGAGGTTAACAACTTATCACAGTTCCCATAGTAAAATGTTTCATCGACATGGAGTTTTACATACTCATTTCTTTTCCAGGAACAGCCCCGTCCGATCAAAAGGCTTCGATTAGTGAGAAAACCATCTTCTAGTAATTCTACAATCTTGTATGTAGGCCTCCTAGAGCGACAGAAGACAAGCAACGATGCACTTCAGGTTTTACTGCGAATATCTGATTCATTACAGTTTCAGGTTCGTTATACATAACAGTTGATATACATTAAGTAGGAGAGGGTGAACATTCGTAGCAGCTATTGTTTAAATTGGTGTTGTCCATTTTTTTCTCAGGAAGATGATTTTACAGACATTATCAGAAAGCTAGAGGAGCATTTCAAACGTGAAAAAGAGTCAGCTGTGCGTGTGAAAATACTATCCTTATTTGGTGATATTGGTAGTGAGCCTGGAACTGATATTCAAGTAAGTTTGTTCAATTAATTTTTCTATTTTTTTTAAATCATGTTGGAACTCATTAATCCTATTTTCTTCTTCTAGTTTCTGTTAGAACAAACCCAGCAGTTACTTAAAGAAGAGACATCACATAAAGTTATTGTTCAAGGAGTGTCAACCTTACTTCGTCTAGGAAAACTTCTTCATGATAATATTCAAACTCACTCAAAACTTATTCTCTCTGCTAAACAGGTATTTTAAATGTTCCTCTGCAACTGGACATTTCTTAGCATTTGCTGTGCATTCCTGGCCTTATTTATGTAATTGACAATTTTCCCCCCCATGCTCTTATAAGTATCTCAAGGACACTTCACATGCTGTGAAATCCAAATGTCTTGAACTGATTGGAGAACTTCTTCCTGTTGCTGACTCTGCTGCAAATGTCCTAGTTCAGAGTATGCTCAGGCTCATTGGAGATTACACACATAGTCAAGATGCCAGAGTACGGGCTGCAGCTTTTAAGACAATGGTAAGTAAAGGTTGGTTGTATAAAATTCATGTTTTTTAAAAAAGCAATCTTAGTGATTATATGTTTTGTTTCAGATAAACCTTCACAACCGTGGGCTCAAGCTTGATCCCTCAATTTATTCAGAAGTCTGCTCTTCATTAAAGGATGATTATGAAATAGTCCGTCTTGCCGCATTGCGTTTGATTTGTGTTCTAGCCAATGCATGTCCTGAAAAGTGAGTTGCTGACTCCTGCTATTTTTAACTTTATCTGGCATTAAACTTCTCTATTTATGTTAATTCTGTATTTTTTAGTATTGTAGTTTTACCTGATTCTGAAGGGGAGCAGCTCCGTCTTGTTGATGATGCATTTGCTAAAATATGCAATGCTGTCACTGATCTATCTTTACGTGTTCGGACAATTGCTTGCCAGCTTCTTGGAACAATGGCTTTAGTTAGTCCAAAGTTTTTGGAGCAGACATTGGACAAAAAGCTTATGTCGAACATGAGAGTGAGTGTGAAATTGTTATTGGCAGTTTGTATTTTTCATCGAGTTGTTTTGCTCAGCTTTTGAATGCTTTCAGATGAAGCGTTCAGCTCATGAGCGTGCTTTGGAGGTGGTTAGATCAGGAGAGTGGTCAAGTGGCAAAAAATGGGCAGATGATGCTCCTCGAGAGAAATTAGATGCTGATTCAATAAATATAGTTACCAGTGGATCCTGTGGTGCCTTTGTGCATGGTCTGGAAGATGAATTTCTGGGTAAGCCTCCCTGACCATCTTGGAAGCAGTTTAATTCTTTTTGTCTCGTCTCTTACTTTAGTTTTGTCCACATACTACAATATTTCAATCATTTTTTTAAATTTTTTTCAAATAACTTTTTAGAGGTGCGTAGTGCAGCTGTGGATGCTCTGTGTCTGTTGTCATTGAACAACCCACGTTTTGCTGTAATGTCCTTGGACTTCCTGGTTGATATGTTCAATGATGAAATAGAGGATGTACGAATTAAAGCTATAGATAGTTTGACACGAATCAGTAGACACATCATTCTAAGAGATGACCAGCTAGAAACTATATTGGCTGCACTTGAAGTAAGTGCTTATGGATGTTGGTAGATATTCTCTACTCTAGCAGAATGAATTAAAAAATAAACTAAAACTTTTCTTTTGAATTTTCTTTTAAAATGCAGGACTTTTCAATGGATGTACGAGAAGGACTTCATAAAATGTTGGCTGCATGCAGGCTGTCTACTAAAAGCTGCCTTAAAATGTGTGTGGATGCCTTGTTGGATAATCTGAAGAAGTATCCACAGGTAAATGGATATTATTTCTTAGATAGAAGGCACCTGAGACAATTTTATTTAATTGCTGAGAACTACTTTAAATTACTCTGTTCCCAGGATCGACGTTCTCTATGGCGATGTTTTCAAAGAATAGGAAGCATGCACCCAGAGCTCACTCTTCCTCTGGTTCCAGAATTGCTCAATATTCATCCTTTCTTTGACATGCCAGAGCATGATGTGGAAGACCCGGCATGTATCCTTTGCTGCTGCTGCTCGCAAGCTGCCTGCCTCTATTAATGCTAAATTTAATAGGACATAGTTCATATCCTTAATAGTTAAACACAGATATCTGCATATTGATTTTGGTGTTCAATGCAGCTCAGCAGTGCCCAACAATGCTTCAGCTGTTTGAAGAAAACACGTTGAAACACTACTCATATCTTCGAGACACAATGCCTCATCTAGTGCCGGTTTTAAAGGTATTTTGCATCATGTGGTTTTTATTTCACAGCAAGTTGTGTGTTAAAATTGGCTAATTATATGAGAGAGAAATATCTTACAACTTTACAGCTGGGAATTAATGTGCGTGCTCAAGAACTTGCCAGTGTTGAAACAAATACATCACAATACATGGAACAAATCTTTACCCAACTGGAAGCAGCCCCCAACACTACCCTTCGCGGTGAACTTATGGGAGCTGCCCAAAGGGATTTAAGCCGACTTGCTACTATAGATTCTGCTGTGAGGATAATTGAAATTGGTTTCTGCTTTCCTGTTTTCTCATATTGTATGGTTTGTAACTTCTGTTTTTCATACTGCATTTTGTAGGTGTCGGGTGCAGCAGAATTCACAGCTCTGTTCATTGGATCGCAACTGTTGATGGAACAAGTTCTTTCTAATCGTCTTTGGTCAAACCCTGCTTCTCTTGCTACTCAACAAGGCAACATAATTCGAACCACCATAACAACCTTACTCCAAAACTGCCTAAAGTATGTACATTGTGACCCTTACAAATAACAGTATCATTTTCCTTTCCTTTTTTCTGTTAAGAATTATTTTTTCTCCAGGCTGCAACACATGTTTATGGGTCTGAGGTCGACAGAGCTGGCTGCAGTCAAACAGTTTAAGCTGAAGGCTCTTGCATTACAGCTAGTATACATTGTAACTGGTAGTAATTCATCAGCATTGTCTCTCTGTGACCATTTCCTGACGCAAGTGGAAGAATTGCAAAAGTAAGGTGTTTTAATTAAAGTGTTGTGGCTTAACATTTTTCCACAGAACTTAAGAAAACTGAACTGGTTTTAATCTTTTTTTCCTCACCGTCAGGTACCTATCTGATGAAAGTGTGACTGTGGAACCATTTACTAGCCTCTTGTTCAAAGAAATGTCACAGCTAGAGGAAACAAAGCCTGGCCCCGTTGCACGCTGTGTACTGAAGCTTCTTCAGACGTCAACTCTAGCACTTCCACCACATCCAAATATCTCGGTATTTGATCATTTTCCCCCAACCTGTTTGAATTTTCTTACCAAAGGCCTGGTCCTGTACTGATGTGTTAAATATCATATTCTGACATTAGGTACAAATGTTATCTGCTGTTATTAATGAGCCCCATGGAGATGCAGATAGTGCTTACAAGTTCACAGCTGGAATGGTGATGGGAATTCCTCTGGATGCAGATATTCGCAACCTACATGATACATCTGTTGTGCGTGTGAAGCTTAAATATCCAGATCAGCAGACGGTTCTTATCATCCCCAGAACCTCAGATCTCCGCCGTATGGATAGAGATGATACATCGGATTCTGCAGGTATGTGCAGCAGGTGTAGCAGATAAAATGAATAATATACCAAGATGACAAACTTTTAAATGTGACTTTCAATTTTCAGGTACTGAAGAATGTCCATGCTTTCGACTGCTGACAACAGTTTTAGTTTCTCATCAAGTGTGGTCAGAAGCTATGCATGTTGATATTAGCCTTGCTTTGGATGTATCTGAAGCTGAGGGTGGCTTAGGTATTACATCCACTGCTAGAAAAGCTGCTGCTCAGAATCAAGGGGATCCATGTGTGATAGATATTTGCAAACCTGTTAAAGTATTTGTTTCTCCCAGGCCTATTAAAAGAGGTATTTAGTGCATAATTTTATAACCACAATTCTAATTCTGAAAAATCCCCCTCCTCATCAATCTTTTATTTACCTTCGGAAATGGTATTTTGTTTTCTAGTCTGCGCTTAATTGTTCATATATAAAAGAGAAGGGTGTTGGTGAAATATTGTTATCAAGCAGGATTGTTATTTTTTGGTTGTACATTATGTATACATGTCACTCTCTTCTGAGCATTTGTACTGATTGTTATCCGTCATATGTATTATATTATGTGAAATAAAATATAAATAAATATTTATACCGCTTTCATTTACTCTGGGTGTGAATGAATAAGTATGCCCCTTTGGTCTTAGCTTGCCCCTCCTCATAACTGCCTCTGCCTATGCGGTGTCTGCGAATAGCAATGACGTTCTGCTGCAAATAACGTTTTGTGTTATTGTTTTTGTTTGTGCTCTTGTTAGTACGAATTCTCTAGCCTGGCAGATCAAAAGTTCTTCAATTCTTGCCATGTTTCATGTCAAAATGATAGATTGTCAACCTATTTAAGGTGAGCGTTTTTATTTCGTATTGTGCTGATAAAGTAGAATAGGATGTTAAGCCTGGAACTTAGAATTATATGCAATAAAACAGCAATCCTCGCCAAGAAATATAATATAACCTCTTTTATTTTATAGGATAATCTGTGAAATACCTCTCAGCACGTAAAATAGATGTGTGATTGAATCTTAACCGATATATCCCATGGACGAGGAGGAATTGGAAAGGTAAGGTTTGATATAATGGGTTCTGTTTGTATGTTTCCATCATGTCCCATCTATTACAAACTCCAGAATATTTAATTGAATGAAGGGGAATGATCTATGGTTTAAAAATTACTGTGTTTCTCTCCTTGTCACTTTCTTAAGTACTCATTCTCTTTCTACAGGTTAGCCGCTGAAGAGCTGCTACGAGAAGCTAAACAGGGTGCTGCAAGAGCTGTTATTCATGGTGCACTAGGATGGAAGAAAGATAGTGCCCCCCGCCCCAATAAACGTTTCCTCACCACCACTTTAGCCAATACTATGCAATATAATTACAGAAGATCTCGATCTCGCTCTCGGTCGTCATCTCCACGCCATAAGTACAGACGCCGATCCAAAGAGAGGAGTCCTAGTCATGAACCATCCCATAGAGACAAACGCCATCACAGCTCCAAAGAGCAAAGTCATAGAAAAGAGCGAGAACAGAAAAGAGAGAGTAAATCCAGAAGAGAGAAAAGTGATGTTGGACAGTATTCCAAGAAATATGTGAAAGATGAGGACCGGGACAAAAGGAAACATGATAAATCTAAGAGAAGTCACGGTCGGTATGTAAAATGAAACTCTCGGTATGTAAGAATTCACAAGACTAAATTCCATGGATTTCAGGGTACACTGTGTTTGCTTTGGTGAGGCAATTGTACTTTAAGTGTAGCTTTTATAATGGGTGGTGCATCTTGATCACTTTTGTTCACGTTTTTTTTTTTTCATCTGATGATTATCGTCAGAAGTTCAAGCTCTTTGTTTGGAAAGGTGATGTGTAATGTGTTCTGTTTACCACTTAAATTAAATAAATGTATCCAAAATCATCTCCACACTTTTTTTTTTTCCTTTACTTTTTTCCTTTACTAATGTGTGAAGCGGCATGGGGACAGTTCAAGCAAACAGAAATAAACAGTTTGTTTTGATTTCAAAATTTATTGAGTGTGCAATGACATCATTCAGCATGAGGCATAACATGCAAGTTATAGATCCTTTGATGACACTTATCCTTTACATGCAGTGAAATGATTCAAAAGCATTAACAAGTCCTGCTTAGATTCAAATGCATTGGTTCTAGAAAATATCTCATAGTAGCAGCATAAACGAAGTTCAGTGAACACGGAGCCTAAAGATACACTGCCAGAGAATAAATTTTCAATAGAGTAAAATCAGGTGATGCAACCCAAGTCAGATTCTTTAAGAAAATTTTCAATCAGTTGACCCAGAAATACAAACTGATAAACAAATATAATGAACTTTTGATTATGATCAAGTGGTACGCAAATTAAAATACACGATTCATGTGAGGCCAGACATATACCACTTAATGACACAATGTAAAATTTCTCACAATACTTGACAGCATCTCAAAATTTGTTAGTAATGAAACAGATTTTAGCATCCTTGCCTGTAGATGAAGGCATCCTTACTGCCTCCATTTAACACAATAGCACTCTGAGGTCAAATCCAAAAGTAGTACTTCCGAGCAAGTCTTACAATTGGAAAACATTCCATTCTAGAATTATTACAGGTATTTAAAAGATAGAGGTGACATCAATAACATTCAACAATATCATCACAATTTTTTAAAGTGAACTGAAATCAAAGGCAATGATCCCTTGAGAAAACTAGGTCAGAAAGAGGAGCATGTTAAGCAGAATAGAAATGAAGTAAAATGATGAATTAGAAACCAAACAAATATTTAAAAAAATTATATAATGATGAGGTCTCATTTTTATACCATCTCAGCAATGGCCTGCTACACAAGTCTTACAAATAGTCAGTTTACTTAATCCTTCATTAGGTAGAGAAGAATGAAAATGAATCAGCTTGTTCCAGTTCAGTGAGCATGTAGGCTTAAGATACACTCCTAGAAAATAATTTCTCCAGCTTCAGTAAGACTTGGTTAGAGTAAAATCAATTAAGCAACTTTGGTCAAATTCTTTAACAAAAGTTGTAATCAGCTGACCAAGAAATACATACCAATTAACAAATAAAATGAACTTTTGATAATGATTGAAGTGGTACTCAAATTAAATATACTGCGATATTTCCAGTTCTAACACCACGATTCATGTGTCGTCAGACACATACCACACACAATGTAAAACTTCTCACAATACTTGACAGCATCTCAAAATTTGTTAGCAATGAAACAGCGTTGGGAACCATTACTGTATAAACAGACTATATCACAGCCCTTCAGACGCTCTCCCTTCTTTTGGCTACTCGCTAGGTGTGGCATGGATCACACCCCTCACGAGGGATATCCCTCGACAGCACTCGAATATACTAGACCTTATTCCACATCGTCCCAGGAAGGCCAATGCCAATGGGTCCGTGGGGCCTACAGTAGGCTCACACGACAGATTTTAGCATTCTTGCCTGTAGATGAAGGCATCCTTACTGCCTCAATTTAACAGTGTGCTATTGAGATCAAATCCAAAACCAGTACTTGTTAGCAAAAGTCTTAAAACGATTGGAAAACATCCCATTCTAAAATTATAACAGGTGTTTAGAAGACAGAGATGAGGTCAATAACATCAAACAATGTTATCACAATTTTTTTAAAGTTAACTGAAATCCAAGGGAACATAAAATGATCCTTTGAGAAAACTAGGTCAGAAAGAGGAGTATTTTAAGCAGAGTAGACATGAAGTAAAATGATAATTGGAAACTAAACAAATACTTTAAAAAATTATATAATAATGAGGTCTTTTTAATACCATCTCAGCAATGGCCTGCTAAACAAGCCTTACAAAAAGTCCGTTTACTTAATCCTTAGATTGATGCACAAGTATTAGACACACATGCCAGAAATCTTCTATTTCTCAGTCATTCACAGTAGCTATCTCATAACATTAGCTAAAGAAGAGAGAGAATGAAACAGCTTATTCCAGTTGAATGAGCATAAGGTTTTGTTACTGCTTCTTTGAGATTGAAGATGATGTCGCCATTACCAACACTGTCAGCTAGTTGACTTGGTTGCAGAATGAAGACAGCTATTACTGTAGTCCACACCATGAACTGCTCTCCACTGAACCTGTAATGAAAGAGTTTTGTCAGCATCTTCCGAGGTACAAAACTGAGAGAAGTAAATTAAATAGGGGACATAACTTACCAAAACATATTGGGAGCCAGCCACCAAGAAGAGCACCACAGGAATGACGTTCAGATAATCCCCAGCCGATGGGACAGAAGCTGATGCTGACTCACTGCAATTGGGAAAGAAGAAAACTGTCAAAATTTGGTAACACCAGATAGCTGCTCTAAGCGGAGGGATTTATTAAAAACTGACCTCATAAATTTAATCTGTCTGGAATACCCGCGATGCCGCCCGCGAAGAGAAGTCCCTCGATGATCCCGTTGCCATCCGCGACGTCCCGCGTTGCCATCCGCGAAGTCCCGCGAAGTCCCACGAAGTCCTGCGAAGTCCCACGAAGTCCCGCCCGTCCGCGATGAGGAATCCCACGATGTCCGGTCCCGCGATGTCCTTGATACGCTTTGGCGCGCCTACGACGGGGTGGTTGCGAACCGGCGCACCGGCCCCCCGACCTCAGATCCCTCCCTCGCAGCTAAACCGGAGGCCGTGCCTGAGGCCCACGCCCACGCCGGCAGTCGAGTCGATCCCAACCAGCCACGCGCCGGTCTAACGATGTCGGACGACGTCTCTCTTGAAGCCGATACGACCGACTTTCATTTCCGGGCACAGCGACGTGCCAACCGACCGGACGCGTTTCGTTTCAGAGTCGCTTCAGAGCGCCGTCCGCCGCCGAGGAGCCCACGAAGTGCCCGATGTTGGCGAGACGAGCCCCGAAACGTTTCACGGCCATGATTTCTGCCGCCCCAGTCAGCGCGTTCACGCAGAGCACAGAGCCCTTCAAGAACCACAGCGGGGCGGCGGAGGAGAGGGAAGTCCGTCCCGATGAACGCAGCACGAAGCAACGCCGTCGGAGGCAACCCTTATGACGCCAATGAGAGGGGTTCGGTCTGGAGAACGCCGATCACGACGCTCGCGCAGGGGGTGCCCGGGGAGTCCCGGAGAGAAACATAAGGAAGGGGTTGACAAGATAAAACGAAGTCCCTCGATGAGGCCACGAGGAAGTTAATAACTTCGACCCACGAAGTCCCACGATGAGTCCCGGAATCTTGAACACGATGTTCCCGCGTTGAAGCCCTAAGAAGGTCCCACGAAGTCCCGCGATGACGTCCGAAGGAGATCCCACGAAGTCCCGCGTTGAGATCCAAAGAGGTCCCACGAAGTCCCGCGATGAAGTCCCACGAAGTCCCGCGATGACGCCCGATGAGGTCCCACGAGTCCCACGAAGTCCCGCGATGACGCCTGATGAGGTCCCACGAGTCCCACGAAGTCCCGCGATGACGCCCGATGAGGTCCCACGAAGTCCCGCGATGATACCCGAAGGAGATCCCACGAAGTCCCGCGGTGAAGGCCGAAGAGGTCCCACGAAGTCCCACGTTGATGCCCGAAGAGATCCCACGAAGTCCCGCGTCGAAGCCCGAAGAGGTCCCACGGAGTCCCACGACGTGCAGCGTGATCCCACGGCGATTCCCGCGAAGTCCCACGATGAGTCCCACGTAGAGGCAAAGAATAGTGAACCCACGAAGTCCATGAGCAATGACCTTCAAGAGAAGTTAAGGGCGAGAAAGACCGCAAAATGATCAAACGAATCCTACAAGAGGACGCGTAAGAACATGAGCTGACGTCTTCCAGGCTGGCAGCCGCGCCCCGCGCCGCAGGCAGGTGAGAGGAGGGAGTGGGTAGGTGGTCACGGCACGGTGAACCAAGCTGAGAGGTCGCTTTTAAGTCGTCGCCTAAACCGCTAACGAGGTACTGGCAATAACAGCTCCAAAATGGAGAACAGACGTCGAGATTCCAAAACCCCTAACTGTTAACTATCGACAACTACAATGTAAATAAGGAGTAAAAGAAAATCTCGGTGGTAGCATTTCAATGCAATTTACAAATACTAAATCCATTTTTTTGAAATTATTGTGCCAGTTTCTATAACCGTGGTATTGGCACATCTTTTAAAGTTCCACTAAGTGATTGGCGCATCTTTTAAAGTTCCAATAAGAGATTGGCGCATCTTTTTTTTTTTTTTTTTTGATTCGAGAATGTTGGCGCATCTTTTCCTGAAAAATGTAAGAATGTGGCGCATCTTTTCCTGTAAAATGTCAGAATGTGGCGCATCTTTTCCCGTAACACACAAGTAGTGGCGCATCTTTTCCTGTAACACGCAAGTAGTGGCGCATCTTTTCCTGAAAATGCAAGTAATTGGCGCATCTTTTGCCTTGATAGTTTGGCGCATCTTTTTATCTTGCTCATTTCTTTTTTCCATTTTCCAGTTTCAAAAGCAATTATTTCAATGTGGCGCAGTCTCTTTTAGAGACATCAAAACAGATATAATAGTGCTAGTAGATAAGCCCCTAGAAGTTCCAAAAGCACTATTGAGTCACCAGTAGCTGATAATCAATTAACAGAAATGTGAATAGGCAATCACATACTCACAGCAACGTTTCTATGATGCAAGTATTATTCATAAAACTTTTGGTGCTTATCAACACATATCGTCACAAATAGCACTGCTAGGTTAAAATTTGCTTAAGATTTCAGTAACTGCAAAACAATGCTACTAGTAAAAATCTCTTCCCAACTGACATTTTTTGGGTCCAAATACTAAGAAGAACATAGTGCAATCACATCCATATGTCTTCATAAGCCACATCCAAATGGCCTGAGCTTTCATAACATGCTTGTCCTAAAACTGAACCACTCAAATTAATGGCATTTGTCTTTGGACTACGTAAACAATGTAGCAATAAGACAGGGTCTTACTTTGGCACAATACAATTATTTGGCCTTCTGAGCACAAAATGACCTTTTAACTGCCTTTATAAGAAAGATGTAGAAGCTGCAACTTACGCTCTGCGAGGGGGGAGAAAAGAAAATCCACATAAGATGAATTCCTATAACTCTCTTACAGGGCGAATGCAACCAAAAATGAAGTTTGCTACACCCACCATGTGCCTTGGGACGGCTGAGACCAGCATGCTTCTACCCTCTCTCTCCGATCCAGGACAGGTTTTACATGTTCCGTTTTGTTTTGGTAAAATACACCAACAGGAGACAAACTCACTGGTTGGAACTTGCGCTCACATGCAACATGGGCAGCCTCCGTTCTCCTTGTCGTTCCCAATTGACTGGGTCTGCCTAGAGGACCGTGGCCTCACAGCAATGGTGGTCACCCTTGACCACCACCCCGACAGCCAGGACAGGGGCCACGCTGGAGACCAGCAGTGGCAACGCTCAGGGCTCCACTGCCTCGCTTCTGAACCGCAAGGGAACCGAAGGGGCGCGAAGAAAGAGCGTTACCACGCACCCTGCCCCGACTGCGGGCACGCTGAGGGCCGTGCTTTCGCCGGGCATGTCGCCTCGTCTCGTCGCCATCCGCGGCGTGGCGTTGCGTCTCGTCTTGATGCATGGGCCTGAAAGCACACACGCCTGTTTGCCTTCCCTTCTCACCTGCCTGGACGGAAGTCATGGCTCGCTCCAACACTGCGTGTCTAAAAGCAACCAACAGCTAGTTTAGACGGTGCCGCAAAACACGGGGAACGGAACTAATCCAAGGGGTCGAGGAGCCACTTACCAGCGGCAGCTCTGGGGGCTGCTATCCCTCCGACCTCGATTGCTCAGCATGTCTGAAAGTTCAGATTCACAAGGGCCAACGAATGGCTCCAATGCCCGCATGTACCACTAATCCCAACTGGATAACGCGTGTTTGAGCGTTTAATTTCTCCATCAAGATAAGAGGTATAGGGCATTACAACTGTGTATCATGCAAACTCATGATTTACAATTCATCCATCATTGCAGTGAAAGAAGTGTATGGATGTGCTTCCTTGTTGGACCACAAAAATCAGCTCTCTCCATTGCCATTCTTTCTAGTTCTATTAATATTCATTTCCATCTCCCATCATTGCACTTATCAATCAACTCTGCACCACACAGGACCCACGTGCAGTTGCTCAACATGGCCATCTCCAATTTCAATCACCAAGGCTTTGCACTTGAGAGCTCAGGAGAATCCATAAATATCTCCAGCTCCAAAATAACTTCCTCATAACACAACTGATGATCGTTTTTCAATATATCTTCATATCCATAGATTATCATTTTCTGGATGTCTTCAAGATTTGCCATTCCCATTTTCTTATCTTTGAGTCTTGCCAAGCATAAATCCAACTCATCTAACATTTGGCACCCGGGGTGCAATCAGTGTTGAATAATTCTATCTGCCTGTACACATTTTAACAAATGGTTAGCATGGCACCTCCACCCCGTAACAAAATGTTGATAAAAAAGAAAATTGCCAAGATAAAGTTATGTATCACAGAAATACTTGACAAGGTTCCAGGACCACACATCCAAGCATCACTTTCACAATTATTCTTAAATCCAATCTAATAGGATAGATGAATATGTAAGGCTCATTACAAATGCTCTTTTCCTGCCATGTTATACTTGCAGTGGGCAAAGATGTCACAGACCATAACAGAGGTACAGTTCCTTTTGTTCCAGTGGCCTAAGCTCTCCCTTACTAACAGCAAATCTGAACTCGCATCTTCCTGTAACTGCACACTGAAGAGCACAATGAAGCCCACAATGAAGTGGGCCAACAAGAAATACTTAAACTTATGTCACCTTAAATACTCAAGAGTGCAGGCTGGAAGAATACCTCACTGGTGAACCATGGTACAGATGACTTGTGCACGAGAAAAGGAGGACATGGAACTACGGACAGCAAGGACAACTGGGTCTTGAAGCAGGTTTGATTTCTGCCTGGAACTCCATAAAACCATCTCCAAGGCACACAAATTGTGCACCCTAACAAGGTACCACAATACCAAAAACAAGTCACCTCAAGTTGCTCTCTTTTGAGATTAATGAGATCCATGCCTCCTGTCCAATTCCTCTTTCAGCAATAGCTTGCCATTGCACAATCTTTACCCACAGTTTAGTCAAAATATAATATAAACAGATGTATACCACTTATCAGCAGTGTCAGCAACACCAAGATCAGCAAGATGATACTGTGCCAGACCAGGAATCTGAGACAATACAGCCAAGAAACACACGCCCACTTTGGGCCACAGATATTATGACAATATCGAGCCATCTGAAGGGCTCCATTTCACATTTGAACAAAACAATCAAAATATTGGAAAATGTGATACTGCCAATTCCACATCACCTGCTCACAACCAGATGTCAACTCTCCTCAATGGGCTGCACGCGATAAAATGACTTGGTTCTCCCAGTGCATCTATATCATCTGCTGGCACACAGTGAAAAACACACTCCTATCCGTTAAGACTACCTCCCCACACAAGTGGGATAAAAGTGTGAAATAAATACTAAAAACCAATACTATAGGCCAAGCAAAAGATTAAAACTCAAACCTGAATTAACTTACAGGACATCTCTACTCATAGGATTTCTACATCAGCCTCAAAACAAGTGAAAAATGCTTCACATCTGCTTCTACATTTCAGTTACTTGACATGATCTAATAATTCTGTGACATCATGGTCTCCATTCTCTAAACCCCATCAGGGTGATCTCCTGTACCCACAAATCAAACATCAACAGATTATTATGAGGTGGCAATTAAAATGCAAAGTAAATGCATTGACTATTGCACTTCTCTGATTTAAGAAACTTTAGTATTGTGTCACAGGCTGACATCTGAATTGGCATCACTGGCTCCATAATTGATTATCCGTCTACGCAATCAAACTAGCCCGCTATTTTCACTATCCTGTATCATGAGAGAAATAGAACATAAGTTCAACAAGCGACAAAAATTGATGTAAAATACACAAGAGGAAATGGCATTATTAAAATTTCTTGTTGATACTCAGGCATCAGATGAACCAACAAACTGGTAACACATCAGCGCAATAAGTGAGGACCTCTCAACGACCAGGTTTTAGCAGCATCCAAAATAAACCGCTTCTTGGAAGAGCACAGCCATCCAGGACAACATTTCACCAGCCTGTACAGACATGTGCCATACACACACCAACGCTCATAGTAATAGAATACATTCACAAAACCTGTCAATGAAATTGGATTTCGTATATCCCCTTCAACGGTGTGCAGGAATGAAGCAGGAAACTTGAAGGTTGACATATTCTGGTGTTCAGTTATTCTTCAGTCATGCAAAGTGCCATCTTGAAGATGGGCCATTGTGGGACACTCCAAATGGGGCTGGATTAGCAAGGCTCGACTGCTGCAACCAGACCAAGGTTACATCTGCCCCACCCCACCCCAGGAAAACATAGTAACCTCATACTAAATGCCATGCTTACAAACCACATGGGATATGAGTAATTTGTAAGCAAAACTGAACAACCAACTAATGATCGACATTGGTTGCCATGTCTGCAAAGATCTTGGATCAGAAAGTTGTGGAAATGTCTTCATGGAGGGGCACTGCCAGCCGATTATCAGGGATGATGAAATGCTCCAATTGTCTTTTAAGTGTCTGTGGCCTACTTCTATGGATTGAAGGTGTTACAACTTCAACATCTGGAATGATTATCTCCGCCCTATCGCTAAATCTAGAACATCAGAAGGGGAAAGTGATGTCACCATTTTTGAAAAAACAAAAACATGCTGCAGAAAGTGGTACTTCATCCAAATGCTCATATGAGCAAACCCCTTCAAGCCTGCAAATCTCTCATAATTTGCAAGCTAGAGGCAGCAGGAAGAAGTGGAGTCCAGTGATGACATCGGATGGGTGTTCAGCAAATTGGCAGCACAATGTCACTCCATTTGGTAGTCGGTACATATTCTAGAATACGGCGAGGGATCCAACTCTTGTTCAAAGCTTGAGACGACGCATCATCTCCTAATGAACGCAGAGTGTGTAGCCAAGGCTTCTATATCAATTCTCATTCATTCTATGGCTCGGCAGGATGGTTTCCTAAGTCAGTTGGTATAATGATGATTCACCCTTCCGATCGCATTACGCATCCATACTTGCGAGGTTCCTGCAATGCATCAATTATAAAAATTAAGATAACATGTAACTATTGCTTGTTCGGACTTCCAGAGGGAGAAAGAGAATGGTCATGCCAAAATTATGATATACCAAAACACCAAAATTTTAACATGTGCCCACCTGATAACGCTACGGAGAGAGGTGTAAATTAGTCCCTCAAATCGCCAGACTCTCTGTTATGATCGCTCTATCTTTCAACTTGTTTTGGAAGGGCCAGCTGTAGGATGCATCTATCTAATGGAGCCTCCAGCATTCACACATCTGTGGGCATTCCATAACCCCACTATGCATCAAACCATTTGACTTACGACAGGCCAGGATGGGATGAGACGCAAGATTGTGGATTCCCAGGCCTCTCCATGCGCTTGGACAGACGCTTTGCATTCAGGAAGACTAACGGGTCTGACTCTCCTCTCGTAAGACTGAAGCAGACTGCCAGAGAGATGGGACGCTCTTGCTGCAGTCGACTGCCTCATGAACAGCACCCAAGAACCGTTTGCTCTTAGGTAAGGTGAAATTGGCCTGAAGCCAAGCCCACGTAGGGTAGCCACAGACTGCTGAATTGACGCTCAGCCCACACGACTGCAGAAGACTGCCACCCGCGAGCAACCAGCCCGCTATGGATTGATGTTGACTGCAATCAAGATGGGAGCTCAGGAATGATGCTGGTAATTAGACCACAGAGGACTAAATTCATACACCAATGAGCTTCCAACTCCCGAGATGAAGCAATAGTGTACTCCATCAAAGGCGAATTTTGGTCCCACAGATACTCCCAGGCCACAGGCCCGAAAGCAATAGGAGAGGTGGTTCCGCCAGGCGATGGGTCATTCATCTACGGCAGCAGTGGGGGCTGGGCTCAGGGTCACGCAAGATGTCTTTTCACAGAGCAAGGCATCGCATTGCAGCAGGGCTGGGGGAAGACTGGGACGGCGAACTTGATGGCCGAGTGGGGAAGGGGATCCAAGCTCTCATACTTGGTTCCCGACACTCTCGCAAAGCCAATCAGCGATTGTCATGGACTTCGAGGCGGCTGAGGTAGCATCTGCCAGCACAAGGGTAACAGAGATGTTCAGGTCATGTTTCATGATCATACTGCCAACAGACAAAGTCCTGATCTTTCAGAACACAGGATGTTGCCTGAAGGTGGAGACGTTTTTAATGATGTTAAAATCATAAGTCAGAGGATGATACTGCATATTCTGCCTGTAGTTCCGAGCAGAGTAGACATGCTGCGGCCAGAAAGCGTAGACCATCCTCTGGTGTAATCATTGATGCCAAACGAAAGTGCGAGGTTTGCAGCCCTGTGGTTGCTTTGTCTCCCCAATGTGTGTAAATTCTGAGAATCCAGGTAAAGTAAAAGGTCTGCAAGTCATAAGAGTAATTACTCAAAACCATGCCTATGACCAAATCTGGTGGACCATTCACAATGTCAAACACTTACTTGTTTTAATGATTGTACTCCGGTGGTCTTGTAAATATAAGGTACATTTTTCCTGCTGTTCCCATAGTGACAATGTCCATGGGAAGACATGATGAATGAGCGACTACCAAAGACTCGAGATAACAACCATGACGATCACACTGGTACAGCCCGTATCCGCTCCACGTAAATGATTGACATTGCGTTCACCTCCACGTTAGCCCCAAACCGCTGGTGGAGCGTTGAGGCTTGAACACAATAAACGTTCAAAATCAGTACCAGGCAAACTAAATGAATTTTAGAGACAAACGTTAGAGAGAGATAGGATGACACTTTAAAGTCGCTCCAACTTCTGTCTTCTCAGGGATATATGTGGAAGGCATTCAGATGGGGTCCAGCCACTGACTAGCTGTAGATGCGCAGCAGTGACACGATGGCACAGGGAACAGCAGGTACCTTTCAGTCGTGTGGAATCAGGGCACAGCCTGCGAGTACAAACACTTATGCTACCCACACCCACCCCCAGAGAAAGGATAACACAACACATAGTTGGTAACTTTCAGATTTATTCACACATAATTAAACTAAGTACAACATGGCTCATATTTCATAACCTGATCTACAGAGCGCACCACCAAACAACCAGATTCGAATCGAAATAAATCTAACCTCCCATACGCAGATATTATCAGCTCACCAAGTCATGGTACTCACTTCGGCTATCATCGGCGACCATCTGACCGAACGCAGCTGTCTGACCAGACAGCACACCCTCCAAGGTGTCCAAGACAGAGTTTGGACACTGACGTGCATAAGCTTGCTATGGATGGAAACTAACAAGTTGGTGCAACAAGAGGCACTGAGACACATTTAACCTCGTCCAAACAAATTCAAAATCAACACACTTCCATAGTGGTCAAAGATGACTCAGGTGTCCCAAAATTACACCAACAGTCAAGCACCCACCTCATACTAATACACACGGCAGCGTCAAACTCCATCTTGTTTCATCCATTTGGTTTGATGTGCTGGCCTGGCCTGACAGCACGACAGTCTGGACCGACTGTAGCAGGTGGGGGGCTCTGGTGCCTCATCGTTTGGATTTCCTTCTTATTGGAGACTGAAATGGAAAAACAACCAGGAATAACAACAGCTCCAAACAACAGTTACAAACATGAATGTTGCATTCCAAACGAGCCTATAGGACTGAACATAAAATATAGCACTTCAAGACATTCACGTGAGATCTCAGAAATTAACTTTACATATAATCTAATTGGGAAATACTTTCAGTCTTCACTATAAAATTCATAACAACTGAAAAAAGTTTGAGCAATTACAGCTCATATCTGACACTAAATAACAAATACAATCACAGCACTTGAATTAAAGCCAACATGGCCGAGGCCCCAAACAAGATGGCGGCCTATCTTTGAAGAGGAGTCTTCACTTCCCGAAGTTGAAGCATAAAGGAATGTAGAGAGTCTAAACCCAAGTCTTTCTCTCTCCACACATCAACATTACAGTTAGCATTCACGTCAGAGACGCCTAATTCAGACTTTACTTCTAACCACTTGCGAAGACGTTGCTGCTGCTTCATTTTAAGTTCCTCCTGGGCACGGGAGAGTACATTGGCGAGAATAGCCTCCACTCTAAGGTCTCGCCTCTGGCGCCTCCTCAGGTGCACTTTCTTGCTCCGAAACTTAGAAATAAATTTCACTAACTCCTCCGTAGGTCCACTGGCACAAGGGACTCGGCGATCGAGCGTTGCCACCATGGCTGCTCTGCTGATGGTGCCTCCAACTGGGAGCGGCTTGGCGGATCGGATCTAGGCTTGGCGAGTGAACAAAGCTAGCGCAAACAGCCTAGATACCGTACCTAGCTCCGAAGGATGTTGGGCAGTCGACGAATCTTCAAGATGGCAGCCCTAGATGTGAAAGTAGGCTCCTGTGACGACGAGCGACACGTAGTGATGCAGAACAGTCCGGGAATCAACTCCAAATGACGAGAAAATAGTGCCAGACGCCTTTTATACGCTGGGTCGGCGACGTGGAGTGTGTCACTCCGCCAGATACCGGCGAAATAGTGCAGTGGTCTTTGGAGGAATGGTGCTGGCCGGAGGCAAACCTTGAGGAAGGATGGATGTCAGCAGCCTTTTTGTTTGTCCTTCTAGTGTCTTCTAGTGCCGGGATGCGCTGCTCCTGGTATTAGCGACAGGTCCGCGGCCGCGAGTTGCAGAGGGCTGCGGAGGAACTCGCCGTCCACGGTGCGCTCCGGCCTTCCCGAAGTTGTGACGCACCCAGACGCACCTCCCCACTACGCCAGGCCACTCCTTGTTTTTGTTTCCTGCCCACCGCCCCCCCTCGCCCCCGGCCTGCGCCCTGGAAATTTCTGTCACAAGGGCAGGGGAGGAGGAGGGGGAGAGGAAAACACCGTAAATCTCAAGTGCGATACTGGACGTGGTACAAATTTGTCGGATTGGTCTTCTGGGGTTGGTCATTGCACAACATATGGCAAGGATTTGCTCAGATTCCCGGCGGTGTAGCAGGCTGGAGGCTTTGGAAATCGGGTGGGGTAACTCTCGGGCTGGGGTCCTTGAATGGGTGACGTGTTTGAGCAAATTTGGGCAGGAAAACTTTGTTCTAGATGGTCAGATGTGGATTTTAACTGCCCAGGAATGCCGTTGGTACGTTTTGAAACGCGGCTCCCATCCACACAAAAGCGAAAGCGAACACCTGGCGCAGCCTAGACATCGACCTCCGTTTATCGCCACACCCCCGCTCGCTACCCTTGTTCATTTCCCCCCACCAGCCCCCTCCCATAAACACAAACGTATTTTGTGGCGGACCCATGCCGTTCACACCATAGAGAAACCAGCAACTCACACTTATGAGTTCGTCCCATCTGTGGACCTGAGAGCTGAAAGAAAGGGCTGACACGCGTGCGCCGTCAAGGTCGTTCAATGTTCGAAACAGCGGCGTCTCTGAACCCGGAGTAAGGGAAGCTGGAAGATTCCCAACCATGTTTTGTCTCGCACCCGTCACCATCTCCCTTATCTGTCAGAAGCATTTTCTGCGCCGTGCCCTGCTGTCCGATCTGCTAATCGTGCTAGGGTGCTAGCCGCTGCAGAACACCGCTCACTCGCGATGAGTCAAAAGTGTGCGCAGTACGATCCCCCTGTCCCCGTGTACGCCACAATCGCACCACACAAGGCTCGGCGCACGCTCGGCATAGCTGGCTTGTCGGACACCGCGGGCACGTAGTCCGCTCCCCATTCCGCGATGCCCCCCCCCCCCCCCCCCCCGCGGCGGGCATGCTTCCCACCGCCCCTCCCCTCCCCCGTCCTTCCACCCTCCTCCACTTCCCTTCCCCCCAACGATCTCTGTCGGAGAGCGCGCAATGGCGATGGCACCCACCACCCTGCCGTTCATTATGCAATGTCGGTTCTCCTGGAGGGCCCGTCCCGAAACGACGAGATTCGTGAGCCACTTCGGCCCTTTTTGAGACGGCCCCAGTCTGGAGTCTGGATGGAGCTAGCGCCCTGGAGTGGCGCCAAGCCCGCCAAGCCCTCGCCCATGGACTGTGCTGCTGGCCTGTCCGACCCCCGGGCTGCTTCGCGAACCCATCGGCTCTGCGTGTTTGTGCAGCGGCACGACACGACGACGACGAGTGTAGTACCGTACTATTTTTTTGCCAACCTGCGGAACTCAGGGGCGGACTGGGACCCTGACGGCCCATGCGGGAAAACTTCCAGACGGCCCTTCCCCCCTCCCCCCGGGGGGGGGGGGTAATTTCGGAAATTTTACGTAAGGGGGATGGATATTTTGCAAATCTTACGTGACATCGGGGGAGGGGGGGGGGGATTTCGGAAATCTTACGTAAGATAGGGGGGGGGGAGGGGTTCGCTAGATCTTAAGGACCCTTACGTAGGGGAGGGTGGGGGTCTAAAATATCCCCCCCAAAAAACTGACGTAATTAATGAACGCTCCCCATCTGTATCTCTCGGCCCTTTAGCAGGCCATACCACACCACGGCCCGGAATCCAGGACAGGCTGGGCTGACAGCGTTCGCGCCCTCGGCCGGGGCCCTCGCGGCCCTCCCGGGCCTGCGGCCCGGACGGGAAAAGACACCCCGCCCGCCCGGGCCAGTCCGCCCCTGGTGGAACTCCCCCTCGGCCCCGCTGGGCGTCTCCCTCTATTTCTGTCTGCTCGCCAGCAGCCGACCGGTTCCTTTGTTTTTCCCGACGGCCCCTGTCACCGCGAGCTCAAGGACGGTCCCCGCCTGCTCTGCACTCCCATATGCAGGGGCCGACGCCCGCGCGGCGTCGGCGGCGGCGTCGCGTCCTGCTTCGAGACGAGGTGAGGTGAGGAGCGGGGCGGGGCGGGGCGGGTGTCGTGTGCCCCGCTCTGTTTCAGCAGGTTCTTTTCCCCGTGCCTGCTGCGGCTGCGGCTGCGGCTGCGGCTGCGGCTGCGGCTGCGGCTGCGGCTGCTGCTGCTGCTAGTACTGCTGCCGCTGTCTCGCGTGCACTCGCGTGTCGCCCGGGTCCTACGCCTGCGTTGAATGAATCGGCGCCCAACAGAAGCGATCTGAAATGTATCGCGTGGCCATGGTTCCCGCGACAAGGGCGCCACCGCTGCCCCATGGCTGCCCGCTTCGCCGATCTAATCGGGCCGCAGTGCTCGAGCCCCTAGCCGCTCGCGAGGGGGACTTCACTTGAAAAAAAAATCGGTGTACAGTGGCAAATAAAAATCAGAAAAAATCCCCCTCACCGCCCGTTCTTCGGCGCGGAGCATGGGGGCCGCGATGGAGGCACACGGCTCAAGGACGGCCCCCCATTGTGGACGGCTTCCTCAGCAAGGAGAGGGGTGTGAGGACTATGATAAGGGGGGGGGGGGGGGAGCACATGTCTTGCGAGGGAGCGAACCAGTTGGCCGAGGCAGCCGAGGCTCTCTACCTGGAGCGGAACCCCCCTGCGCCGACCGAACGCTCACCTGGGACCTCACCTGGGATGGGGAGAAACACTTACGTTTGCTCTCACGGGCTTCTCTCTTTTCTTTCTGATCACCGAGACTAGTGCCGCGAGAGAGGCAGAGGTCCCAGTCGAGAAGAGAAATATGATAATCACATTTCCGCATCCATCGCCATATTGGGGCCGCTACCGTGTCAAAGTTAGGTATAACTTAACCCGGTGCAAGCCGGTTTGGGGGTTTCGCCCGGGCGAGTAGAAAAATAAAATGTGGAATATCCCGCTCAGCGGAGAGAACGTGGGTACGAGGCCGAATGCTAGCTGCTATCCTGATTCGTACTTATCTAGGTCGCTCTCTCGGCACGTGATCACCAAACTAGTACACCGGCCCGTTGATGGTTGTCAGCTTTGACACGAACACAAGCGGGTGCCTGTTGGGTTTGAAAGGTCGCCGCACGCTGACTGCCAGTGCACTCATGCTTCGCACAGATTGCATAGTCTAGAAAAACGGATTTTCTCGTCATCGGACCGTCGCGTCCGGGGGCGTAGTCAGGGGGACAGGGTAGGGGTTTGGGGTCACCCCCCACCCCCCCAAACCGGCGACCGAGGCAGGCGAACCGCACACCAAACGCCTGAATGTAGGCAATCAGCGTGGCATATGCCCCTCCGAAACGCAAGTCTGGCTACGCCCTTGATCGCGTCGTGGTTTGCCTCTGACTCCTGGCTCCTCACGAGATGGAGGGCCCGGTGCGGGCACCTTGGGTCCGGACCGGACGAGTCCGGGCCTGCCTATACTGGAGCCGTGTGAGCTCGTCCAAGAACTCCGTAACGCCGCTGTGCTCCAGGCAGAAAAATGGGCAGCTGTCCCAACGAATTTGTTAGTGGATTCTGAGAGAAGCAAAATATTTTGTGATTCCGATTGGCGCAAATAAAAGTCAGTTGCCCCAGCGGAATATTAGTAATCACAACCAAATACATATGTTGCTTGTCCCACAACAGGGTACTCCGCTGAATCTCAGAACGGAAGTAAGAAGAAGGCAAGAAGTACTAACAGATGGGCGAGGGAGGAGGTGGTTGATGGAAACGGAAACAGACCACCTCCCCCCTCGCCCATCTGTTAGTACTTCTTGCCTTCAGTTTCAGCGGAGTACCCTATCAGCGGACAAATTCGTTGGGACAACTGATCGTTTTTCTGTGTCGGGCCCGGAGCTCCTCGGATATTTCAGCCTGATATCTCGCTGTTGCTGCCCGCTGCTGCCCTTCATGGCCTGGATGTGCCCCCGCGTACCAGGAGCGGTGGCCCCATGGCCCCGTGGGCACCCTCTGGGGCACCCATGCCGGCCCTTCCCTGCTGCCGTCGATCGCACGCCAGAAGGACACCCACGCAACTCGGTCGGATTCGCAGGGCTGTTGAGTTTCGCCGTGTAAAGACGGACGCCTTGTGGGGGTGGGTGGGACGCAGATGGGGTGGGTTGGGAGGGCTGACAGAACAGAGCCATCCAGTCTGCATGGCGCCAGCACGCGACACGCTAAGAGGGGCAGGCCAAGCCTAGCCGACTAGGCCAGGCCCAGGGCGGTGACTCGCACAGTTATTTCGACAACTGGCCCTCCAGGGCGAGCCGAGCGGAGCGCTGACGGAACGGGGGCTAGCAGAGTAGCGTGACCAGCGTGACCTGACCCCGACGGTCTTTTCCATTTGCACCTCCACGATGAGGGAACTTATGTCGCGCCTAGAAAAGACATGTCCTTGGTCGGAGCTCTCCGACAGAAAAAGTAACTAGGTGCCGTGAACAACCCGTGAACCGTCACGAGCCTCCAGAGTCTAACGCCAAGCAAGCCACCTGTGCCCCCGTGTGCGCCAAGTGCGAAGTTGCCGCTGCCGATCGGGACCAGATGAGGATGTCACCCGTCACTTCCGGTGCGGCCTCCGGCGCTACCCGACTGTCACTTGTTGTCGGCCAATAATATCACTCGCCCTGCCGGTCTGTCTCATCCTTGAGACGGTTCGCGGTGGAGTCGCTTCGATATTAATTGCGCGTAGCTCCGCGTAGGAAATGTATTAGAACAGTTTTACACGCTTTCTTTTGAGCAGACGTTAAATTAAAAGGATAAGAGAGAGAATCGGACTGGCCAACACGGGCGGACAGAAAATGCATACATTTATTGTCTTTTTTATTCACTTTTTCGGGAACACAAGCTTTTGTATTACTGTTTTGAAAATTTCAAAGTCACTTTGACGAATGATTCGTCTCAAAATTACCATGTGATTGTAATTTTCAAGTGTGTTTTTTTGTTACTAGTGGTTGGCCAACGGCTTGTTGTGATTGAATTTTGGACCAATCAGAGAGCACGTCCTGGCGGTTGGAGGGAACGGCTTGAGTGCGAATAACGTATTCGAAAAGTTTGAACGAAGTCCCTCCAGTGAATGTTGAACTAAGGAAGCGTGGTGGACACGGAACATCAGTCAACATGTCGAAGACAGATGATGGAAAAGAAATCCCGGACATTATTGTTGATCCAACCACCAGGACAACATACAAGAAAGGAAGATTCTTTGGAAAGGTAAGTCTTAGTGACAATTTTTACCGAATTCATAAACTCCGCCCGGCAATGGCCCCTGGAACCGTTACAAGCCGGTGTTGTAGGCTGATAAGCCCTTTGTTTAATTCACCTGGTTTTTCGTTTTCTGAGATAAATTTTTTCATCACTGTGGGCAGAAATCGGTCAATAAATATTCTGTAGTTTTGTCTTGGGTCGGACTAACGTTCTGGTCCTGTGCAGTCAATCGGCACGCTGACGTTTTCCCACCAGTTCATATGTGTCTTTTGTTTGTACCGAAATTATTGGATTGAAATTTTGTATTTTCTGTTCGTGTTTAATCCGTTTCTCTATTTAATATTCATTGACACATGAAAACTTGTGGTTTCTGATTGTCCACATAGGTGATCACCAGATACTGACTTTCATGAAGTTTAAGTGTCACTGCTTACTTAAGGTTTTAGATATCTAATTTTTTTGTTCTGAAATTATAGGGTGGATTTGCCAAGTGCTATGAAATCACTGATGTCAAGACAGGCAATGTTTATGCTGGCAAAATTATTCCTAAGAAGTTGATGACTAAACATAACCAGCGAGAAAAGATCACTCAGGAAATTGAAATCCATCGTAGCCTAGACCACAGACATGTTGTGGGCTTCAAAGGCTTTTTTGAGGATGACCTCAATATCTATATTGTTTTGGAACTCTGTCGAAAGAGAGTAAGTATGCAGATATGAGAGGGATATCCTTGTGTTTCTCAACTGTGTTCACGTCTAAACCCAAAATAATTCTTTGCAGTCGATGATGGAACTTCACAAGCGGCGAAAGGCACTCACTGAGCCTGAAACTCGGTACTATCTGAAACAGATCCTTCTTGGTGTTCACTATCTGCATCGAAATCATATCATTCACAGAGATCTGAAACTGGGAAATCTTTTCCTGAATGATGACATGGAGGTGAAACTTGGAGACTTTGGGCTTGCTGCCAAGTTAGAATTTGATGGGGAGAGAAAGAAGTAAGATTTGTGAATTCTTCTGTAATGGAAAATGCTGGCTACAATGAATACTGCCTATAATGAATTTTAATATTTTAGGACTTTGTGTGGAACTCCTAATTACATTGCTCCTGAAATTCTTACAAAGAGAGGCCATAGTTATGAAGTTGATGTGTGGTCCATTGGTTGCATTATGTAAGTATTGATCAGAAAATGACCTAAATTCTAGGCAAATGTTTCACTTACCACCTTACCCCTCCCTTCAGGTACACACTGTTAGTTGGGAAACCTCCATTTGAAACAAATTCATTGAAGGAAACCTATGGTCGTATCAAAAGATGTGAATATGTGATCCCCTCGCACTTGAAGAAATCTGCATCTTCTCTTGTCTGCAAAATGCTTCAGCCAGATCCAAAAGCAAGACCCAGAGTTGAGGAACTCCTCAATAACAGTTTCTTCACCTCTGGTTTGTCTCTGATTACTACTCGAGTTTTGATTTTTAATGTTGCTTGTCTGTACAAACGTTTATCTTTTATTGCAGGATACCTCCCTACTCAGCTTCCTGTGTCTTGCTTGACCACTGCTCCGAGATTTGACACCCTAGAAAACAAGAACTTGTTATCACGCAAACCACTCATTGAAGTAAATGGTAAGGGTGGATCTTAACCAAATTACTATTGGATCTCATCTTGTGAAGGAATTTTTTCACAACTCACATCTGTGGACAGGTGGTGACTTCCAAGCCAGCCCAACAGGGAGGAAGAGGGGTGAAGGAGGCAACCCTCGTGAAAGTATGCCAGCAGCAGGAGGACGAACTGTGGCCTGTCCCACTTTCAACTACCGCAAATATCTGTCCAATCTACGCACTCAACTTTCTAGTGTACTGAAAGCAGATCCTGGAAGCAAAGATGTCATAATGGGAGGTGTGTCTCGATAACTTTTGTGATTTTATTGAATGTCTGATGTGGATTTGACTTGTCTAGCAGAACCAGTGTTTCAAGGGTAAGATTCTTCAAAGCTGATTGTTTTAACATCACTGTTCTAGATGAAATGTCGGATCCTGCTGCCTCCCCACTTGTCTGGATTAGTAAGTGGGTTGACTACTCAGACAAGTATGGGTTTGGGTACCAACTTTGTGATGAAGGTGTAGGTGTCATGTTCAATGACACAACAAAGCTTATCATGTTGCCAAATGGAAAGTAAGTGTGCTTAGTAATGTTTATCTTTACCTGATAGTAAATGAAGTACATTTATTTTACTTACATTTAATTTTTTTCTCCAGGGATGTTCACTACATTGACAGAGATGGCTCTGAGAATTATTATACTGAGGAAAGCTTCCCAACAACTCTTGAAAAGAAGATGAAGCTCCTTACATATTTTAGGCGGTACATGAATGAGCATTTGGTGAAGGCAGGTGGATCTATCGCTCCAAGAGAATGTGACTCACTGTCTCGAATTCCTTATTTGCACACTTGGTTCCGCACTCCGTCTGCCGTTGTCATGCATCTGACTAATGGCACCCTTCAGGTGGGAATTTATGCCTGTGAGGCTTCTGAAAGAATTTCATGATGTCCTATTACACTTGTAAAATAATTTTGCTTACTTTGCAGATTAACTTCCTGGACCACACAAAGATCATCATGTGTCCATTGATGGGAGCAGTGACCTACCATGATGTGGAGAAAAACATCCGTACTTTTAGGTTTTCTTCTATTGAGAAAAATGGTTGCAGTCGTGCCCTTGCACAAAGTTTACAGTATGCACTTGAAAAGATAACAAAGATGATTGCTTAATTTGTAAACTTCAAAAATCTGTGATTAATTATTTCAAAACTTTATTGTAATCACTGACTGAGTTTTTACAAACTTTATTATATGAGATTCATTTTATCATTTTCTGAATAGTTGTCTTATTTTAATGTTGAAGAACAACTTTACATCTTTTATAATTAGCTGAAGCAGCATCAATTTGAATTTAGGATACATTTGTTTTTCCTCTGAGGATTCATTCTATATGAGGAAAAGCTTATTTTAATTCTTGTCACTTTGGTGGACAAATGTTATGCATATGAAAGCACAAGACCTGTGCGTGGACGGAAATAATGGTTGGAATTGCAACGAGAAGGTGCATTCTAGATGCAATGTGATTGAACTTTGGCCACAGAGTGCACCAGGAATATTGTTTTTTCTTAAATCACTGCATTTTGCCAATATGTATTGTGGGGTAAGTATTGAGTTTGTTTCTCCTCCCGGATTAACATTCTAGGTAAGAGTATTAAAGTTCATTTAAATCATATCTTGCACCGTGTGCTATTTAGTGTACTTCTGTGTTCTTGATGTACTTGTGATAGTGTATTTGGTGTGTACCAAACTATTTTAGTGTTAAACTTCTGTGAATAACTGCTTTTTGTAAAATGGAGTATTTTTAACCTTGTGTCTAGTGTTCCCTGTGCAAGACTGCAGGTGACACTCAGTTCATTTTACTACTTTGTAACAGTTTTGAAAAGCTCTGTATATATCATCAGTTTTACTTAAATAAATATTCATAGTTTCAACTTGCACTGTGGATTATCTCAAAGCAAATGATATCCTGTTCCTTGAAGATAATGGATCTTCCATAAATGAAAATACCAGTTAAAAGTAGGCACATTTATTCTTAATGATACTAAATTATTTTAACAATCAGACTGACAGTTGATTCACTTCCCAACTGTCATGTTGGCCAAGGAGGGAAGTACACCAAGATTATTTTAGACCTGGCCTGGCCTGGCCTTGCCTTCCACATTAGTACTGTACATGAACATTCCAATTTCTTTACAAATACTTGCTCTCTCCTCTCGAAAACCTGGTGTCTAGAACCTGTGCTTTCTTATAAATTGCCTTTTTCTGAGCATCATCAAATACATTAGTCTTCAAATCCATCTCCCTGTTAAATGGTCGACGTTCTTGTTTTGCACCAGCTTCTTTCTTCTTCTGTAAATAGAGAAGACAAGTTTAGAAACAAATAAAAAACCTACTAAACACAACACAATTCAAACAAGTAATGTACCTTTTTCTCTTCCTTAAGTTTCTTTTGATGAGAGTCTAGCAGAGACTCCTTGGACCGTTTGTGCTTCTTTACAGCTGCTTCCATATTTTTATCTCTGCTTGTCAGTTCAATGGATTGAGCAGCTTTCTTAACTTCATCGGTTGAAGTGATGCCCAGCTCAAACTGAAAAAGTAAGGAGTGAAAATTAAATGAATGCTTCTAAAACAATATCCACACTAATGGAAACTACACTGATTTCAGAACTTACCCGTCTTTTGGCATCTTCCTCTTTACGAACTTTGTCAGCAGGAGTGTCTGTCCACGATGATCTGTCTGCTCCCTTTTCTGGTGCACCCCGAGCACGGAATGTACGAGGACCCAAACCAAGATCGACTGTACCTTCTGGAGGTAATTCCAGCATCCATTCTTCTCTCACTGGCACTCCAGAACCAGGCACATCCTTTGGGAATTGAAGATATTTTAGTTAAACACAATTTACAGAATAATAAACATGCTTTCACAAAAATGCTTACCTTCTCCTCTAGTTTCCGCTTGATTGCTGCTGCATTTCTCTCTAACTGGGCCTGAATGATATAGTTTTTGCCACTTCGAACCATTTCTTCTGGTAAAAGTGGCCCCACAACCTCATCGTCACTACTGTGCTGATCCGAGATATGGTCAGAGGGAAGAGACAATCCTGGTGCAGATGATCCTCTTAATCCAGGCGGCAAAGCTGGTCCTATCACAGACTCATCATCAGAGCATATGCTCGTTTCCCTTTTCAAATGAGGAGGGATTGTAGGTCCAATTTTGTTGGATTGAGCTTTGGACAAATGAGGAGGGAGGGCTGGTCCTATGGCATCTTCATCAGCATCTTCATTTTCATCTTCGTCAAGTTGAGGTTTACATTTCAGATGAGGGGGTAGAGCTGGACCGATGGTGTCAACATCATTTTTATTTTTCTCATCTTCAACTTTAGCTCTCAAATGGGGAGGTAGAGCTGGCCCAATGTTATTCTCAGTTCCATCATCTTCATCATGTTCCATTTCTTCTGGTTCTGTATTCCCTTTAAAATGAGAAGACATAGCTGGGCCAATAGAGTCAGTGATGGCATCCTCAATTTTAGACTGTACTTTTGATTTAAGATGTGGAGGTAATGTCGGTCCTATTCCCACATCAGGGGCAGAGGAGTCCAGTACTTTTGATGTACTAGAAGAGGGATTAAGTTCTGAGTCATCCTTCAAGGTTCGCTTTCTAGGAGAGTCTCTTGAACGCAGATGAGCAGGTAATGCAGGTCCAGACTTCAATATACTGTCTGAACATCCCTTATCATTTTCCTGTGAACTGGAGGTGCAAGATGATGGCTCAAGGTAATTTTTAGCATCCACTTTCTCAACATCTCGTTCACTACCAGAAGAATCTGATTCATTTACTTTAGACCACCTTTGAGTGTCATAAGAATTATCATCCGAGGACTCCTCAGTGTCAGTATTATAAGTTCTATCAGTTTTAGATCTCTTTGAACGTTTAGACAAACTCCCAGGCACTCGCAATTCCTTTCTTGAAGATTCTGGCCTCTCTGACTTTAAGCTCACCCTGTCATCATCTTCCCTTTTCCCCCTATGTTTATCTCGATCCCTGTTGCCATGCTGTCTTGTGGATCTATCCCAGTTTCGATATTCATCTCTACTGGTTCTTCCTCTATCTTTATCTCGGTGTCTTTCCCTGTCACTACACCTGTCTTTATGCTTCCTTCTCCTCTCATCATCTGAGTCTCTGTTTCTTTCTTCCTTATTACTTCCTACATCTTCATCAGCATTTCCAAGGCTTCTCCTCATGTGAGGAGGCAAAGCAGGACCAATATCTCTTGACGTCATTCTGGAGGTTTCTGAAACAATCCACAACAAACCATAGAAGAAAAGGATTACTGGATTACCTCAAAAGTGTATTCTGTTCAGCAGTTTACGATTTGGATAATTAACAAAGAGATTTTAGACAAGAAAAATTGTTTATTAACTGCAAATGGAAATGTTATAAGTAAAGTACAGCAGTCAAACAATCAATAATGAAAACTGCTGCCAAGAAAAAATATATGCAAAACTGACCGACATAGCTTATTACATACCCACTTAAGCTTGGTTGACAGTGTTCTTTGCAAACTTGAACTTTTGTAATAGCTGGTTTTGAACAGACTTTTTTAATGACTAATTCACCAGTCTTGAGAGATGGCAACAAACAGTTTTATTTTAAATTTATCATCAGTTTCACTGATTAAAATCAAGAACAAATGAGTTAGAAAAAAGCAGCTCAGATGTGACAAGACTTCCCAAGAACACTATATAAATGCTATAAAACCACTTTAAAACAGGTGAACATAAGTTACTCTTAATGGAAAAAGATTAAAAGGACTTAACTAAGAGAGAAATGTCTACGGATACATAAGTGCATCACACTTTCTAATTACTGTATTTGCTTTGTACTTGCTAACATTTTCTTAATTTTCTGGGCACTGTATTGTATTGATTTAATGATTCCTGCAGTTAAAATCCCTTTGAGACTCTGTCTTACACTAGATGCCCAAACAATCTCTTGAAGTCTACTTTGCAAAATTGAACTACAATCAGGATCATGAGCTACAGCTCGAAGGACATCTTCAGTATCTTGACGTAGATTTCCACAACCTCGATTCCAGAAACGAACCAGAGCTCTTTGAGGTGTTCGTGGAAGCTGATTTAAATGATGCAACTTTGCTAGAGTACCAGGGTCTTGACAACATAGACCAGACTCCTGCACATCTATGTAGTCATGGAGACTTCTTAAAATTGGCCTGTATATTTCCTTAAGCAATTCAAACTGAGGATCTAATATGTTGTTTACTTTATTCTTATCTTCCCCAATAATCATTCTAAAATCACCTTTGTATGACAATTCAATAATAGTTTTGTACAAAAGTTTCTCAGTGAAATGTTCAGGGAGTAACAAAAGAGCACAATGAACAGCACTATGAAGATTCTTCTGCAGAGCTGAACGTAATTCTGAATCACTTGTAGGTCGTACAACCATGACAGGTTTATGTAAACGTCCAGCTAAATACAATTCACTCCAGTCCAATAGATCAGAAACAAGTGACGTCTGGGACACAACGCCATACTTGATCATAACATTTTCAGAGGGGATAGGCACAAGTGTATTAAAATATACTTTGGCACCCCAATGATCTTGATATGCAGCCACAGAACCTTCACCTAACCACTTGAGAAATGAGTAATGATTTGGATTCATTTCCATATTCTGTCTGTGCCAGGTGAGGGAGTCATTCACAGCAAAAATCATATCAATCATTTTTGAATTCGTCGAGTTTGATCCAGATTGTTTCACCACACCAGAGCCATAGGCAAAGCAAAAATTTATGTCCGCTGGGAACCACGATAGGATTCGTGCGTAAATAGGGGACACCCCAACAAGAGCTTTTGCAGCAGCCATCACTCCCTCTCTGCCTTTACAATCTAACTTAAAATAAAGATGAAAACGGCGAAATTGAATGGCAAACAGCAAAACCAAGAAGTAAACATAACCTCCTCACCTCTGAAGCGGACGATCCGAAGCCCACTCTGTGTTTTCGTTCCTTGTTCTTTCTCTGCCCTCTTGTTCTTCTCCCGGGTACGAGGGCTGCGTGAGAAATCGTATATGTTTTGCTTACTCTTGTGCATGGTCCGTCTGTAAGAGCATAGGTGTGGCATTCCGAACGCCAATCATAATGTTCAGACGATGAAATATTCTGACGGCATTTGATGATGTTTTGACAGTTTTGGTGTGTGTCGGAGGGACGAGCCTCTGATGATCAGTGCCATTTTTTTTCTGCACAGCTTGGCACAGCTGCTCTCCCTGTTTTCGTCGATTTTCTGTCAGAACTACTGGTTCTAAAATATTTAATAACTGTGAATGATATTTGTTGTAGCATTTAACAAAATATCTTCTGCTTAAGTAGGTACACCATACCATTTCCACTCAGCAGTTAAATCACATTAAAATTTGTATTTTCAGGCGCACCATCTATATTTGCTTTCTTACTTTTGCGTTCCAGGCATGTCAAACCAAAATCAAAAGTTCCTCGTATTTCAAGACAGTGTAGAAGATCCTTCATGGGCCACTGTGTCGATCAGTGATGAGTGTGGTGATTTGTCCTTGTCTGAAGCTGTGCATCAGCAGTTTAATGATGATAATGATTACGATGCTAGCATGGATGATACCCTCCCTATAGATGCTGAGGAAGAATTGAACAAACCTGGCTCTGGGCATCCGCCACAGAGCATGAAAATGCATTCACTGTATTTCCATCCTGTGAGAGCAGTATCAGGCTTTCCTGAGGAGAGCCCTCTTCCACCTCGAGATATGAAAGGGTTCCAGCCTGTTCATTGTTCATCATCAATACAGCTTGACTCGGTAGGGTCTAGTGAGGGCAGCCTTGACTTCAGTCCTGAGGTTTGCTCTAGCAGATTAGACAATCAGCATGCCAAAACATCCACTTTAACCACCTTCAATAAGGACTTTGTCCGTCAAAATAATTATCAGAAAACATCATGTTATGTACAGCCAGCTCCTATCATACGAGAAATCATGAAGACCAATCCTTCTCTAGGATTTCCTGGAGGGGCTAGAATGAACAGTGAGGAGTTTAAGCCACAGCGGTGCTCAACTGGACTAAGTGAATCTCAACTAAAAATTCAGAGATGCTCAACAGCCCAAGGAACAACAGAAACTTCCACATCATTTGTACCATTACGTTGCTCCACTGGGTTAAACAGTTCTGTCTCAAATCTCCCTATCCCATCAGTACTTGCTGACTTTAAGCCAAACCGCTGTTCTACTGAATTGCATGAGAACTCAGTTGCATTTCTACCTCTGCGTTGTTCAACTGGTTTAAATGAATCTGCTGCTTTTAATCCTCCAATGTCATCAACAGCACAAAATGTAGAGGACAGCAACATTCCAGACTTCAAAAATTTAAGAATGTGCATTGAAGAGGCCTTCAAGTGATATTTTTCTTACTTATTAGTAGCTGTATCTTTTTACCATAAACTATTCTGTTATGATTTAAGTATTAAAAAATGAATTAAATACACGCTTCGCAAAATTAAAACCTTATTTCTACCATTCTATTGCTATCATTCTACTGCCGTTTTAAAGCCCTTGTTCCAGACGTGGCTTTCCCCGGCGAACTCAGCGGTTTACTGCCAACACTGAAATATCCTACTGCGATCAGCAACAATCCGGTCACAAATTGTAGTGACTGTTCATTTTACGAAGTTTTCTTCGTTTCAGTATCTTTACCTTCATGTTTAACTTTTACGGAAAAAGAAAGCATTGTCTTTAGTAGATCACGTGATGAATTAGTGATCGCAGGTTGGTGGTTGTTTTTGCTGGATTTGAAGTGATATCGTTGCCACCTGCAGAAAGACGCATTGAAGCATTGCGGCAGCGCTTAAGGATTGAACACTTGTTTGAAATTATACACAGTCGTACAGCCAATCTGGGTTTGGAGTCATATTATACCCACTCGTACAACGGAATATAGTACAGAGTTCACCTATATTTGATATTGCCGAACTGTCAATGTTGGCCAATTTGACAATTTAGTACAGTAGCAAAAGTTTAAGTTAAACTTGTTGGCTTTTGGTTCAGGTGTGTTGTCTGATAGTTTCAAAGTTTGACAGGACAATTTGGTTGAATATATGTCTACTACGATATGTCAAAATAAGAAACAAAGGTATTGAGAAGTGTGTATTATGCTATGTTGTCCACTGCTTCTGCTCAGCAGTTCCTGATCACCCACGTCTTGCTGCTTTTAAGTCTTCATAAGCTTCAGATAACCAAAGATTCAGATGGTTTTCTCTGCAGCTGGTAGGTTCACCTTTACCCTTCCCTTCAGATTGTCATAGACGTACTTGTCCCCATGGTCCATACAGTGTTTCTTTTACAACCTTGTCTAGAGGGTTATTATTTGGTACTGTTAGCAACCAGAAGGGTAAAGGGCCTTTCTATGAGCATGCACTCATTGGAAGTCTTTCAACTGTTCAGACTAATAATGAGTGCAGTGCAATGTGTTGGTTCTGAGAAAAATCAAAGATAAGTTAATAATATTCTACAGCAGACCTTATAGCAATGAAAGCATCTTATATTTCCAGCCTCAGCAACGCGTAGGACATCTGCAAGCAAGCAGAGCAACGCGTAGGACATCTGCAAGCAAGCAGAGCAACGCGTAGGACATCTGCAAGCGAGCAGAGCAACGCGTAGGACATCTGCAAGCCAGCAAAGCTACGCGTTGGTTACAGGTCTGTCTTAGAGTATTTTATTACAAGACACATAACTTAAGCAAAAAGATTTGGACAATAGTAGAGGACCTCAGCTTATTTAAATTCTGTTAGCCAATATGATGCTTTAGTAGCAGTGGCTTACCTACGCGTTGGATGAACACAGAGCTATGACAGCTACGCGTTGAGCACCTGAAGAGGTAGGTATCATTTAAATGCAGCCCTGAGAAATGTTTGTTGCAGTTCTCTTTTACAGAAGGGGTTGTCTCCTCTAGGTATGTTCTGAGTTGTCAGTGGATCAGTGGAGTCAAAGCTTCTAGTTGCTTCTCTAGAGTGTTTATATTTTATTCAATAACACTTCCAAGCAATATGTCTCTTGGCAAGATATAACTAGACAAATCTACCAATCACATATATTTTCTAATGGTAGGTACTTGTTTGTGTTGATTTAAGTTTGTTGTGGCCCCTACGCGTTGAGATTGTAGACCCTCTGCATGGGTAGCTCCTACGCGTTGTGATTGTGAACCCTCTGGGTAGGTAGCTCCTATGCGTAGAAATTGTGAACCCTGTGGGTAGGTGACTCCTACGCATTGGGATTGTGGACCCCATGGGTAGGTAGCTCCTACGCGTTGAGATTGTGGACCCTATGGGTAGGTAGCTCCTACGCGTTGAGATTGTGGACCCCATGGGTAGGTAGCTCCTACACGTTGAGATTGTGGACCCTATGGGTAGGTAACTCCTACGCGTTGGAATTGTGGACCCTATGGGTAGGTAGCTTCTACGCGTTAGGATAGTGAACCCTCTGAGTTGGTAGCTCCTACGCGTTGGGATTGTGGATCCTGTGGGATATGCCAGCAAAGCAACGCGTTGGTTACAGGTCTGTCCCAGAGTATTTTATTACAAGACACATAACTTAAGCAAAAAGATTTGGACAATATTAGAGGACCTCAGCTTATTTAAATTCTGTTAGCCAATATGATACTTTAGCAGCAGTGGCTTACCTACGCGTTGGATGAACACAGAGCTATGACAGCTACGCGTTGAGCAGCCAAGGAGTTTTGGTGCAGGGTTTCTTGTAAGGCAATGTTTGATGTTATTTTGTTATTGTGTTTGTTAGAAAATATTAACCTCTTAACAAATAACTTATGCACACCTTGCACTACTTTACCTTTTCGCTAAAATTGCAAGCTGCTAAGTTCTATGCATTGCTTAGTTATATCTCATCTTAAACTTTGGACAATTTGTTAGTGCCTGAGTGTAGTCAAGGTTGAGTTAATTTTCATTCTATTGGATTAGGGAAAGTGATAACAGTGTTTGGTAACCTATGTCAAATCACTGTTGGGCTTGTTTTTGAAAATATGGAGCGTTTTTTTGAAATTAGTTGGCTCTTTGAAATTGATCTGCTGGATTCCTTTTAAGTTGCCTTATGCTTGCTAAAAAGTTTCAATTGTGTGTTTTCAGGTGCTGCCTTCCTCTGACTTGTGCTCTGGTTTTTGAAGCATTCCTAATTCCTACACCTGATTCACATTGGTGACCAAAGGCGAGGCCGAAGGTATTCAGCTTATTTATCTCTAGTCCTCGTTCTTCCTTTGAAGAAATTTTTGGTTCCGATAATGATCTGTTGACTTCCGATGAATGTCCAAATCTGTTACCGATAGTGAGCAGTCAGGCGGTTTGTTTGCTCGCGCCTCCGCAACCGGAAACTGACTGGGTGGGATGCGCGGCGCGCGCGGCGCGATGCCTGTTTCCGGCGGCCTTGTGTTGGTCTCGCACCTCACTCCACCACACTTCTGCCGCTTTGCACTGCATTTTTTCCTCTCAAATTGTGTTTGATTTTTTTCCATTGCGTCATTTTCCTCGTAAGTTGCCTGCACATTGAAGAGATTGGATTTTAAACGAGTTTACTTTGTTTAACTTCTGTAGTTAAGAGAGGCCGCAGGGAGGCTTGAAAAGAACAACCATTTTACTCGAGCTTTGTGTTTGTTCGTTCGTCCGTTGGCCGGTGCATTATTTTGAGGCCCATTTTGTCTTCTTCCCTGCATGGAAGCAGTTGGGACCTTAGTTTTATGATATAAATCGAAACACCTCCTCAGAGCTCTTAACTGTTGCCGACAGTATTGCAAGGAATCTTTTCAGACTTTTCTTTGACATCAAAATTTACTCGTTTTTAGGTTATGACGTCAAAACCTTCTCAAAGTACTTCTCTTTGAGATTTCGGTAACGTTAATATTTATTTTAACGCCAAGAAAATTAGTTTGGAATTTCAGTAGGTTACCATTCACTCATCACGTGCAATTACTTGATTTTATTAGGAATGGAGACAGCATATTTCTGTGCTCTTCATACTAAAGTAGTGGTTTTTGTGTTTGCTTATCAGGCCATGGACCTCATTTTTACTTATTTTTCTTATAATCAGCCTATTTCATCTGTAGTTAACTTGTCTTCTCCATCTTTACAGGCTGAGGAAGTTTTGGTGTTCTGCTGGTTTTCACTGAGATATCTGTTGGAGTTGTATACCTGAAGAGGTAAGTATCATTTAAATGCAGCCCTGAGAAATGTTTGTTGCAGTTCTGTTTTACAGAAGGGGTTGTCTGCTTTTGCTATGTTCTGAGTTGTCAGTGATCAGTGGAGTCAAAGCTTCTAGTTGCTTCTCTAGAGTGTGCATATTTTTTTCAATAACACTTCCATGCAATATGTCACTTGGCAAGATATAACTAGACAAATCTACCAATCCCATATATTTTCTAATGGTAGATACTTATTTGTGTTGATTTAAGTTTGTTGTGGGCCCTACGCGTTGAGATTGTAGACCCTCTGCATGGGTAGCTCCTACGCGTTGTGATTGTGAACCCTCTGGGTAGGTAGCTCCTATGCGTTGAAATTGTGAATCCTGTCGGTAGGTGACTCCTACGCGTTGGGATTGTGGACCCCATGGGTAGGTTGCTCCTACGCGTTGAGATTGTGGACCCTATGTGTAGGTAACTCCTACGCGTTGGGATTGTAGACCCCATGGGTAGGTAGCTCCTACGCGTTGAGATTGTGGACCCTATGTGTAGGTAACTCCTACGCGTTGGGATTGTAGACCCCATGGATAGGTAGCTGCTACGCGTTGATATTGTAGGCCCTATGGTTAGGTAGCTCCTACGCGTTGAGGTTGTGGACCCTATGTGTAGGTAGCTCCTACGCGTAGGGATAGTGAACCCTCTGAGTTGGTAGCTCCTACGCGTTGGGATTGTGGATCCTGTGGGATATGGCTCCTCCTACGCGTTGAATTGTGCCTCATGCATTCTTTCTGTTGTAGTCATCATCATAGCAGGACCTGATTGTCCTTGTATAGTGACTGAAACATTTCACATACTCAAGTCTTTGTTGTTTAAAATTTACTACAAATCTGTAGTTGTGTTCTGTCTGTGTAATGCACTTCAGGATACATTACTGCCATTCTCACAGTTTACTGTTGGCTCTGAATAAAGCCAGACCAGAGTACTGCATTGCACAGCCTTGCAGTTCAATGCATTGCTTTAAAATGTAGTGACTTGTTCTGCTCAAGAATTCTGTGTTCTGCTAGACCTAACCTCTGTGTTGTGTTTTCAACTATAGGTACAGGCTGTAAGCTAATCTAACCTATACCCAGTGTTCCAAAAGCCAAAAAATTATTTTGCTGGACTATGCATTGTTTCACAAGCTTGCAAATCATTTTCCTAACCTATGTGCAGTTCTGTTTCACAGAAGGGGTTGTCTGCTTTAGCTATGTTTTGAGTTGTCAGTGATCAGTGGAGTCAAAGCTTCTAGTTGCTTCTCTAGAGTGTGTATATTTTTTTCAATAACACTTCCAAGTAATATGTCTCTTGGCAAGATATAACTGAACAAATCTACCAATCACATATATTTTCTAATGGTAGGTACTTGTTTGTGTTGAATTAAGTTTGTTGTGGCCCCTACGCGTTGAGATTGTAGACCCTCTGCATGGGTAGCTCCTACGCGTTGTGATTGTGGACCCTCTGGGTTGGTAGCTCGTATGCATAGAAATTGTGAACCCTGTGGGTAGGTAGCTCCTACGCGTTGTAATTGTGGACCCTATGGGTTGGTAGCTCCTACGCGTTGGGATAGTGAACCCTCTGAGTTGGTAGCTCCTACGCGTTGGGATTGTGGATCCTGTGGGATATGGCTCCTCCTACGCGTTGAATTGTGCCTCATGCATTCTTTCTGTTGTAGTCATCATCATAGCAGGACCTGATTGTCCTTGTATAGTAACTGAAACATTTCACATACTCAAGTCTTTGTTGTTTAAAATTTACTATAAATGTGTAGTTGTGTTCTGTCTGTGTAATGCACTTCAGGATACATTACTGCCATTCTCACAGTTTACTGTTGGCTCTGAATAAAGCCAGACCAGAGTACTGTATTGCACAGCCTTGCAGTTCAATGCATTGCTTTAAAATGTAGTGACTTGTTCTGCTTAAGAATTCTGTGTTCTGCTAGACCTAACCTCTGTGTTGTGTTTTCAACTATAGGTACAGGCTGTAGGCTAATCTAACCTATACGCAATGCCACTTTTCTGTTTGTTTCAGACCGAGGTCGGCTTCAGAATGAGCAACTATACCACCACTTCGTACTACAAAACGAGGTAACCATTGCATCTATATCCTTTATGAGCGGCGCTCAATATCGAGTTTTCGAGTCATGGGTTTGTCTGATTGGTTTTGAAAATGTCCCGCCTATGCGGGCGCAATGAGGAGGCATGGCTGTGTGTCCAATGCAATGTTTTCGTTTAACAGTGCGTTCAGAGCTATGTGCTGACTCGACAGGACGGCTGGAACGATGTGTATAGTGGACTTGACGGCCAGAGCAATGTGTAGGTTTTGACAGGGCGTCCAGAGCAGGGTGTGGGGATCCCGTCGCCTTTCCGTAGATGTCATTGAAAATCGTCGCGTACGCCTGGAGTCTGCAACCGAGCTGAACGTTACGAATGCTCGTGTTCGCATATCGCACGGCAAAGCATTGGCAGAGGGCGCAGATGTCGTGTGGGGTAGGCTGAGTTTGCTCGCTGAGGTTTGTGGGGCTGCAGTTTCATTGAGGCCGACTCTGTCTGGGATTAGCCAGGCTAGTCAGTCTGTCTGAGCTGCAGCGAGTGCTCTGTGACCAGCTGCACTCTGCCCTGGGAATTCCACAGTGCCCCTCCTGGTGCGGGGTGGCCGGGGCTGTCCGGAAGCCGAACGACATTCGGCTCGGCACGGCGCCGCTCGGCTCCCGCCCGGGCTGCGCCAGCGTCGGCGCCAGCCAGTCTTGGTTGGACTGTTGTGGAGTGCGCAGTGCCGCAGCGCGTGTGGTTGTGTCGTGTGTGTGTCTGTGTGTTTCTTGCCGACCGCGACGCCCCCCTAGCCTAACTCGGATTCTTTTGGCTCATGTGGGGCAACAACCTGGTGACCCTGGTGGGATCGCCGGCTAAAGCGGAGGCGGCGCCGTGCACCATGTTGTGAGTAGCGGCCGAGGCCGGGTGCGGCCAGGCGCCGGGCCTTGTTTGTGTGGGTGAGGACCGTCGGGTCCGTCCCGTCAGGTCCAGCGGGACGTGGGGGCGGTTCGTGTTTAGAGCTGAGCTTCACTTTAATGCGTCTGCTCGTGTTGACAGCAATGTCTTTGTTTGGGTGGCCCCGATGGCCCTGGTCTTGCCGTGCTCCCGGTGCGCTGGTGCCTGGCCAGTCTTGGGGGGGCCAAAGCTATCGCCGCGACGTTACTGGCAGGGACACTGGTTTGAGAATTGCAGTACATGTTGCTGATTGTGATGCAAGTATCATTCGTGTATTGCAGGCCGTTTGCGATGGCTGGCTCCTTGTCTTGTCGCCGACCCTTTGCAATGGCAATGTAATCGCTAGTTTCAGTGGGGCATTTTGGAAAACAGTGAACCGTGCTGGTAAAGTGTCGTTTAGGTTATGTTCGGCCGCCCCGGCAGGCGAGGAGCTGAGCTGACCTCTGCAGGCGGGTCATAGCAAGGATGCTACAGGCAGTGGGCTGCTGGCCCGGTTTTATTTTCTTCAAATGATATGTTTTTAGAGTTTAGTCCATTTTAGCTGGGAATGTTGCTGGAGCTCCCCTGATAACTTGTTCTGGCATTGCAACTTGCAAATAATCCGCCTATGCATAGATTCTAGCAAATGGCCGAACTTTACGTTGGTTTTAGCAATTGAGCTACGTATGGATTGATCCGAGATACAGTCTGTATGTACATAACTTTAGCAAGTGCCGCGCCTATGCATTCGTTCTTACAAATGGCGTGCCTACGCGTAGGTTCAAGCAATTCACAAGCCTATGCATTGAATCTAGCAAATGGCCAGCCTATGCATTGATTCTAGCAAGTTTATCATCACCTGCCGCTTAACCTACTTCCCAATCATTCGGCGTTGGGCTGTCCGGCATTGATTCTAGCAAATAGCGTCCCTACGCATTGGTTTTAGCAAATGCCCTGCCTATGCATCGGTTGTAGCAAGTGACATGCCTACACATTGCTTCTAGCAAATGGCGTGCCTATGCATTGATTCTAGCAAATAGCGTCCCTACGCATTGGTTTTAGCAAATGCCCTGCCTATGCATCGGTTGTAGCAAGTGACATGCCTACACATTGCTTCTAGCAAATGGCGTGCCTATGCATTGATTCTAGCAAATAGCGTCCCTACGCATTGGTTTTAGCAAATGCCCTGCCTATGCATCGGTTGTAGCAAGTGACATGCCTACACATTGCTTCTAGCAAATGGCGTGCCTATCCATTGATTCTAGCAAATAGCGTCCCTACGCATTGGTTTTAGCAAATGCCCTGCCTATGCATCGACTCTAGCAAATGGCGTGCCTATGCATTGATTCTAGCAAATGGCGTGCCTATGCATTGATTCTAGCAAATAGCGTCCCTACGCATTGGTTTTAGCAAATGCCCTGCCTATGCATCGGTTGTAGCAAGTGACATGCCTACACATTGCTTCTAGCAAATGGCGTGCCTATGCATTGATTCTAGCAAATAGCGTCCCTACGCATTGGTTTTAGCAAATGCCCTGCCTATGCATCGGTTGTAGCAAGTGACATGCCTACACATTGCTTCTAGCAAATGGCGTGCCTATGCATTGATTCTAGCCAATAGCGTCCCTACGCATTGGTTTTAGCAAATGCCCTGCCTATGCATCGACTGTAGCAAGTGACATGCCTACACATTGCTTCTAGCAAATGGCGTGCCTATGCATTGATTCTAGCAAATAGCGTCCCTATGCATTGGTTCTGACAAATATCCCGTCTATGCATTGGGTCTAGCAAATGCCCTGTCTGTGCATGGCTTTGTTCTGTTTGTTGTCCGTTTAGTCACAAGGAAACCGAGTTTCCATTTACGCCTCCAATTTTAACGCGTTCAGCCGATGTATTGCATTGGTCGTTGTTAATTTCCCTGTGCGTTGCCAGGCTGTTATTCCCACTAGTTTAGAATACCTAGAAAACGTGCAGTCATGAAAAGATACATTGTTTTGGGTAGTTATGGTATAGTTGGATTGGGAAGTCGTGCATTCGAAAGATGTTTCGGTGCACCAGCGCTTGAGTCGATTTATGTGGCCGAGGAAAGTGCGATGCATTTGTTTGGAAAGGGGTGGGAAATGCTCTGGAAAAAAAACGTTAACGCTAACGCTAACGTGAAAGCAGATGATGTGAACTGTTATTCGTGGACAGTGTGGACAGCGTGTAACATAGCAGTTAATGTTGACAGGAAAGGAGCACCGTTGGTGGTGAGGTAGATTAGGTTTAGTTGAAAAAACTTCCCAGTTCACTGACACATGGGCCACCAGCTCTTCCCGCACCTGCGCATGGGCGTCTTGATGGCCCCACAGTTTGATGGACAACGCTCGAAACAAACAGTTCCCGTCTCCAGCAGCGGTGACGTACAGGCCCAGAGGATCGGCGCGAACGGACACCCGTTGCCGATCTTTGGTCTAGCGACGAATTTTTGAAATTGGAATTTCGAAAATCTGATAAGCGCCCCGGGTAGAGCTGGTCGCTACGATCAAAATCATATAAGGTTGTATGGGGCGGAAACGCCTGGTTTGGCCATAATAAGCGAAAAACCGCAAAACGGAGCGACGCGACGCGACGCGACGCGACGTGACGACGCCTCACGAGCCCGCCCCGGCATAAATATATACTAGTCTGGGCGCTGCTCAGGCGGACGCGGACTGCTGACTGCGCGCTGCCGCTATCACTGGGCCGCGGCTGACTGCCACTGCTGCTGCTGCGCTGCCGCTGCTAACCTGCCGCTGCTGCGCGCTAACCTAACCTGAACCTAACCTGCTAACTGCTTACCTAGCGAGAGTCAAAGCTAGCTGAAGCTGAAGCATCATCTGCTAAAAATCTGTGCGGGGTTGAATTGGCTGGTCTCTGAGCTGAGGTGTTGGCGACGACTGACGGAGCGGAGCGCCTGTGAGTGGCAGGGTAGGCCGCTCGCCGGACTGCCGTGCGTAGCGTGTGGCCTACCCCTGCATCTGCGGGCGCTCGGTGCCGGTGTCTGATGTGTTGGCGTGTCTTGTGTGTTGCAGCGGGCCCCCGTCGGGCATGTCTCGTGGTCGGGGCTACTCCACGGGCCCCCCGCGGGGCTCTCCTCGCGGCCGCGGCGTCTCGGACGGCGGCTGGACCCCGCGCGGCCGGGGCCGGGGCACCTACCACAACACGTACCACAACCCGTCCCGGGGCGGCCACAGCCAGGGTCACGCCGGCATGTCCTCGGCCGGCGGCTCTGGCAACTGGTACAACAAGGACCCCTCGCAGCAGAACTACCGCAATGACCGCTATGATGGTGAGTGACGTCGACCTGGTGCTGTCGGGGTGCAAGTTGGAGGTCCGGGACGGGGTCTCTGACCAGGCTTACGCTCTTGTTGCAGCAGGTCGTCCAGTCGAGTCCAGGTACCCTTCTGCGCGGGGCGGCGGCGGTGCTGGCGGATCCGGCGACTACAACAGCAGATACAGTCGGAGGGTGAGTGGACCGCGCCTTGTTCTCGTGGCGTTCTGGTTTTTGTCTTTTGATCCTAATCTGGTCTGTGTTGACAGGATGGTCCGCCCAGCTACTCGACGTCCAGGGAGCATCATCGGTCCCCTGACCCCATTCCTAGGAAGCGCATTCGACCCGACACCTATTCACCAGTGAGTCTTGTGCAGTTTTTTCTTCCCTCTCTTTTCCCCATAATATTTTGAAACAGCTTTGAGCTATGTCCTATGTGTGGTGCAGCAGTGTCTTACAGGCACAGATGCTCTTAATCTTGTGTATGCCTTGATTGGCTTGATCTTACTTCATCAAACTGATCTGCCTCCGAAATCAGGACTTGGAAGAAAATGGAAATTGCATTAGTGCAAAAGTATTTCTATTCAACCAAAGGGAGTGTTGACAATGGCCAGAGATCCAGAAGACATGTGAATTTCTGTTGGCATTACTTGATTAAATTAAACCACCGAACAGCGAACAGATTTTCTTTTGCTGCATTCATAAATATGACTTGCTGATCTTGAGGCCCTGTGTGTTTTTGTTCCTGCCAATACTTCGATAGTTTGTCACTTAAGCCATTATAGTTTTCTTGAGTTCACCTAGGAGACAGGTTCTAAATTCCTGAATGGCACTAGCTGACTCATAAAAATTCTACGAAGTGTTCACCCAAATACAGTTGAACTGCCCTGAGAATATTCTAACGCATTTCCTGGGCGGAATGAGACCGCAAGCTTGACATTGTGTGTCAGTGCTTGCTTACCTATTCCCTTGACTGGAGGAGTCAATCTCTTTTCTCCTTGTTTCATTGTGAATGTGTTGTGTTAAGAGATGATAAAATTGTCGATTGTTTGAATACGCAGGCAGGAAGCAGACGCAGCCACGATGGTGGTTATGAGTACAGCTCAAGCCGTTACGAATATGGCTCTGACAAAGGCAGCTACAACAGTGAAGAAAGGGGTCGACCAGTGTACAGAGAAGAGCGAAGACCCTCTGCAGACAGGAGAGATGACTATCACTCCCCACGGAGCCGTGAGCCATCTGGTTCTTCAATGCCCCCTCCCCCGGGCCCAGTGCGCGGCTCAAGCTTCCGCGGTAGAGGTGGAGGCATTAGAGGCCGTGGTGTGACGCGTGTCTTTACAAGGAGACCCATTGATGTTTCACTTGCTGCTCGCAAAAGAACCCTCATTGAATCATATGCTGCCAAAAGACGCATTCTGACTGGAAGAACCCAGGATTATTACAAGAAGTTGAAGAGCATTAAACTGAGGAGGTAATTGTATGCTACTATTGTGATGGAAACAGAGCAAGTGACAAAGTCGTAGGAAGAAAGTGGTGTGTTTTGAGTTGAACATCATGCAGCACATATGATAATTATCTGCTTGTAGCCTAAACCACCATGCTTTGGTGCGATGGTTGCCGTTTGGAGCTTTAATTTCTGAAGAGAATGAAATTACCTTGAAACAGTGGAATGCTTTATTACATGAGCTCCATTTGTTTTGAAACTGCAATATGAATATTGAAATTCCACTCTTCGGTGATTGTTGGCAAGACCTTAAATTCAGTTCAAAATCTCATTATAAATTACTGGTGTTGATTTAGAGCCTCGCACCACCAGTAATATGACTGCATTGCAATCCTTTTTAAAGCCAAGACATCAGATATGACACAAAAATAAAAACAATGTCATGCTGTGAGAAGATTTTCTCAGAAGGGCATTGAAGACTTATTTTTGGTGTTGGCTCTGCCTTTGTGTCAGTGAGCAGTAATGCATGTCTGGGGAGAAGGTATTGAAAAATATCTTTAAGATGGATGTGGTTCCTAGTATGGAGGAGAATCCAAAAAAAGATAGAGAATGATATGGTCTGTGGACACTTAAGATTCCTTCAGCCCTCATGTGTTTAGTACAGACTGCGATTTCTTATTAGTGGGAACCCCTCTGTGTCTTTCTTTGCCTGTTCTCTGTGTTGGGTCTTTTAGATTTCATGTGAAGTTTTTTTTAATGCGGTAGAATTTTAATATTTTACTTTGGGGTTTTCAGTGCTGCTCTTGCGTCTGCTCGGAGGGAAGGAGACAAATCCGACGAAGGCGAGAGTGGGGATGATCTAGATAATTGGGATGATGAGCTGGATGACAAAGTATGTTCTGCAGTTTTTGTTTTTTCAATCTTCTTTAGCTGCAAATTGCAACTCATCCTCTTGTTCTTATAAATTACAGGAAGTGGTTAGTGAAAATGAAGAAACCCGGAAAGAAGGTGAAGAAGAAAGTGAGGATGCTGATGGAGAAGATAAGAAGAAAAGGAAAATTGTGGTGAAAGTTGTGAAGAAAATTGTTGTAAAGAAGAAAGTTCCTCAATCGGCTGAGGAAGAGGCAGGTGACAGCAAGGATGCTTCAAAGGATGCAGAAGTTGAGGACAAAGGCCCTGATGATCAAAGGGGTGAGGGTGATGATGAAATGGTTGAAGAGGAAGTTCAAGGGGAGCACTCTGAACCAAAAATGCAGGTGTGTGTGTGTGTGTGCTTAAACTGTATTTGAAAACTTTTTTGTTTCCCGTGGAGGGCATGTTCTATGTAGACACTATTCCAGGTGACGATCAAGCAAGATTCTGAAACTCGAGCTGTCAGTGATGAAAGTGGACGTCCAATCAAAACAGGATACAAATTTATCAAGCTCTTCTGCCCGCACTGCAAGGAACGCTATGTCACATTTAAGGTAGCTTTTATGATTATCTATTTTGAACTAAATATTCTTGAAAAATGCTTTGTTTTTTACATCATTGTAAATACTTTCTTAGGATTACCAAAATCATCTCAGAGGTCTGCACCATGTTAATGCCATGCGGAAGCTGTCATTCCGTCTCAAACAAAATCTTGCCAGGATGCGAGTAGAACAGAGGATACAACAACGCCTTGAGGAGAAAAATGATGAATTGAGAGGAGTAACTGGAGTACGAACAAACTACTGTCAAACGTGTAAACTCAATTACCGCCAAGATCGCGCAAGGCACAATGAGTCTGAAATGCACAAGGTATGTATTTTATCTGGTCTAAGTCCTGGGATCCATGTACACAAACTAATGTGGGTCTTTTTTTTCCAATCCCACATTCCCTTTTATTTGGAGCATATTTTTCTATCAAACCTTTACTTATTTATTTTCTTTCATAATTGTTAACAATTTTTGTATAAGTGGGCACGGCGCGTCCGCCATCTTGGAATTAAAAAGCACTCCTTTCCCTTGGTGCTCTCTTAAGGGCTCAAGGGAGGAAAACCAAGGGGTTTAAAAAAAAAAAATTCTTAATAAATAATTCTTGAACTGTTAAGGATTTCATCAGTTATTTAAAAGTTCATTGATTTAATTGATAAATTTTTGCTGACCAATCTCAAGTATTTAAAAGTATTTATAAGGAAATTATGTGTTCAAACTCCGCCCTCTTGAAATGGCAGGATGTGAAATTTCTCACCCTATTTTGCAATTTGTATTTTCTGAAAAACTACTTGTTATTGTAATGTCTAGATGTGTTATTTGGTTTGCTTTTCATTAACTTACAATCAATTTAGGAGGGTTTTTTTTCTGACTATCCTATCTTTTTTTACCAATCACCCTCTTGTTCTTGAAAGCACCCTTACTTAAGCCCTAATGTAGGCTTCTGATTGGCTGAATGGCAGCCTATGGGAACAGCTGGAGCCTCCAGCCTGGAGTGTCCAGAGTTTGATCACAGAGTTAGTTTTGTTTTGGAAGTGAAGCTGTCAGTATTTGCTAGTCATAATGGGAAGAGGAAATTTTAGAAAAGGCTGCTTTCGGAATGCCGGAGTTAGGAGTACCTATTTTGTCAATGACAAAACAGGGGTGTTAAAGCCCAAAAAGAAAAAGACCTGTCATAGAAAATCATGCATGGTGAATAGTTTGTTTGGGCTTTTCCAATATGTGCCTGTTTTTGTTTGGAGATAATGCAGTTAATAATCCTGGTTTATTTCTTTCTTTTCAGAAAATGAAGGAGTTCCTCATGCCCATGTGCGTTGTCTGCCGCATTAACTTCCGCAGTCCCATGCTCTTTGAGAATCACATTTGCTCCTTGGATCATATTAAGGTAAGCCGTCCGCCGCCGGCGTGTTTCAATGTCGCATTCTGCTGGATTCGCTGGGCGTTTTTGTCACCCTATCGGCATGCATGTCGTGCGTATAGTGATATTGAGCTCGGTGTAGATGCAAGGAAAATTCGGGATGGATTGGATAAAATTACGTCGGGGTGGGTCAGGCCTGTGGTCGGAGCGGAGCAGCATGTTTCGCAGACGGCGTGCCGTAGCTTCATCCCCTTGAGTTCTTTCCGTCGTTTGCCAAGGCCCGTTTGAAGGCCGAAATATCACCAACGCTTGAAGATATTCTCTGTTAAACTTTAGAAGGGTGTGGAAAATGTGTTCCCATGCGTGCGCGAGTCATGCTCGTGCCTAGACGGCTGGGTCAAAAGTCCCAGCAAGGAATTTTGTCTGGCCTTGCTTAATGTTTTTGTGCTTCTTAGCTCCTCTTTCTTAAAGCTCTCTGTATTGTTTCAGATGGAAGAGAAGTTCATGAAGGGCCGCGAACGTGAGCCCCACGCCGAGAAGGAAGTGGATATGGACAGCCTCCTTGTGTTGGACAGTGTTGGAAGTGCAGATGGTGAGTGCCTGAACACTGGCAGCTCCCTTTTCTTATCTTTGAAATTCCATGTTATCCCTTTTTCATGTCTGTATTTTTCATTTCAGAGTCTGATTCTGATGACGAAGCCGTTGGTGATAAATCAGAAGGCAAGGAAGGGGAAAAGAAAGAGAAAAAGAAGAAAGCTCAAATCAATCTAGGTTAGTACCCAAGGACTGGTGTCATATTTAAAAATTAAGACTTATGTACAACTACTAGGTCTTGTTGTTTTAATATATGTTCTAATTGAGTTTTAATTAATATCTTGCAGGGGCTGACTATGTCAAAAAAGTTGAAGTTATGTACTGTGAGTTGTGTGCCATTTACCTTCCAAGAACTGGCGAGGAAGATGTTGCCCTGGCCAATCATTGCCGCACTCGTAACCACCTCCAGAGATATGTTCGTTACAAGGATGATAGAGCTTTAAGGAAAGAAGCTGAGAGAATTCATCGTAGAGATAAGGCTGAGCAGGAAGCCAGAACCAAAGCTCAAGAAGCCAATGTAAGTGCTGTCTCTGTAGTAAATTCAATTTCTTATGTTTTTCTTGTGGATATTGATCAAGTCTATTTCATTATACTGACATATTTGATTTGTTTTGTGTTTAGAAAGAGGTGAAAAGTGAGGGTTCATCAAGTGCTGCTGAAAAGACAAAAGAAGACAATCCAGAGTCCAAACCAGATAAAACTGCTTTGGAGACTGGAAGCACTGAGGCATCAGAAGAAAATGTTGATCTTGATGACAAAATATGGGCTGATGTTGACAAGGGATTGGACGAATTATTGCGTGAGGTGTGTGATACTGTTTGACATACCTTTCTAATTATTATTTTGAAATTCATTAGCAGTGAATTAATTTGAAAATTTTTGTTATTCAGGATGAACCTGGCAACAAGTCTAGTGATGATGATGATGAATCAGGGCGTTACGACAGATTCAGATATTCTGACAAAAAAATTGGGAAGGCCTCTAGTGAAGACATGGAGACAGCTGATGCATCCAACAGTGGTTTGCCAGTGACGGCAGATGTGCCACCCAAGCAAGAAATTTTATCTCCTAAAGATAAGTAGGATCATTGTGCTTAAGTAACAGATCCGTTTTAGTTCATGATTTACTCTCTTTGAGAGGATATTATTAATACCAAGCTGTATTAGTTTTTATGGACTTTTATTTAAATCATGTGATCATTATGTTATTCTATACCTAGTCTAGAATATTGTTTTCCTTTTTCTGTTTCTTTTTTTCTTTTGTCTTTTTAAATTGTTTTGTATGGACTGATAAACTTTGTCAAAGAAGTTTCATTTTTCTCATAGTTCTGCACTGCTTAATGTTCAAGTTAGTTTCTTAGAAAGTTGTGAAGAGTTCAGCGGGGAATCTTTTATTTTGTTGTTCTACTTTATGAAATGTAATTTGTACAGTAAAAATGTGTGTTCCTCAGAGGTGTTTTTTCAATCCAAACTGTGCCTTGAATTCTATTACATACCACCGCGATGACAGGAAAAATTATATATTGGTAGTTATGAAAGAATTATTTATTGCATGTATGAAACAAAATCCAAATTATGGGTCACCCCAAAACTGGAAAATAAAATAAATACCACCGTTCGTTAAAAAAAAAATCAACACATTAGAATTCAAAATAAACAAGTAAAACACAAAGTATCCATTAACCTAAACAAATGAGGTCCATAGAAAAATAAACATAGTAGGAAGATCAAAGTTTGGCAACAATGATAGGCAACAAAAAATCTTACAGGCTTGGATACGAAATGTGAATTCTCTACATGTTTGCACTAGACATGATCGGGCGAAGAGCCCAAATGGGTAGAAAATACCTACTGTTATATAAACAGTCATAACAAGACAGTTCCTAAAATACAGCTTCAATCTTAACTAAAGAACTAGAAAAATACACAGTATCTCCAAAGTAGTACCAAAATAAAATTGATATTTTATCACATTGCAGCTAGAGAGAACTCCATCAGAACTTTAAGACTAAAACATATCAACTTACGTGTACATCAGTGAGTGATACACAACTAATATTTGGTCACATTGTGTTGTTCACAAACTTAAAAAATACTCCCCTCTTTCAAATTGCTTCAAAAAATGTATAACATTTGACTACCTGTTAAAATTTTTGCTCCCAATTCAAGAAGTGGTTGAATTGAATATGGTCTGCCGAATGAGAAAATCCAAATGGCACAGAGATTGGTACTGAAACAGAGAATGGAACAAGGACAGGTAAATTATCCACAGAAGCTGGTTGTCCATGTCCAGGGACAGCAGATTGTGGAATAGTAGCTGCTATGGCTGTTCCACTGCCTGGGTGATCAAGCTGGCCGACCACTTCAGGAATAGATATGGAATTCGGTGCTTCCATTTGCATGGGCATTCCGTGAATGGGAATATGAGATAGCTGTTGAGCCTCAACTTGCTGGTCAACTAGCGGCAAAGGTACAGCAGCAGGTAGCACTTGCAAGTGTTGTGCTTGCTGCATATGGACCTGTTGCAGCTGTTGCTCGGTTTGCACTTGCAACTGTTGCTGCTGCTGCTGCTGAGAGCAGTGTTGTGATTGCTGCAGGTGTAGGCTATGATGCAGCTTGGAAGGAAATAATTTTCCACATGAGGAACACAGTGCATCTCTATCCCCTTCATGTGTTTTCAAATGCCTCCGCAAACCAGCAGATGTAGTAAAGCCCATGTTGCAAATTTCACACATGTGGTCTTTCAATGAGAGGTGCATTCGCTCATGCGGTCTGAGGCTGGAGCTTGACTGAAATAAGAGTTGGTATGGTAACAAAAATAAAAAATAAATTAAAGTAATCAGAATTGAAAAGAGCACATTAAACCAAAATTTAATCAGTAAAAAGAAACTTTAATTTACTCACAGTAAATGCTTTTCCACAATGCTCACAGATGTAAGGTTTAACTCCTGTGTGAATTCTCATGTGTTTGGCTAGATCATTGTGGCGAAAGAATTTTCCACAAACATCACAGGAATATGGTAAAATATCAGAGTGAGTCCTTTTATGCCTTATTAACTGATAAGAATGAACAAAACCTTTCCCACAATCAGGTTCATCACACCAAAAGCGAAGTACGCCACCATGCTGCAAGATATGTGCATTGAGGCCAGCACGGCGTGTGAACATTTTTCCACATATATTACAGGAAAAATCAGGGTTTGGTTCCCGACGCCTTTCTACACGAGTATGAAGCTGCATATGAGCTGAAGAGAACAAAAGTGTTAAAATATAAGCAAATTTGCAGTTACTTTCAATGTAGATTAAATTAAATTTTACCTGAAAGACCAGATGCTCGCGTAAATATTTTATGACAAATATGACACTGATGTTGTTTCTTCCTGACTTTATGGTGTAATCTATGTGACACGGCATGGCTCACTAATTCACTTTCCGTAGGGAATGACATTGAACATAACTTACAGGGGTGCTGAAACAAAAATGTTGAAAATTGTAGAAGATGGCAACACTATAAGAAACTTCCAAGAATTTTCACTCACCATAAATGCTAGTGGAGTTTGGGAAATTTGCATGCTATCATTACTGCTATTACTTAATGAATCTATGGGGCTCACACCCATGTCAAGGGAGTGATGCTGAGTTATTTCTTGTTCTTGAAATAGATTAAGTTTATTTGCTATTTGTCCTTTTTCTTGATGTACTAGTCGATCTTCCTTTTGCTGTACAAGGATGGTATCCTGATGAGACTGGTTAAGAATTATTACAGATTGCTGCGTTTGATGAAGGGAGGGAAGTCGAGTTTGTTGCTGAAGTGGTTCTTGGATTTGTTGCTGAAGAGCTTCTTGGGTTTGCTGGTAAAGAGCTTCTTGGTTGTGTGAAAAAACAGATAGCTGAGTTGACTGGAGTGATGTATGGATATTTGGATGAGAATTGAATGGAGAATTAACTGGGGCATTGGGGTTTGCTACACCACCTCTTTTAGTTTTCCGAGGACCACTGTGAAACCTTCTCATATGTTTTGCAACATCATTGTGTTTAAAACCCCTTCCACATATACTACAGCAAAAATTAGGAACTATACTGTGAGTATTGTTATGACGGTGCAGTTGAGACTTATTTTTGAAGCCCTTACCACACTCTGTACAAACAAAATCCTTTTCATCTGAATGGACAATGACATGGGATAAAAGTCTACTACGTTTCTGAAATTCTTTGCCACAAAAATCACACTTAAAGTTTGCTTTTTGAGTTTTATGTCCATTGTTTGTTGTGTGATAAAAATTTCCATTTCTATTTTCATCAGAGGCTATTGAGATGGACAATGTCCTTTGGTCCTTTGGATCGTTGTTTTGCTCCGACATCACTAAGCTGTGTTGACTGTCATCATTGGTTGAAATACTTGGCACAGACTCTGCATCCAAGGGACTGCCTTTCATGGTACTCAAATCTATTTCCAAAGGCATTTCCTCAAATGTTCCATCGGGTGGTTCTGCTGGCATTGTTTCCAAGCTGTGTCTCTGAACATCCTGAGAATATAAATATAAATTAGCCCAGTCAGGTCATGGATCAACAAAAGGAAATAAAAAGGATTGGAACATACCATTGTGTTATCTCAATAGCACATGGATCTCCAAAGGGCACTCTAACAGCTGCCAAATCTGTAAAGTACAAATTGACACAAGATGCAGAAGTGATAAAAGTAAATAAAACTAGAAGCTAAGATATCTTCATTTCGGTAAACTTAACAGTAACTTTGGATTGTCTGCACAATTTCTTTATCAATCAAAATATTGTGCCCAACTCCTCTAGCACAACTGTTCATATACTAAAGTGAAATGCATCTACCCATGACAATCTCCATTAACGAAATAATCAATCGAAGAGGAAAATTTCTACTCGAAGATAACTAAATTTTACAAGAGTTCTAATTGCTGACAATGTTCTTGCAGTTAAACAGAATGTAAACAATAACTGACATTGTATTCTAACCTTCTAAAGTGCTTATCGCATTTTGCAGTTTACAATGATTAAAGACGTGTAGAAAACTTCATTGTAATAGGACACTAGAAGAAAAAGTGATGAAATCCAATGAAACTAAGTTAATATTAACCATCGGAAGGCATCATAATGAAAATAAACAAAGCATCATAATCAAACACTAGATGTTTGAGGGGCTTTCAGCGCCCTCTAGTGTCAAAATAAAGCATTTGAAAGAGGACAACCAACATTCGAAATGTTTCTGTGCCATAAAAAGGGCTTGGAACTCAGTCGGGTACGATCCAAATGTTTTGATGATTTGAAGGACGTATATCCGCATCATTTCAGGTGAGAAAACCTCAGCAAAACTGAACTCAGTGGGAAAATTTTTCTTTCCAAAAAGTGGATTTATTGTGAGAGACAATATAAACAATGGCACACTGAAAAAGAACGTTGAAGGGGTGGGGGCAACTCTGTCTTGTATTGCCTGAGTGTCGATTATTTTTTTTTGCTGTGTGTTCTTCTCTGTAAAACCTGCAACCTTTCACATTGTCTCCCCCTTTTTGGTATTTAGTGAATGTGCCCTCAGCCTTAATCTCATGGTGTCATCTATCTGACGAATCGACTGATAAAATGGTAAGTAGAACGTACATGTAAAAGTGGAACGCTGGTGAATCCAGGTACTCGCTGTCAATGACGTCTTTCAGAAGTGTTGGGATCCAAATGAAGTCTTTTTTTAAATCATTTATTTCTAGTTGTGAAGTTTTCAGTCTTTTTACTCGCTTTACTTTCTCCACGACCTTACTGTAATTTCACCTGAACCTATTACTTCAATTTGTCATTAAACCTTCAGTGATATTTGTAGGTTAGGCAATTCGTCGTCTGATAGTATATTAAAATCTTGGATTTAGACCATGACATAGTTCGTTTCTCGTATTACTTGACTTTATGCATATTTTAGATCATTTTTAAGTGTCATTCATCAGTTGCTGTGTTTTTAAAGTGATAACTGTGTTTCATTAGTTTGTTTTTGTTCTGATTTTAGCATAAGTTAAAGTCATCACAGAGAGACAAAGTCAAAAAATTTATTGCTTTTACCCAAACTGGAGAAGCAACAGCTATATATTGCCTCACTCAAAATGAATGGAAGTTGGAGCTGGCATCAGACAACTATTTCCAAAACCCTCAAGTTTATTATAAGGAGCCAAAAATTTCAGTTGATAGGAAGAGGTTAGAACTTTTATATAACAAATATAGAGGTAAGCCAGTAAACACAAACACCTTCATTCTATCTAAAACTTTGGGCTTTGCAATTTTAATTTTTATAACTCAACTTTCATAATGTATTTTTCATTTATAGATCCTCAAGAGCCAGACAAAATGACAGCAGAGGGCATTGTAAGATTTTTGGATGATTTAAATCTCAGTCCAGATTCGAAGTTGGTTCTTATAATTGCTTGGAAGTTCCGAGCGGCTGCACAGTGTGAATTCTCGAGAGATGAGTTTATGATAGGCATGACTGAACTGGGGTGAGTTCACACATTATTATCTAGTTCTCTGTTTTTACTTTTAAAAGATAAAAACTAAGGTATGTCACACATTCACCGTATAGGTCTGATTCTGTCGAAAAGTTAAAAGCACGGTTGCCATCTCTGGATGCTGAGCTAAAGGACAATACAAGATTTAAAGATTTCTATCAGTTTACTTTTAATTATGCAAAAAATCCTGGTCAAAAGGGGTTGGATTTGGACATGGCAATCACTTATTGGAATATTGTTCTACAAGGCAAATTCCGCTTTCTTGACTTATGGTGCAAATTTCTACAGGTGAGTGCTCTTTTATTCACTACGTTAGTTGACCCATTTCTTTGCTGTTGTTGAATCAAAAGTGACTTTTTTCTTCTTGTTCAGGACCATCATAAGTGCTCTATTCCTAAAGATACATGGAATCTACTTTTGGACTTTGCTCTGGTTATCAGTGAAGATATGGACAACCATGATGAGGAAGGAGCTTGGCCTGTTCTTATTGATGATTTTGTAGAATGGGCAAGACCGCTTGTCAAGGGCTCACATCCTCATAGCACACAAGTTTAGTTTAAATTTAAGTCATTGTGTCATTTGATGGTCTTCTGTCATTTGGGTACATAGATTGTTTCCTAATAACAAATATTTGGCCTCTTCCACAAATCCATGTGGAGTTTTGGATATCCTCATGTTATGAGTTACTATTTTTAAAGACACAGAAGAATTGTGATGTTGTTATGTTTGTGATACAGTGTATGTTTTCACTGAAACTAGCCTTATTTTTTTCTGTTTGTTAAATTGTTTTGTAAAGAGATCTCTTCACCTTTTTTTCATTAAAATCTACCTAATCTTTGTTAATTAGGGTTGCCTCTTTGTTTCTCCATAGATTGCTGAAACTTGCAAGTATTTTATGAAAATTGAAAAAATGAAATTTGAAATGATCTGTTTGTAATTGAAAGATTATGGTCTTAAAGTGAAAAGTCCTTAAATGAGGTAAGTATGTTGCCATAGAGTGTAGAACCATGGAGGTGCCATACTTTAGCTATCTTTGTTTGTATTGTTGGACAATCTCCTTTAACAAAAGAAAAAAAGAAGAAAAAACTGTGATTCACCTAAATTCTGGTAATACTAGCCCTTGCAGGGTGCTCCACAGTACATTTTGAATGTTCTGAATTAAATCTATCGAATTCCATAGAAGCTCTCTTTTTGCGGAAGTAGTATTGCACAATGGTTGCACCCTCACATTGCAATGGCTACGTAATTAGCATGTTCAGTGTGCTTGGTCTTGCTGTTAAAAAGGCATGATGGTTGACATTCCTCACTGAGGCCTACACATTCAATCTGTTGACACTTGTATTTATTTTATTTGCCGCAACAGTTATTTGAGTTAGGAAATATTGCAGTCAAAGTAAAAACAAATTTGTTATGACATTTTTTTTGTTCATAACACATTTTGTCATTGTGTTGACTTGCTTGCAAAGCAACCAGTGCAAGTTCAATTTTTGTAGTTATTTACTAAAATATGTATTTTCACTAGAGAATTTTTGGAGTAAATTTAGGTTGAGATAGCAAAGTATTTTTTATTACAGTTGTGTTTTAAGCCAACCTGTTTCCTGTGAGAGATTTCTTGGTATAATTCATTGGCAGCAGTGTCGTCAGCCAAATCAGGAAACAACCTGTGAAACCATAACATGTTGAAATGGAGGGCTGTCTATAGAATAAGATTTTAATACTTTGTGTAGGTTTTAGTAGCTTTGGAAAAATGAAGGGTCGGGTCAGTTGCCTTTAAGTACACATGATTTCAATTCAGTCTGTCATGATTCAATTGAAAATTTAAAGAGTAACTGCAATTGGTGGCATGCTTCTTTCAACATGTTAAGCTTTAGCAGATGTAGTATAAGCCGGTTATAGCGTCGGCCCTACTTGCACCGATATGCCGACGTTATATCCGATCGAAAAATAAAAGTCCGCCCCCATTTTAAGTTCCGGCTAGACAAGAAGAAACAGGATTGGACACGGAAGGAAAGGGGTGTGGGGGAGGACCTCTTCCGACTCGTGCCTCCCCTCGTCCCTGACCGGCTCCCTGCACTCACTGAGGACATAACATTCCATTCATTATTGTCATGTATCGTTTTCCCACTTTTTGTGGCTAAAACTGCAATTTTTCGGGCATTTTGGACGTTATAAGCGGATGAAATGCAGTGGAAAAGGGACTTTATACGCGGAAAAATGCTATATACGGGAAACGTTATATGCGGATATACGGGTGCCAATTTCACTCGGTGCAGCGAAATTTGGACTTTATAAGCGGGCCGACATTATATACGGCCGACGCTATAACCGGCTTATACTGTATTTCCTGTTCCAGTACTACTGATTTCAGTCAGTCTAGCTGGTGGAAACTGAATAATTTTAATGCCTGTTCTTTGGAGTGAAAAAAGAGCCTCTGGCTAATTTTATTGCAATATAAGTTTTTAATGAATCAAGCTCAGAGTGAAGTACTTGTAGGATTCGTCTTAATATTTTTAGTAGCCACATCCCAGTCATGAACATGTCATAGTAAAAGGAACTTTGCTGTTAAAGGAAAAACAAAATCAAGGTTCCAGTGTCCAAAAAATTAAGTCACCATGAAAAGTACAAACATTAGATACAATCCAAATTGTCGTTTTATTCTGTTGTGAATTTCATTAAAAAAATAAAATAATAATGTTGAATCTTAGTGCATGTATGCTTTTTAACATGAAAGCACTTCTTATGCTAGTACTTTATGTTTGGGTGTTCACCTACAAATAAAACATTTCTCAAAGGCAATCCATATTCGTTTTCATTATTATGTTGTGGCTTGCTTTCCCAACAACCCTCGCAACCTCCCACCAAACTGAGGATTCCTGGTCACTACTGAACATCTGAGGCTACTCCTGTCCAATTTTAGATCTCACTAATCGGTGTATATCAATCAATCTGTTCAATACTTTAGAACTCAGCCTGTTTACTGGTAAAAACAAATTTTGACAAAAATTAAAATTGACTCTTTACGGTGGCTGCATATTTGGACTAACCCGTGGAGGAGGGGGAATGCCAAAAATTGATATTGAAGTCCGCGTACACCTCATAGATCCCCATACTACGAGTCTCCCAGGACGCACTAGCGTTCTCCGTGCATGTCATGTTCAAATTAATCTCGGAAATGAGTGAAGTCATTGCTGCGTTAGTACCGATGGTGTGGCGTGGCATTCCACTCCATCCCAGCGCAAGCTGAATGACAGAAAAGGGGGGGGGGGAGCCCACACCATGGGCTACACAATAGGGCAGATACTTGACGAATGGAAAGACCGACGTGGAGTCCGGGGCTGCCGGCCGGGTCCAAGGTTGGGTCATTTCCACTCATGGCCCTCACGGCGTCGCGGATGAGACAGGCCATGTCGTCCGCGTCCGCCTCCACGACGCCAACGGCGCACACGGGCTCTCTGGACCAGTCCACTCCAGTCAGTCTCCGCTCGGCCGGGCTCGGTAGTGGCTTCCACGATGATGCACGTGCCGTGGTGCCGATCGTCCGTGTCCGCGGTGGCCACCGTCGTCGGGGCCGTCATCCTGGTGGTGGCCTCCGGACCCGGGGCCGGGGTGCCCGGGGCCGAGGCCGCCGTCGAGGAGGGCTGCCTGTCGTGCATGTGTCAGGCCGCCACCGGCTGCGACGCCGCGCAGGGCTGTGACAGCCGCGGCAGCTGCGGCATGTTCGCTCTGTCCCGTCCGTTCTGGAAGGACGCCGGGGCCCCCGGGGGAGGTGAGGAGAAGAGCGAAGCAGTGCAAGGGCGAGGCTGAGGCCAGCCGGGCCATAGTTTTCCGGATGCGCACCGATTTCTAGGTGTTGTTTTACCCGTCCAGATTTCGAAACGTGCGCCCTGGACCCGGCCTGTGCCACGCAGTGCGTCCGGGCCTACATGGACAAGTTCGCGAGGGTGAGTCCTCGGTGGCAGTGGCTATAGCATAGCGTCCTGCCTGAGCGTCTCATCCCCTGCCCTGCCCTGTCCAGGACTGCGACGGCGACGGCGCACTGGGCTGCATGGACTACTGCCGCCTCCACCACCTGGGCCGTGAGGGCTGCGACGGCCCGCTGGACGCCGCGTTCGCCAGACGCCTGTCCACCTGCAACGCCTCCGTCCCCCTGGGGAACTTCTACGCGCGGGCGGCCACGAGGTCTGCTCGGCAGGGGCAGAGGCAGCAGGGGGTAAGCGCTTCAAAAGCTACTTGAACTTTCCAAGCATCGAGTCCATCACGAGCCCTCATTTCCAGTCCTCCTGGCGAGAGGGAAGTCCCTCCCAGGCCCAGCAGCAGCGGCAGCAGTGGCAGCAGCCCTTGGCTCGGAGTGGGGGTACCAGTGGTCCCAGCCTCAACTTCAACCCGAGCTTAAGCGTAAGCGTGTCCACAACGGTGGCTCCGAGCTACCAATCGTCTCCCGGCTACCAAGCAGACAACAGGGGCTCCTCGACCGGAAATGGATACCAGAGCCGCTATCAAGGTGGCGGCGGCGGTGGCGGCGGCGGCGGCTACCAGAGCAGTCACCTCACGGCGTCAGGTTACCGCTCCGGCGACTACCTCACCGGCTCCGGCTACCAGGGTGGCTACCAGGGTGGCTACCAGGGAAGCTACCAGGGGAGCTACCAGGGCAGCTATCTGTGGGGTGCCGGAGCCGGGCTGAGCGGAGGCGGAGGCGGGGGTGGAGGCGGAGGCTTCGTGGGGACGGGGAGGTACCGGTCGCGCGGTGGCAGTGGCAGCTCGGGTGAGATTTGCTCGCGTGTTCGAGTATTTATTTCGCGGGACTCTGCCTCGGGTAGTGTAACTGTCCTTCTTTCGCTTCTGATGGCAGGGACCGTCCGGTCGGTGTCCTCAGGCTGCCTGTCCTGCATCTGCGACGCCCTCACCGGCTGCAACCCCAGTGCCGGCTGCAGCGGCGGGGGCTGCGGACCGTTCAGACTCTCGAAGGTCTACTGGCAGGACTGCGGGGCGCCGGGAGGCTGTGAGCATCAGTCCAGTCGCTGTTTTACTTCCAACAGATCTTATTATCAATTCATTATCGGAGTTATGTATCTTTCCCCCGTGGCAGCGTACGAGCATTGCACCCAGGACTACAGCTGTTCCGCCTCATGTGCCCGGTCCTACCTCACCAGATATGCACAGGTAGCCTAGGGGTCTGAAGTTGGGGTGCCTACCCTCTAGGCGTGGGTATGTTTCTCGGCTTTTCCGGGGTCATAGTGTCACGAGTACAGGAGCACCCGAGGGGTGCATCACGCAATAAAGTCACTGTACTCCTCACGAAACAGTCTCATGTGCAGTCACTGCCAATCTCTTCCCAATTATCCAAGCCGCCATTTACCGAAATGCGAAAAAATTCAGAGAGGCCAGATGGCATGTTTGATCGCTGGTGACAAAACCTATGTCGTCCCGGCTTCCGCCAGGACCCCTGCCTTCAACTTCGGTGATCTCACGGGAACCGGTGCTTTACGGCTGCTAGTTGGCCCCGGGACACAGCACTAGAACCCGCTACCCGGCTTGCGCCGGACGGATCTCCCGGCAACCCCTAGCCCGCGCCAATGCGCGAGGCCCCCTCCGCTAACCACGGCCTCCGGGACTCCATCATACTGTAGTGCCCTTCAACCGCAGTCTGGTTTGGCCCCACTCATCGTGGGAGTCCGCCCCTGCGAAGATTTGGAGGACATAGGTTCCCTTCGTACACGGCCGAAGCCGCTGTACTCTACTCGCTACGTACCGAGTAGCGGCATGTCCGCACCTGCCAGATTCAGAGAGAGGAAAACAGAAGCTTCGAACCCTAGAAGCTCCCGTACATCCCCCGAGTCTCCCCCCTGGATTTCTCCAGAGGCACAGAACGCCCCCCCGGGCGGGACCCTCGAATCTAGGGAATTGAACCCTAGACCCTCGGGACCGGGGGTTTGTGCCGGCGGCGCCTTAGCCCGCACGGTCGCTTGGACAGCCATACCGACGCCACGTTCGGAAGTATACTTTAGCCACTGTCCTCCGAGCTGCGTCGCAAGAAAAAGTTCAGCGACCGGCAAGATTTGAACTACGGACCTGTCGGCCGTCGATCGGTCCGCTTACCCATGCGTCTACTGAGCCACGATCCTAGTCGGAGGCCGCTCCCGGCACTGTAGCTACGCAGACAGCAGAGCAGAACACCGATAAAAAAAATTGGAGGCCGGAGGCAAGAGTTGAACCCGGGACACTGTCTGAGAGAGAACAGCTCTTTAACGAGTACGGCTAATGTGCCCACGATTCTCATCGATCTAAGCTTCATATACTACCGCATCTGTCCCCAAAGCAGAACACGAAGAAAAAATATGACCCTCTCGCTTTCCAGTCTCTTCCAGTAATTTCCTCCGCTCTCAGTCATATTCTCTAGTCATCCACTCATTTGGTATTTCAGTCTCCGTACAAAATTGTCAGGATTGGTTTGCCCCTCGGGAACACCCTTAGTTGTTCGCAGACAGCCGTGGTTTCGGCGTCTGAGGCGCTGAAAGTGACGTGCAGTTTGGGCTGCCTACGTTCCAGGCGTAGATGTGTTTCTCGGCTTTTCCGGGGTCTTGGGTGCCATGAGGCACCAATGTGATGACGAAACCGTGTTTAGGAGTCGATCCAAACACATTGCGCTCGAAAAAAACCGAATTTCATTATTTACCAAAATTCTTAAAAATGGTAAGCCTTCCTGTTTTTAGCCGGAAAATATTTTATGTTCCGGATTTTGTTCAAATTTAAATGTGCAATAGGGGAGGTCAAAAAAAGTACAGGAGCACCCTTAGTGGCTCAGAAACGGCCGTAGTTTCGTCGTATGAGGCGCTGGAAATGACGTGTAGTTTGGGTTGCCTACCTTGAGGGCGTGGACATTGTTTTCTGTATTTCCGGGGTCATAGGTGTCATGAGACACTAATTTTATGACGAAACCGTGTCTAGGGGTCGGTCCGAACACGATGCGCTCGAAAAATCCTTAGTTGTTCAGAAACAGCCGTGGTTTTGGCGTCTGAGGCGCTGAAAGTGACGTGCAGTTTATGGGCTGTCTACCTTTTAGGCGTGGGTATGTTTCTCGGCTTTTCCGGGGTCAGAAAATAGCAAGGCCGAAAGGAAATTTGTGTTCCTGATTTTGATTTAATTTATAAGGTCGATTGGGGAGGTCGAAAAAAGTCCCATGTCATGAAATAGACCCGAGCCCGAGCTGATTGAGCTACCTACCCTCCAGGTGTTAATGTGTTTCTTGTGTTCTTTCAGGATTGTAATGGGGATGGCGTGGTGGATTGCAGAGACTACGCACGTATTCACCGACTGGGTGGCTTCGGCTGTCAAGGGTTACTGGATGAACCATATGGGTCCTACATTGACTCGTGTGCCAGCAGCGTGTATTAATTTTAGGGGAGAGAGGATATGCAGGATATGCTTAAGTGTCATATGGGTGTATTTCATATGTCACCATCAGTTTACAATATGGAATGGGTAAATGTAAAATACGTAATTGTAGAATGATACAGAAGACAGTAGTGGTAGTAATACATTTTTCCAGTATTCAGTATTTAACAATATTAAAAGTGGTGTGAAATAAATGAATGAATAATATAGTATAGGTGAAGGAATTGAGATTCCTTAAGTAAGTTCATTAAAAGTTGTAATCATGAGAACACAGCCTAAAAATATTTAATGCAAACACTTAAATAGTGAGGCTTGCATGTTCGATAAGTACAGAGAAGAACTAGATTCTCTCAAAACATCAAGATATTCATATTTGATCTGGACAAAAGGGTGGAATACAGTCCTTCTCGTGGTTTGATCATAACTTTCCCTTAAAAATAAAAGAGATCATTATAAAATAACGTTGACTAGAAATATAGCAGCAAAGCAGTCATGCACATGAAAGTCATTGCTCTTAATCGTAAATCTCTCTAGAAAGAAGAATTGATGACCAGATATGATATCACAATAAATACCATCACAATACTGAAATGCATTATTACGAAGATCTTAACATTACATGAACACAGTACAAACTTTAGGTAATAAATATGATTCAAAAGAAAAATTGAATACAACAGAAAACAACAATGCACAGCTTCATAAATCCACTCACAAAACACACACAGTACACAGGCACAAGTAAACAGAAATTCCAGTCGTTTTTTTTTCTTTTTTTTGTTTTGTTCTTGTTGTGTGTTCTTCTTTGTGCAGAAAATGCATTGATCTCAAAAGTAAAATTGTGAGACACAACATTCTAAACGATATGCGAAATAATTTTAAGAATAGCAACCACAGTTTAGAATACCCAATCTTGAACTTCACACAGGTAGACCTGAACACCTTTGGCAATATTTAGGCAGTAAGTTGCTTTGATTCACATATTGGCAGGAATTATCTAAAAGGCATCTGGTATCTCAGTCTAAGGGGATAACACCTACACCTACTAGCAGCATAAATACTTATATGGAGGTAGGTAAACTTTTGGAGCAATGTCCTAAACTACTATCAAAAGATAGATAAAATATCAAAGATACAATTTTCTCACTAGAAAATTGAAAATGTAGTCATTGCCAAGTGAGCAGTGATGCCCTGCTTCTGATGCCATACAGATCAAACCCCATAGGGCAGTATAAATAGCAAACAAATCATAATGTTGAATAATTTTAAGTTCAGAAGGTGTGTGCATTGCGGCACACACCACATCCTAGAGCAAACTCCTCCCCTGTTGGAGGGTGCTTAACATGGAGAGGGCATTCATCTCCCTCCAGCTGCTTGGCTTTAGGGCCTGCAATAATGAGGTACATGTTAAAGGTCAGTTAAGAAAATGGGAAATTTAATTTTAATGAAATAGGGGCACACACCTGCAGGGCAACTCGGTAGTTCATTTTTGGGGATGTTGGTGACACGCTGAAAGTCATCATGGCATGGATTGCAGAAGTGAGTTGACCCAAAGCAGAAGAAAACGGCCACAGAACAGCAGTAGCGACATTTGTACTCCAGGAAGTCTGTGCCATGTTTAGGGCACATCTGGGCACTTGCCACATCACTGCAGCCACCACAAACCAGTTCTGTTGGATCATATTGCTCTCCCATCTCAGCATCACAGCGGGCCTCACCACCATAATAGGCCTGGAAAATAAAAGGGCTCATTATTGAAAAATGTAGCCTTTTGGCTTGTAAAATAATGATGTTCAATGATTACATACCTTGTTGCACTTGAAACAAACATAATAGGCATAACGATCCATGGCATAAGCTGCTGGGTCATTATAAAATCGAGCCCCAGGAGTTGTAATAGCCTCTGTTTGATGAAGGCCTTCATATTCAAGTCGCATTAAAGCTTTCCTACGAACATCTTCAAGTAGTTCTTTGACTGGTGCAAGTAGCTGATTAAGAACTTCATGTTCAATGGCCGCCTGTATTCATAATAAAAGAATTGTATAAGAAATTGTTTGAAAATAATTGGCATGTGTTCATCACTCGGTATGTGGATGAAAATGTGCTGCTTTACCTTGCAAATTGGGCATTGTGAGAAACCAAATGTGATCCTTGGGCCAGGCCAACGTGTCCGGAGAACATTCTGACAGCAGTGTAAATGGAACACATGGCCACAGGATAACTGGAAACAGAAAATAAAATACAAATTTATTATTACCCCTGTTAACTAGGTACAGGGTGCTGCATAAATCTTAGGAGACTTACCTGAATAGCCGGCGCACAAGACAGTGCCTCAGTGAAACAAATCATACACATATCATCTGCATCCTGTTTTAGGCTTGGATTTCCGGAGCATCCATGGAGGCAAGGGAGACATAAGGTTTCCCCCACAATGCCTCCACAAACATGACCACAAGGATGGTGCTTGGTGCATGCATTTTTTGCATGTTCCTGCACAATGATTTAGAAGATGGTTAGATGGTTTAAAATACATTTAACAAGTACATTATAATACATACTAATATATTACTATATATTCAGTTAATGGCTCTCACCTGACATTCCTGATCCGCACAAACATTGCTGATAGCCAGTAATCCTGTATTGCTCTGGGTTCCACAAAATCGGCAAGTACCAGAGCTAAAGTTGGCTGATTTTCCAGATCGACGTTCTCTGAATTCAACCATTGCTTTAAGCGTGCTGCTATCAGCAAGTGCCATAACCCAAAACAGTTTTGTACGACCACAACCCTCATGGAGATCAACTTTGATTGCTTCCTCCTCTTCCTTGCAGACCTGTGTTACAGTAGAATAGGATTGGAGTTGGATTATGTTTTTTAAATTTTGTAAGATAAATGTAATTGTAATTGTACAAACCTGTCTTTGATGCATTCGAGTGCGTCGATGGAGATGCAAGAAACGATCACACTCAGCACACAAATTTCCACAAACACTGCATTGGATGATTGCACCTGTCTCCCCATCATCGTGGTTGCTGCAAGTCGGCTGCAGAACAAGGATATTGAGTTATTCTCTTTATTGAATTATTTTTAAAACTAAATAAAAGAATCATAAAATTTAATAAAAAAACTTACTCTTGGTGGTGGAGGCTGGCCATCAGTACCACGCCACTCTCCCGAGGATAATCTTTCTACATGATCACTGTCCAACACACACAAAGCAGCCAAAGCAAGCCATAGCGTAGGTGTGCGAAGACACTCATTTGGAGTTCTTTCTGTTTCTCCAAGTCGAGTCAAATTCAGGATGCTTTCTGCAATTGCTCCTTTGGTAACTTCTGCCCATGAATCTGACAGTTTGCCCTGCACACCAATAAAAATTTGTCAGCTTCCTATTTTGCAAAAGCACAGCTCAAATTTCCACCAAATAAATTATTAATATAACACTTACTGCTGCCATATCTTTGAGCAACTGAATGATGACCTCAGCAAGTTTGCGTGTTATGCAGCCACGCAGCCACCAGCGCGCACCCACAAAGTCTCTAGGATGGATAGAGGTAGCCAATGTAACAGTGGTAAGGCCTTTTCCTCCGGTTGTACCTGCCTCCTTTCCCTTCACTTTAACCTGAACTGTCAAAGCCTTTGCAATGCAGCTCAGAAATACGTCCAAAATATTAACTCTAAAAAAAAATAAAAAATGAAATTTATTGAAAATTTCTTGTTTTTCAACATTTCATAATCAAAAGCATGTTCCTTACTTGTGGATATCAAATGAGGAATCTGTCTGGGACATAGCCTTGCTTACAACAGTAACAATGCTGAAATCTGCTTGAGGTAGGTGGTCTATATTCATTATACTTCCCAAAGTGTTGGGAGCAACTTCAGGGAGCATTCTGCGCAGCAGTGATGTCACCTAAAATAAATATCTAGGATGATTTTCTTCTTCTACATTCCCATGGTCCTCAAATTTTAATGATTGTATTTACAAACCTGTCTCTGGACCCTTGCTGAACCTGTGTGTAAGAGACTGAGAACGTCTCTGAGGAGGCCATGCTGCTGAGCCAAGTATGCCTTGCCAACACTAGAGCCAGACAATGCCAACACCATGGACAACATTTCAAAGCAGTAGGCATCCGCCTGCTTCATCATGTCGCCATTTCCAAAGCTTGTGATCAAACCAGCCATGGAAGCATTAGGGGGCGAGCACAGGAGCACCTCCCACTCCTCTCTGACGTGAAGAGCCTCCTTCCGGATGGCCTGAACAATATGAATCACCACCTGCTTTTGCAAGTGGGTCAGTTTGCAGCGGCTAAAAAGTATTCCCACCATATGTTCCTTCAAGTCGTTGTTTTCCTCAGCTTCTCTCATATTATTATGATCCTGATCAGAGCTATGGGCTTGTTGGGAGTCAGGATCAGTACTTTGTTGCTGCTGCTGTAAAAGCTTTCCAAATACTTGACCTGTGATCAACCGGAAAACTCTCAAAGTTTCAGCTTCACAGTTTCGCTGCTGAATTGTAAGTGCACTATGCTGACGACTCATTTTGATACTTTCTCCTTCAACATCCCCAAGAATTCGAATCTGTCGAACCCTTAGGGAATTATCAGGACCTTTCAGTTCCAAACGTATGACTGTGTGGTTGGATTCTGAAAAGAGAAAAAAAAGAAAACATTATGACAATGTTTTACTGTATGAGATAAAGATATATGCATACTGATTTCAGGGCTCATATTCCTCCTTACCTAGTATAGGACAGCGTATCCATCCTGTTGATCGATTTTCTACCTCTGTTTGCTGTATAAAGTAAAGCTCATCAACAGCTTGGCCTGACAGTAGAATCACACTAGAAACTTTATTCTGGAAAAAAAAAAAAAGAAGAAAGGTCAGAAGAAATTGGATATTACATAACTGATAAGTTAAACATAATTAAAATTTTAAAACTTACAGCCAGGTCTCTGCAATTGTCTATATGGATGTATACCATCCTTGGAGATGACCTACTTTCACATGTGATGGTAATTATTTTTGTCTTGTTCCTGTGGGAAGAGAGAAATAAAAACACAAATGAACAATAAATTTCAAAACCAAAAGTAAAATTTTGCATTAAAAAAAATGAAATTGGCTTACCTGTCCTCATCACCTGATTCCCAAAATGTCTCAGTTGAATTGTCAGTCAAGCTTACCACCATGGCCTGGCGACTTGATGCTTTTATATCAACTTCAGGTGTCAAATCTTTCAAATTCTCAACACAACTAGCCACCTGAGAATAGCTCGATAAATGACTCTCATGCATGCTCAGACTCATATCATCCTGCTCTTCTTCTGAGTGTGAGAGTATTTTACTAATATTGCTGAACACTTGAGATCTGGTGAGACAGAAAATGAAATTCATAAGTTCATTCATTTCCACACAAATCGGAAAGAGGTGGAAAGAGAAAAAAAATATAATGATAGTTCATTTCCATACCGATGAAGGAACATGTGATCTTGAGGAGTGAAACGCAAGCCCCAGCACTGTACTGCCATTTGCTGAAGAGCAGAACCTAGGGGAAGTAAGAGCATGAGGTCTGCTACACTCTGCAGCAGAGAATGGAATGTTGAGGGTAGCGGATGAACTGCTTCTCCGGCTATACTGATGTCGCTCAAAGGATGCTCACATATAGCACGTATGTCCTAAAAAGTGAAATTTAATATAAATAAAAATTGTATAGGCTTTTTTCAGATCCATATATCAGGTCTGTAAAACAGAGAGGAGAAATTAAATTTTAAAGGCCCTACCAGGTCATCTTTGCGATCACCACGGCTGAGATCACTTTCTTGTTCAGGGTCCTGACAAGACGATGTTAACGCTGCTACAAGCCACCAGAGTAAGTCATGAAGGCTTCCCGGCTGTGTGACATTGTGCAGCAGCCAATTGAGGGCCTGCATCGCAAAGACCCGACAGGTGGCTTTGCGAAGGGCTTGCTTCATGGTGAACTGCAGGCTCTCCAGGTTGTGCTGCTGGAAGAGGAAGGCCATGACGGGCCGGCTGAGGATGTCCCCGCCCGGTGACGCCGAGCTGCTCGACACGATGGCCGACCGGTCCATGTTCGGGACCAGCTTCTGGAGGGCCGCCGAAGGGTAGCACAGCAAGTATGACCCACCGTCTAAAATCAAGTACATAAACGAATAAAAATGTGGCTTTGAAAAAATCCTGGTGGGTGGAGTTCCATTTGGTGTACCCTCCCCTCTCCTCACCTCCAGACACTTCGCTGCTGCTGTTGTTCCTCCTCCTCATCATGACGACTCGGCCGGAAGCGTCGCCCTGGGTCTCCCGCCGGCTCCAGGAGGTGCCCATGCCGTTGGTGCTCGTGCCCATGGACACGGACCGGTGGAAGCCGCCGCCCCCACCCCCGCGCCTACCGCCGTCCGCGCCGTACTCGCTGTAGAACTCGGACACAGGCTGTACAGATGGCAGGAGAGAATGACATTTTTTTTAAACCGACTTTTTTTTTGTTACCTAAATTTAATTTTCTCAGTTATCAATTTTTTTGTTGTTTGCATGCTGGTTCTCTTTCGGCTTCCTGAGCATTCATAAACCACGTGAGCTCCTTCGTGAATATTTGTGTGGCTTGCAAGGGTGGTGCAAGGAGCACACTGTCGTTGGTGCGAGCCTCGGTCTGGTCTCTCTGACCTCTCGCAGGCTTGGTGGGTTCGATTCCCACTGACGGTTTCGCGCACTTCCCCGCACAAGGTTCCGACGCATATATTTAAGGAATAACAATTGAAAAAAAAAAAAAAAACTTCTTGTGGTTGTCGAACAGTTGTCAAACAGAACCCTTCTCCTCACCCTGGCGCCGCCACCGCGGTGGCCATGACCGTTGCCGTTGCTCTCCTCGTCGGCGTCCTGGTTGGGTTGCGCCTGCGACCAGCCGGCGCCGGCACCGGGGCCAGGGAAAAGGTGGGCGTCGTCGCGCAGCTGGGAAGGGTGCGCGCCGAGCGCGGCCAGGCACTGGAAGGGGCACACGGGCGTGAACGGGCCCTGCGCTTCCTGCGGGCTGCGGCTGTAGCTGTAGCGGTAGTGCTCCGCCAGGGGTGGCATGCTCGGGGAAGACCTCCGCTGAGCCGACAAAAATTTCAAAACACACTTTAAAAACAGAGATTTAAACTAAAAATTAAAATAACTATGACTTACAGAAATGTTAGAGAGAAAAAAAGCCATTTGAAAAAAATATAATTGCAGCATGACCCAACTCCAACTCACATCTAAGTGCAGGCCAGACCCAGCAGCACTGGCCAGCTCGAGGAGGAACATGGCGTTGTTCCGCATGACGATGTGGACGTCCTGGGCCGGGACCGCCCCCACCCCGCCGGGGGACATCATCTTGCCAGCGGTGCCCATGCCCAGCCCCAGCCCCATGCCAGAGCCCGGCCCCGAGTACACGCTCCTCTTCCTCAGAGGAATCCCCGACTTTTTGGAGCCGCTGGACTGGCCTTGTCCGGCAGACGATTTCTTGGTGCGCAGGTACCGGTCCCTTCAGAAAAATACGAGTTAGACGCGGACTCCCTCCTTTGCGTGAAATAATCGAAAAATTGCCGAAATAATTCCAACCGGTGGTCCCTCGTCCCTCGCATACATACACACCTGCAAGCATCGCACACGAGGTACCAGGAGCTGCCCCCGATACCCCCGTCGCCACAGTTGCCAGCCCAGCCGACGCAGAAGTTGCCCCCGCTGTTGTAGCCTTTGCCACCCGCATGGGCGCCACAGCCAGGGTGTGCCACGCGCATGTGATAGGTCACCGGGTGCGGATAGCAGTTGCCACAAAGCTCACAAACTGTCTCGTTCTCCATTGGTGGAGCAGCCGCTGCATTGACAGCAATTCCGTAGTTTGTGCCACTGACAAAACGCCACTCTTTCTTCTTACGACCAGATTTCTTGACGTCCTTGTTTTCCTGCAAATTGTAACACATTCGGTATTTTGGCTTTTGGTACAACATTTAAATTACCACATTAAATTCAGAATGGAATTTTTTTCTTTTTATTTTACCTTGTTAGCGTCTTGGTCTTTGAATGAAACAGCCTTCTCCTTCTGTTTAAGACGATGGAGTGATCTTGCTTGTGAGGAGCCAGGATTTGGGCTGAGCAGAGCTGTCTGGTTGTTGATTGCATGAAGGCAGCTGGTGCTAAGTTGTTCCCAAAGCATGACTAGGGCTTTGAGAGCTGGAGGTAAAATAGCCACCGTCTGTGAAGGCAGCCCAGGTGCTGTTCTTGCTGCATCCCCTGATTGAGAGGCTGATGACCTTTGCAATGGTATACCATCGACAGTGCCTGAAACACAGGATATGCCTTCATTAAAGACACATTCTACCTTTCCTGGGCCGTTGAAATTGTTCTGATTGTTTTATATTTGGTCTTATACCTGGGATTCCTAACTCCTCACGAATTATAGCTTCTGCTTGAGTTTGGGGCTTTTTACTGCGGCTGCGATTGGCATTAGCATTTGCAGCAGATCGAGTCAGAGACTCAAGAGTAGCTGGTTGGATATGCAAGTAACTACCTGCATTAGTGACCTGCAGGAAGTTCAGAAATAATTAGTGATGCAATTGTCCAGTTTTCTAAATTGGTCAATCAATCATTTCAAAAACATTAATTGTTACCTCCACTGAATGGCGCTGTTTGACTTTGTCACCCTGTTTGCCTGTGACAGGTTGAGGACGTGTGACAACCACCGCTCCCTGCTTAGGTAGGTTTGGATGAAATTTGAGGAAAGAAGCACATGCCATAGCATCATGGACAATCCCTTCATGCCATAAAAAGCTGGCAAAAACAGCTCTCAAACTTTCTGCTACAGATGGACTTATAGCCTCCTTTGTAGGTTCTATATTTAGAAAATAAAAGAATTTTTCAAAATGTTGTAATAATGTTGATCAGATTTCAACTATTGAAATAAGGAAGTAGCTTACGTGACATCATCCGCTCTCTGGCATTAGACACAGGTGTGGATGCAGGAGACACAGCTCTTTTAACAGCACGCCCTTTTAAAGTTCTGTCGCTTTTGCGACCAAGCTTGGGAGATAAGCGTGAGTCATCTTTGGTGCTGTGTGTAGTTCCCATACTGAACCTTCCTTTCACTGCTGTGGTGCCCTCTGGACTAGTCTGAACTGCTTGACTGACTGATTTGCTGCTGCCATCTGAGTCCTAGTTCCGGGTAAACAGAGGGGAAAAAAGTAGAAAAAACATTACAATCCCATTAAAGAACAAAATTGGGTTCTGGATAGTCTTTATGATATGACCAACAGGAATAAATGCACAGGTCATTTTACCTGGTCTGTTTGCCTAATTGATGCCTCTTTAGTGGAGCCTTCAGACTGCATGCTACAGCTGGAACCTGCACTGGGACCAGGGGATAGATCCTGAGTGTCTCCTGGGCTGGTTGATGAAGGATCTTTTGTCAGGCTGCTGACTAAGGCACTTGTATCACTATGTGTAGAACCCCTTCCAAGTGATGACACTCCAACAGATCCTGCCGCCTGAGTACTAGAGCCTGAACTCAGACTGTCTTGATGCGCACTAGACACAGCTCGTCCTGGATTTAAAGAAGAAAATAGTAAAACGAATTTCAAGAAAGTACAGGATAGCAATTCATGCTAGTAAATAAAATCTCACCCGGTATAGGCACAGGGCTTGAAGAAGAGCTTGCCCTAATAACTGTGGGTCCCACTTTAGGACTTGAGCTACGAGACATTCTCTTAGGGGTGCTAGGTGGTGTTGCTCCGTTTCCATTGGTGGAACTTTCACCAATGGCTTTTACTAAGTCTCTGACTGAGACACCCACTAATTCAGGTGGCATGTCGCCTCTATTCAAAGAAGAAAGAATAAGATTAAAAAAGTTAGTGTGTGCTTAGGGGCACTGGTAACCAATACCATGCGTCTGCAGGTGTTGCATCTTACTTTGGAGGTGCAGATGGCCGACCAGGTGGTTTCTTTCCATCATCACCTTTTAGCCATCTTTGTAATGAAGCAAATTTGCCTCCATCTGTACTTTGACGCCTGTCTTTTTGAATGTCTTTCCCTTTCTCTGCATCTTGTGACAGTGGTGCTCGAGGGGAATAGCGCCTGTCCACTTCTGACAAAGGCTTAGGAGCAACTGAAATTTAATTGAAAATGAAAGTTTAAAAAAAATTGGGACATCCTAAAGATTTAGAAAATTGAAGTTCAGAGATTGTAAAACATATCAATCCAAAATTAAAGAAATCTCACCTCTTGGAGGAGGAGGGGGAGGAGGTGGTGGAGGAGGAGTAGGGGCGTTTGATTGATGTGAAGTTTGAGGTTGATTGGAATTCTGAGTTCCAAAGACAAAGGGATTTTGGGGCAGGTTTGATGGTTGTGGATCATCCCAGAATGTTTTGGGAGTAGGAGTTTTCGATGGACTCTCTGCAGGCGACGTTGACTGGAATTTGAATGGGGCTGCAGGGGTTGGCTCGGCATCTGACATCCCAAATGCCAGAAGTTGGTGTGGAGATGTGTTGACAAAGTCAAAGCCTTTCTTTGGTGATGTTCCAAATACACTATCCTGAACTCCAGGGTCTGTACACAGTTCTGCAAAAAGAATCAACCCGATTAAGACCGCAAGTTAACTTAATGTAACGTTCTCACAACCTCAAATTATCTTTACCTTTGAACAGCTCATCCTCGGCTTGCAAGTAAACAGCTCCATTCCTGCCATGAGCAAGAGACCACGCTTCGCCGTCAGAGTTGAAGCAGTATTTGGTCATGGACGTCTTGTCGAGCTGCACCCATGTTCCCTCTAGAGTAACCACCTGTTGCATGGAGAGGGAGAGAGAGAGACACAGCACATTACTCCGGGACGGGGGCACGGGGAGGGCAGAGGGAGAAGGAGGTGGGGGGGGGGGGGGCGTAGCCCTTACGTGGTCGATGATGTCGATGGTGTTGCCGAGGACGAGCATGCCCACGGGCGGGGCCTTGAGGTTGGGCCGGCTGCGCACGTTGTGCCCCGAGGCTCCGCACTTGACGACGTGGTACGTGGCCGGGTAGCCGACACAGATGGACTTGGCGCCGACGCGGCCGTCCTTGGAGTTGATGTCGGGCAGCCTCTTGATGATGGCGTCCTTGTGCACCTGCTCCACGGCCTTGGGCTCCTCGATGGGCAGCAGCAGTGTTTTGCCGAGGTGCTGGTTGTACTGCAGGCACCAGGCCTCCTGCACGGCGGCCCGGTGCGGGGGCGTATCGTTGGAGAGGTCCAGCGGCTGCCCGCCGCCGCCGCCGCCGCCGCCGTACCCCCAGCCGCCCCCGGCGCCGCCCCCGCAGAACTTGCGGATGGTCTCCACGTTGAGGCGCAGCCAGACCCCGTCATCGTTGTGAATCTGCGGACCACAATACCCGAGTTACAGAGACAAGGCTGAGATTCAGACGCGGTAACGCTACCGAAAGAGGCCCGCCCACAAAGACGAACACGAACCTCGTCGATGAAGGAGATGGTGCCGTTGACGGGCACCACCCCGATCTGCTCGCTCTGCAGCGAGGGGTGCGCGCGGATCCTCAGGCCGGCGCTCTTCTTGGCCACGAACTTGCGCAGGCGGCTGGGCTGGTGCGGCTGCTTGCGCACCGTGCTCTGCTTGGGCGGGATGAGCCCCTGCGGCGTCTCCTTCACCTCCACTTTGTGCAGCTCGTCCATGACGTAGCCGTCGATGGTGATGGCCAGCGAGTACCAGCCCACGCTGGCGGGGGTCCAGGTGACGCTGTAGGTGCCGTTGCCGTGCGGCCGGACCAGCATGGTCTCGCTGGACCGCTTCACGGCGGGCGAGATGAACCTCAGCTCCTCGAATGAATAATTCTCGTACGCCTAGGGAGGAAAATACGGGTTCAAGTAATGCCAACTCTGCACGGCGCGATTGGTTCGGAGCTCTCCTCTCCTCTCTCTTTACCTTCATCATGGTGATGGCGTGGCAGTACGTCTTGTCCTTGATGGTGATCTCGTAGGGCACGTCCAGCGACGGGTACGCGTGGCCGCCGAAAGTGTTCTCGTCGTGCTCACTGACGCGCCTGATCTTGCGGGTGTACTCGTCGCCCGCGTCCCTCTTGTCGATGGGGACGGCCTTGGCGTCGACCTGTCAGAGAGCACGAACAGCATGAGCGCCGGGTGACCTGGAGATCTTGGTGTACAGCCCTGTGATTCAATAGAGGTTTCCAATGAGACTTGGAAACGGAAGTTGAAGAACAAAAACACTTCCAGACCGGAAACTTTCGAGGGTAGGTATGAGACACGTGAATGGCGTTTTGAGTGAATATTTAAGTTATTTGCCATATTTGGCGGCGCTCTTCTCCATCAAAATTTCTCATACTTGCTCCCGAAAACTTCCGGGGTGGGAGTGTTATTGTTCTTCAGCTTCCGCTTCTGAGCCTCGTTGGAAAACTCTATTGAGGTAACTGCCCCCCACTGCGGACCGCCTATTGGGGACACACCAACCCGGGGACTGTGATTTTTGAACCCCAAAAGACTAAAACTACAACTACGAGACACGTGACACAAATTCGCCCGCGATAGGCCCTTGGGCAGTGTAGTTATGATTATAATTATTATGATTACATTACCTTGAGGTAGGGCACGTGCACCACGTCGCCGTATTGGTCGCGGGTGACGACGGTGAGCACGGCGGGCCAGCCCTGGCGGAGGTCCTCGCGCGCGTACAGCAGGGAGCACCGGCCCGTGTCCACGTAGGGGTCGGGCTGCAGCCAGCGCGCCAGCCGGCCGCCGCTGGTACCCGCCGTGCACTGGACCAGGTCCCGCAGGAACTGGCGCTCGTTGGAGTGGCAACTGCGGGCAGAAGGGCGACGGCGCTGTGGTCAACTTCAAGTACTATCTCCGCGGGAACACATACAATATACGCGTGTTTCTATCTTCAAAATTAGACCGCGAAGGCCCGCGCAAGCTCGCGACGCACGCAGATACGCATGCAGATACGCACGTCGCTAAACCTGACAGACCCGAGTGAGGCAGGCAGCCTCCGGCCGGCCGAACACTGGTGGCCGAACGGATAGTCTGGTAGAAGAGGTAGGCCGCCGAAGAGGTAGGCAACCCATTCGACGCCAGCCGGTGGGACCCCGTCAGCCACACACACACACACACACACACACACACACGCGGAGTGGGGCGGCACTTTATAGGCTTTAGCAGGATGCAGCTAAGCAAGATGCAACCTGCTGTGTGATATTATATCAAGGCTATTGGAACCGCCGGGAGAGAAGAGTGGGGGGGGGGGGTCCTTTAGATTACAGAGCTGGGTGAGGCCGGGGGGGGGGGGGGGCTGCTTCCGGATCTCATCCCCCCCCCCCCTCCTCCCTCGCTGGTTGTGAGCGGAAGAGGCACAGGCGGCAGTATGAAGGGGACAGGGAGGTGCTTGTAGAGAGGATTGTAACTAAATTGGGTGAATGACGGCAGCAGCGATATCCCCCTTCTTGCAGTGTACAGTGTAATACTACATACAAACTACACTGCAAACTCTTTGCCATCGTCGCACTATCTGGTGGTGATGGTGGTGGTGGTGGTGGTGGTGGTGGTGGTGCTGCTGCTGCTGCTGCTGCTGCTGCTGCTGCTACCGTCAGCGGCTGCGTTCTGTGTTTGCGAGCGCAGAGTGCGGAGTGAGTCATGCGCTGTGCGTATCGTCGTGTGCACCAGCACAGCAGCAGCAGCAGCAGCAGCAGACGATGATAGTGATGATAACAGTCTCCCCGAGTGACTTGAACGCACAAGCGGGTCGGGTATAAAAATAGCGCCGCGGAGCCCGATCTGTGCTGCTGCGGCTGCTGCGGCTGCTGCACCGGCGGTGGGCGGCAGGCAAGGCCAGGCTGGTCTGTTTTAGGGCGTTGCCGCCGCCGCCGCTGCGAAAACACGCGAGACGCCGACCCGACGCCGGTCACCATGGCAACCAGGGGTGAAGTGAGGCAGAGCGGGCTGAGCAGGCAGAGATTCACCACGACCTCAGCCAGACCAGACCTGCATCTATACGTATGTTTGTTCTTTCCTTTTCCCCGGAAGTCGCGGTGGTGGTGGTGATCGGGTTCCGGTCATTCCCCGAACTTGGGGCAGGCCAGCGGCAGCCCACCATGCCAGCAGGTCAGCCGTGGCAGTGATGCTGCTGCTGCTGCTGCCGCTGCTGCTGCTGCTGCTGCTGCTGCTGCTGCTGCTGCTGCTGCTGCTGCTCAGTGGCGCCGGGGCCGTCCACCAAGCACGCGGACGTTACGTGTTTCGTGCACAGCACCGCGACGCTGTTTCGCTTCGCGCCGGTCCGTCGCGGCCGGGAAGGTGAAGCCAGGTGAAGCAGCCGAGGCGTGTGTTTGGTGGTGTTTGGGTTGGGCTCGGAGATGAAAGAGTCCCCCCACTCCTCCCCGATATTCGAGGGGGGACGCGGGGACGACTCCGACCCGACCGCCAGTCATAGTCAGCGGGGGACCCGCACGGCTGCCTGCTGGCTGCTCGGTCTGTCCCGGCGGCTGTCTGCCAGCTGCTGCCAGCCGGGGCATGGCCGGGGGCCGTCAGCCAGTCAGTGCAGTCAGTCAGTCTGTTACCGGCGGGCCGCGGAGAAGCAGCGCACGCCGCCGGCCGCACAGCGAACCGCCGCCGACGAGTCACGATCCGACGCAAAACCGAAAACATCTCGCGAAGTGTTCCGACCCGTGTGTCCCCGCGACGGAGCCGAGTTGTGCATCCAGTGCAGTGAATGTGAATGGTGCATCCAGTGCTGTGAATGTGAATGGTGCCCCGTGCCGGACGTCATGAGCGGCGTGCCCCAGCACGTCCGCGATGACGCCCCTCCGCACCGCCGTCCTGGCGGCGGCCCTCGTCGCCGTCCTCGTCCCCGCCGCCTGCCTCCACGATGACGGGGTGCTGCAGGGGGCGCAGGGTCCACAGGGGACGCCCGGCCTCAGCCCGCCACTGTGTGAGCGCCCCGACTGCACCTGCATCGAGGACACCGCCGACACCGAGGCCCGCGGGCTCCGAGTGGCCTGCGACTTCGGAAGAGCAGTCACCACCACCGCCACTCAGGCACGTGTCTTAAGTCTTAAGAGTGTCTTAGGGGTCTTAAGAGTGTCTTAAGAATGTCACAAGAGTGTCTTAAGGGTCTGGCAAGGGTTTAATGTTAGAGGTCTTAAGTGTCTTAAAGGTCTTGAGAGTATCTTAAGGTTGTCGCAAGACACACCGTTCAGGTCGCTCACCGGTCTTTGTTGTGTGGTGTTCCTACGGTCAAAGGCCAAGCTCCTCAAACACCACGTTGCAATCCTTAAGACAAGCCCTGCTGAAACAACGCTTGAAGGTGCTAAAGCACGCTTAAGTTTGACTCATTTTCCACGGTTCCGAACGGACGCGCAGGTTCCATTCATTGCCCGCACGACTGACGGCGGGGCCCGCAGCCCAGCGGGAATGGCCGCACGAGCGCGTCGCCTCTCTCTCATAAACCGTAATTGATTCTCCTTTCAATCGCTTCCGGCCGTCCCCGACCGGCACCCATGGCCCGCAGCCCGCAGCCAGACTCATGGCCCGTGGCCCATGGCACCCACGGCATACCATGACGTCTGGCGGTGCGTGGGGACGGGCAGGCACTGCAACAGGCTGGCGGCGGCCGGCGCAGCGCACTAACCCTTGCTTCCGGTGCTCGTGTCCGCGGCCGAAGGGAGCCGGCCGGTGCGGCGGCGGCGGCGGCGGCAGCGGCGGCATGGTCTCACACTGAACCACAACATTTGGGTCCCCCGGCTGCCAGTCATGACTTCGCAACGCGACAGCCAGCGGGACCTGACCTCTCACTCGCTGCTGAACTCTCCCCCTCTCTCTCTCTCTCTCTCTCTCTCTCTCTCTCTCTCTCTCTCTCTCTCTCTCTCTCTCTCTCTCTCTCTCTCTCTCTCTCTCTCTCTCTCTCTCTCTCTCTCTCTCTCTCTCTCTCTCTCTCTCTCTCTCTCTCTCTCTCTCTCTCTCTCTCTCTCTCTCTCTCTCTCTCTCTCTCTCTCTCTCTCTCTCTCTCTCTCTCTCTCTCTCTCTCTCTCTCTCTCTCTCTCCGTTCCGTTAGGCTTCCCCAATGAAATGACAAAGTCCAAATCAAAATGTCGACC
>CM076254.1:14187926-14277926 GCA_038380765.1 Odontothrips loti
CTGTCTCTCTCACTCCGATGCCGACCAGCGCCAAATAGCGACCGACACGGACCCTAACGCCTCAGACAGACGCATTAGAGAGGCGAAGCGGAGGAGAGGAATCGTTTGGCTAAATGGACGATGAGAAGCGGAAGAGGGGTGGGGGGTGGGGGGGATCCAGTCCACATCTCCAGAATCCAAGGTGGAGTTTTCTGTCTCTCTCTCTCTCTCTCTCTCTCTCTCTCTCTCTCTCTCTCTCTCTCTCTCTCTCTCTCTCAGCGAGTCGACCTGTGTTGTGCTCTCCGGCTGTCATACAAATTTAATTGTTTGCACGTCCAACTGACACGGAGATGGCGCCACGGTGTACACGAAATTACTCTAAAAATGAACCGTGACGACGACGACAAAAAAAAAACGAGGACCGAGAAAAACGATAAGCCGAGAGGGGTAAAGAGGAGACTCGAGGGGAGGAGAGGAGAGCGCGCGCAGGGTATTAAATCGCTACTAATGACGGTTATGCTGCGTTGTTTCGCATCAACGGAAGAGACGATAGGCAGGCAGCCGTGCAGGGAATGATGAGATTCGGCTGTTACCCAATGCGGCGAAAGGCATGAAGTATTTGTGTAAGTCGAGAGAGAGAGAGAGAGAGAGAGAGAGAGAGAGAGAGAGAGAGAGAGAGAGAGAGAGAGAGAGAGAGAGAGAGAGAGAGAGATAGAGAGAGGGAGGGAGGGAGGGAGGGAGGGAGGGAGGCAGGGAGGGAGGGAGGGAGAGGAGGAGGAGGCGCCCGGTAGCTACTGGGTGGACGCCCGACACAGTCACGCTGGAGTGCGCACCCTTGAGACGATGCACAGCTCAGCTTGCCATTCATGCCCGCGCCGGCTCCCACGGTACACAGCAAAAGAGACGAGAAAAAAAAAGTGGAGACAAAAAGAAAAACGTGTCCTGCTGGATGTCAGTCTGCGAACACCACGCACCATACCAACCTGATCAGCACAAAAGCCAATGCTGTCAGCGCGGTGTGTGTCGTGGCGGTTCTCTCCCGCTTGGAGCTGAGGAGGTTTTCTGAATACTCTGAGCGTTGCGTTTCTCTGCTGACGCGCGGGAAATATGAAAAATGTCTTACAGGCCAGCGAAGAAAACAAAAAGAACAGCGGCGCCATCTCGTGTGCAACTTCTCAACGTCGTTACAGCAGCGAGCCCTGCTGAATGTCAATTTCTTCTTGAGAAACTCTCTCTCTCCCTATCTCTCTCTCTCCTTCTCTGTCTGTACCTCGCGAAAACTTCATGAGTCTCGTTGAATTTTGCAAGTGCGCCACGCGACGCGACGCCATGTGGTTCTCATGGACCTCTCGGGGTCCCCGCCGTTCTCCCACAAAGAGGTCTCTTTATCCGCGTCGACCCCGCGGCCGCGATCCGAACCCGAGGGAATAAAGAAGAGAGAGGGGGAGGGAGAGAGAGAGAGAGAGAGAGAGAGAGAGAGAGAGAGAGAGAGAGAGAGAGAGAGAGAGAGAGAGAGAGAGAGAGAGAGAGAGAGAGAGAGAGAGAGAGAGAGAGAGCAAAGACGTGGGTGTGCGGCGGCGGCGGTTTGCACGACAAAACGCCGCACGTGCAATTAATTTGTATAGTTGGCGGTGAAAAGAAATCTCACGTATGCGAGCGAAAATCACTGCCGACGGACACCGAGACCGGCGCTGGAGGGAGCGGGGTGGAGTATGGTTGGTGGTTAGCAGTGGTTAGTGAGCGGCGGTCTGGTATTTCTCGCAGCGGCACGCCCGGCTGGCCCGGCTGGAGCGCGCGCCTGCCAACTGCTGGGTAGGCAGCCCCGGCCGGCACCAGTGTCGTGCGGGACTGCCTACCCTGCCCCCACCTCGCAGCCGGCCGCTCTCTATCTACTGGCTCCGGGGGCGGCAGCGGCGGCAGCGGCGGCAGCGGCGGCGGCAGCGGCGGCAGCGGCGGCAGCGGCGGCAGCGGCGTCCTCGCGAACGGCACTTTGGGAGAGCAAAGCACTGCGGCCAAATAAATTCAATCGCTGAGAGGAAGGTGGGGGGGGGGGGTTGGCCATTCGCAGGACGGCTTAAACGTCCTCAGTGCGTCCTCTCTCCTGCGATGGAGGGGGTGGCGCCGGCGCTTCGGTCTGTGTCTGTGCGTGTGTGTGTGTGTGTGTGTGTGTGAGAGAGAGAGAGAGAGAGAGAGAGAGAGAGAGAGAGAGAGAGAGAGAGAGAGAGAGAGAGAGAGAGAGAGAGAGAGAGAGAGAGAGAGAGAGAGAGAGAGAGAGAGTAGGGTCGAGCATACGGGGGCGCCGCAGATCTGTCGCGGAGGCGAGTGAGAAAGAAAGAGGGGCGAGAGACTGTTGGACAAATAGTCGAACCGCCAAATAGCTCTGTTACGGGGGGCAGACGGGGCCCGCGGGGGGCGCAAAAGCAGTTCCGGCTGGCCCATATTCATCCATCACCCGGAGAGCTCCGGCTCCGGGCTGGGCTCCGGACTCCAGACGCCGCCGCCCGCCCGCCTGTGAGCAGAAGCAGAAGCTCCGGCCTGGGCTCTTCTCGGACCCCGCCGCCCCCGCCGCCCCCGCAGCCCCCGCAGCCCCCAGTACCCCAGTCCAGCGCCGGCAGCACCACAACGTCGTCTGTTTGCGCGCGATTTCGCGCTGAAAAGGACATGAAAAGGGATGCCATTCATTGGCCGCTCCGATCCATGTGTGTGTGTGTGTGTGTGTGTGTGTGTGTGTGTGTACGGTTGTAAGCTGCACAACGTTAGGCACGGCCGGACCACGCGTCTGGAAGTTTAAAGCAGGCAGCGTGTGCCCCCCCCCCCTCCTGCCTCTCCCAAATGTCCGTCCCGCCGAGAGGGGAGATTCGCTGACTAATCGGCAAGCACGACCCCCCCCCCCCCCCCCTCGCGCTCCGCTCTCCGCCGTATGGCTATTTTCGATCCCAGCGCAGCCAGGTGCCGCAACTCTGCGAGGGGTTGACTGCGTGCGTGTGCGTGTGTGTGCGTATGCATGTGTGTGTAATGGCGACACGCTTGCGACTCGCACGAGGCCACCAACCACCACCGTTGCGTCAGGGAGGGCGAGGGGAATAAAAGAAGGGGAAAACGCAGAGGAAAATTCCCTCTCCTTTCCCGCGCTTCCCTCTTCTCTCTCTCTCTCTCTCTCTCTCTCTCTCTCTCTCTCTCTCTCTCTCTCTCTCTCTCTCTCTCTCTCTCTCTCTCCCCATATTCATATCGGACGCCCACTCTATGCCTCTTCGTCCCCCGCCCATACGCGATGCCCGGCCGTCGTTGCCCATGTTAGGAGCAGCTGCTGCACCGGGCTGGTCAGCGAAAGCGGGACACGCACACGCACGCACGCACACACGCACGCACGCACACACGCACACACACACACATGCGGAACCAAATTCATGCAAATAACCGGGCAATTACTGCGCGGTCCGGGAGCCGCTAGAACGTGTCGCACGGCATCATACAGTCTGCCCCCCCCCCTGCAACCTATCCCCCAGAAGCGTTGTCAGTGTTTCAAACTAAGTCATCGCTCTGATTCGGTGTCAGCAGCACAGCACAGCATAGCCGCCCCCCGCGGCCGCCCCATCTGTTGACTCTGGCGGCCGCTCTGCGCATGCGTGGGCAGCGCCAGCAGAGCGGGGCCGCAGGCTACGGCTGCAGCCGTAGGCCGGGGGCCGGGGGCCAGGCCGGGCTCTTGAACCTGACCCCCGCGAGTCTAGGTCCGCTCCGCCGCCCCGCCCCGCCCCGCCCCGCCCCGCCCCGCCCCGCCCCGCCCCGCCCCGCACTGCACTCTGCGCCCGCCTTCAGACCTACGCCAACTTTTGGCAACAGCAGCGACTCTGTCAGAGCCGTGTCGCGTCGTGTCCGTCCGCTGCCGCAGCGGCTGCCGTGGGCCCCGCGCTGCGGGGGGGGGGGGGGGCAGGGAGGCAGTCGTCTGTCCCGGGGGCTGACTTCGAGCGCGGGCAGACGACCCGGGGCAGGCAGGGCTCTCGAGGGCGGGAACCACTCAGAGTGATCAACAAACTGTCAAAACTTTGATCAGAAATTACTAACTTTTTTTCGAGGGAAATTCCCACTACTAATTGGTTGGATACTTCGAGTTTTTTTAACAAGCTCAAAATGGAGACTAAAGTAACATAAAATAGACAGTGAAAATCAAATTCAAAAATTTCCAAAATACTACAGTAGGAGTGTAGTCACAGCCGCGCCACAGCAGCGGCCACGCCGGGCCATGCCGCAACGTCACAACGGTGCCCGGTGCATACGGGTGCATTGCTTGCTTGTGTTGTGTCGAGCCGTCTCAAGTTCGACGCTCGTTTGTGAGCGTGTGTGAGCGTGTGTGTGTGTGTGTGTGTGCGTGACGTGCCGGTGGCGTGATTCTTGTGATTCATGGGGGTCCGTGTGTCCGTGCGGTGAGGCGGGTCTGGACGCTGGACTGAACGGAGGCCGAAGGCCGAACTCGGATGCGATACGAGACGACTGCTAGACTAGTGCCGAGAAGCACACTCACAGACCATCCCAAAAGAGAGAGAGAGAGGGAGGGAGAGAGACAAGCAAACACAAGGCTCCTTGTTCCAAACACACCACACGGACGACATATCGTGTGCCTCACACACACACACACACACACGCAGTGCTCTAATCACTTGTGGTATGCAGCACCCTTCCGACAACGGTACGGTCACGGCGAGAGAGACAGAGCGAGAGAGACACACACAGAGAGAAAGGGAGACACGCAGAGGACCGCTTACGTCATGTAGCGCCTAATGACCCCAGGATAGGCAACCCCTCAGGACGCGGCTGCCCGCCGGGCTGCCTACCCCGCGGCTCGCAGGCTGCTTGCTGCTGCGTGGACGGATGCGGCGGGTACTAGAACCACTGCCGCCCTGCCACACTGCAGCTATGCCACGCACTCTGTCACCCTGTTTGAAATAATGTTGACACAGTGATGGTGGGGGAGGAAACCATCTTGGCTGTCGGGGCCGTTAACTTCTCTCTCTCTCTCGCACACACGCACACACAAACGTGCACACACACACACACACACACGCACACACACAGCGGGAGCGTTTTATGGCCCCATGGCACTATGGTGCGGCCGTTGGCGGATGGCCCCTCTTGATGGTGCTGCGGCGAAGTGAGGCGCTACCGTCAAGACCCATGAATTTGGCGCGCGTTTTGAACGGCCGACGGCCCGGGAGGGGGGGGGGGGGTGCGTTGTAGTACCAGTAACAGCGGCGGCGTGCCATAGGCCTCGTCTGCGCAGGGATAGCTCGCACTGTAAAAACGCCGCCGCTTTGCGCTTGGGGCCGGCCGTTGCTGACGGTCCCGCCACCCGCCATTGTCTACACTCTGGTTTTCGCGAATAACGGCTCATATCCTCTGGCCTCGCTTTCCATCTCACTTTCACCCACGCAGACAGAGCATTGGAGTCGCGTTAGTGTCGTGTGGAGCCCACGGTGTCAATAGCCGGCCCGGGAGACAAATTGTTTCCTATCAGTGTGTGTGTGTGTGTGTGTGTGTGTGTGTGTGTGTGTGTGTACGATGCGATATGACACGCGTCCGGAAGATGGTGTGCATCGCTCTCTCTCTCTCTCTCTCTCTTCCTTTACCAGGAGGACGCAGTGAGCGAGTGGGAGGGACAGAGCGATGTGATAGATGCAGCACACACGTTGCTGCGCATGCGGGTGGTAGTACTATACGTACTGGCAACCACTCTGTGGCCCAGGGCGACCGCGACTAAACCGGGTGCGTGAATGAAAGAACGAATGAATGAATGACCCCATGCATGAATGATATGACCTGACAAATGGGTGGATAAATTAATGAATGAATAAATGAATGAATAAATGAATGAATAAATGAACGAATAAATGAATGAATAAATGAATGAATAAATGAATGAATAAATGAATGAATAAATGAATGAATAAATGAATGAATAAATGAATGAATAAATGAATGAATAAATGAATGAATAAATGAATGAATAACTGAATGAATAAATGAATGAAGAAATGAATGAATAAATGAATGAATAAACGAATGAATAAATGAATGAATAAATGAATGAATAAATGAATGAATAAATGAATGAATAAATGAATGAATAAATGAATGAATAAATGAATGAATAACTGAATGAATAACTGAATGAATAACTGAATGAATAACTGAATGAATAATGAATGAATGAACGAATGAAATGAATAATGAATGAATGAACGAATGAAATGAATAAATGAACGAATGAATGAAAATATATTCGCCTGAATTTTTGTGAGTGAATTGTGGTGAATTCAACCGGAATGAGCGGACGTGATGACTGAATGCATGAATGACCGCGCACGGGCCGTACTGTGCCGCAGCCGAGTCATGCGGCACAAAGCATATGCGGCCTCCGCGCGCGCCACAACGCTACAGGTATAGAACGCGCAGCCGCTCAAAATCACAATAAAGAGGTAGTTCTAGAGGTATGTATCTTTTGGGTACTGCGCGCCCCGCAGGGGCTGCACGGCTGCTGCACCCCTTCCCTGTGCAAATGAGAAGAATAAGGTAAACACATTGAAACTGCATCGCAAAGAGATTTATTCCCCCTCCACCTTCCCCGACTCGTTACAAATATTAAACCTTGCAGCGCGCGAATAGCGAGAGGACAACTACCACGTGTACTAGACTGCGCTTCTGCCTTGCAGAGGGGCAGCGGGGCGCGCTCGCTAGCGACGTTTCAGCATCAGAGATCAGAGAGAGACAGAGAGAGAGACAGACAGACAGACAGAGACAGAGGACGTCCCGCGCCGAAAAGCAATATAAGTGGCTGAAAACGGGGTTGGGAATGACGGCTGCTGTCTGCTCCTTTTCCTGCTGCTCTCTCTCTCTCTCTCTCTCTCTCTCTCTCTCTCTCTCTCTCTCTCTCTCTCTCTCTCTCTCTCTCTCTCTCTCTCTCTGTGTCTCTCTTGCACTCTACTGCTCACGCGCGTGCGGGCCGGTGGCGGCGCGCCGCCCTAGCGAGAAAAACAAACGAGGGCCGAGAATGTAATTACAACAGCAAACGTCGTCCGAAAACTGTTGTGTTCAACTGTCTGCCGAGGGATGGTGTGGTGTGTGCTGATGGCATTTCCGACAATTTCTCTCCAGCCAAACTACGACGATACGCTGTGACTTACCGCCGCGTGTGCTGGCGGTGCAGCGCCGCGTGCAGCCGGAGACCACCGCGGAGGGGTCACAGACCGACAGACAGACAGACGGACAGACGGACGGGGAGGGTGTCACTTATAGCCCGGGCCGGGATCGGATCGGGTCGGGGGTCGTCGCCGGCGGCGGCGTCCGCCCGAAGCGAACCTGTCCCGTCGGCGTCCCCTCCCGGACACTCCCGGCCCGGCGCGGTCGCCGTCGTCGGCCCCGACAAGCAGCCAGAGGCCGGCCGGCGGGCGGGGACGGGCGGGGACGGGCGGGGACGGGCGGGGACGGGCGGGAACGGGCGGGGACGGGCGGGGACGGGCGGGGACGGGCGGGGACGGGCGGGGACGGGCGGGGACGGGCGGGGACGGGCGGCCGACGAGCCGGCTAGGTCCTTCCTCCTCCCGCAGCAGGGCCCCACCGGGACGGAAATCGGGCAACGCCGCTGGGAGCTCGTGCAGGCAGGGCTGGGCAGGGCCAAGGCCCTCACTGGGCCCTTCTCTCCCTCTTTCTCTCTCTCTCTCCCTCTCTCCCTCTCTCTCTCTCTCTCTCTCTCTCTCTCTCTCTCTCTCTCTCTCTCTCTCTCTCTCTCTCTCTCTCTCTCTCTCTCTCTCTCTCTCTCTCTCTCTCTCTCTCTCTCTGTCTCTCTTCAAAACTCTTTGAACGACATAGTGGCCTACTAACAGGGCAGCATCGTCCCTGTAACCCGCCACCCTCTTCCCCTTGATCCGCGCACCTGTTGAACAGTTTTGCAACCTCGCGTGGATGAGGAAGACAGGCGGGATATGGGTACCCCTTTTGTGGCGCCTGTAATCCCAAATGAGGTCGCGTCGCCCCCCGCGGCGCCCCCTGCAGCGCCCCCTGGCGGTTCCCGGCAGCACCGGCACTGTTATTGTGCCAAAAACTTGGGGCGGCCCCGGCCCGGCCCGGCCCGCGCTTTGCACATATACAACAGTCCCCCCGAGATGTGAGCGTTCAGTTTGATCGTGCACAGCGCAGCGCACCACAGAAGCACCCGCGGGGCAGTTGCGGCTTCCAATAGTCGCCCAGCTGTTCGCCCCCCCCCCCTCACTACAACCGTATCCAAATCACTCGAAGCTACCGCCTGCTACCGTCTGCTACCGCCGCGCTGCAAGAGAGGCGGCGGTTGTTGTTGTTGGAGCGGAGCGCGGTGGCGGCGGCAGCGGTGGTGGTGGTGGTGGTGGGGGGGGGGAAAGTCGACGAACTTTGTGCTTACTTTGTGTTCCAAGTGCCTCGCTTACAGCATTTGCATTCTTCAGGGGCCCGGCCCTGCCGTGGCCGCGGTACGGTCGGCAGGGCCCCTTCGGCCTCCCGCCCCTCCGGCCCCTCCGGCCCCCGCAGACGTGAGAAGTGACCAGGTGGTCACTCCGCCCCCCCCCCCCCATGCTGCACCGAAATATCAACTCCATACCGACATCGCGACGTTTTCGTGAACGATTTGAAAATAGTCTCCTCTGCGTTGCAACACGGCGGAGGTTTTCGACTCGAAGATTTCCCACGGCCTTGCAGCCTGGCTCCTCTCAGGTGCTCCGCGCGCCGCTCCCTCCCTCCCTCCCCCCCCCCCCCCCTCTCTCTCTCTCTCTCTCTCTCTCTCTCTCTCTCTCTCTCTCTCTCTCTCTCTCTCTCTCTCTCTCTCTCTCTCTCTCTCTCTCTCTCTCTCTCGTTCGTTCTGTTCGTGTTCCCCGTACCGTCCCGGGTCCCCATCACGCCCTAGCTTCTCCATGCCATTCATCGGCGCGGCACGGCGCGGCACCACACCTCCCCTATCGCTCTCCCATCTCCTTTGTCGCTCACCTCCACCGTCGTCTACCTGGCCGGCACGCCGGGCCGCCGGCCGCCCCTCTAGACCCGACCGTTTTCTGTCGCCTCCGAGGCCGCTTCCGAACCAGCAGTGACGTTACGTTTTACATTTTCGGCGTGGGAGGGAGACAGAAGTGCCGTTTTCGAACGCGTCCGGATGGCGGCGGCACCCGGCGCAATGACAAGGATGCTGGTGGCCTTTACACGCCTAAATAGCCGTGGTGCGAGGAGTGCATCCAACACTACACCCCCTCGGCCCGCCCCCGCCGTCCCCAGCCCGCCCTCAGCCCGCCCTCAGCCCGCCCCCGGTCCGTCCCTGGTTACGCGCGCGGCGCAGAGTGGCACATAGCGAGAAGGGCGCGCGCCGTCCAAAACTTTCCGCCCTAAGTGATAAGATTAGTCGGAAAAATGTGGACAGCGGTGAAATGAGAGTGCGCGGCTGCAGGCGGGGGCGTGCGGGGGCGGGGCGTGCGGGGGCGGGGCGTGCGGGGGCGGGAGCGGGGAGGCCGCCTGGACGGGCCGCGATAGCTGGCAGCGGTGCATTTGCGCCCTTGCCCTGCCCAGCCGGGCGATAGGGTTTATAGGTCAGGGAACTACTGCACTATCCAACTGTAGTTTTTTTTCGGTCTGATGGCAAGTGTAGTCCGTCGAGGAAAATCTACCTACCCGGGACTTGTATGCTAAAACATACGTGCGCGCAGCTACAGCAGGCGATAGGGCTACGGGACGGGGGAACTACAGTCCTGATGTAGTTTTTGGTTGTTGTTGTTGTGTAGTGCCGGAAGCGGCAATTATCCGAGCTGCGGCCGAAGGTAGACAGGGGCAAAAAAATGCGAAGTCAAAAATGTCAATGAGCGAGATCGAATTCGGATGCTATAACAAAATACAAGATCTTTGCGACTTCCGAAAAAAAATTTCGATCATCGAAAGGGGTCGCGCAGGTCACCCGAATGGGGCATAACTACCCCTTACAGCAGTAAAAATCAATGTTGCAGAAAAACTTTGAAAATATTTTCTGCGGTTAATTCGACCAAAGTAGGGTCCTAAGGAACTTAAATTTCAAGGAAAACGCTATAACTTTTACGGTTTTTGAGATATCGGCGTTTTTAATCCTAAATTCGAAGGTTTTAAAACGCTGATATCTCAAAACCCGCATTTTTTTGCCCCTGTCTAGGCCGAAGGGCTGCAGCGGTCATCAGACATCACAACACACACGGCCTAACCAACGCGGTGCGGCATGCGCTGCTACCGCTACCACTCCTCCCACCTCGTTTAATTAACCCATCTGTAAAAACTACAGTAATCCACGCCGCGCGTGTTTTAAAATGTAAAATGAAAAATAAAGAATACGCGGCTTGAGCCGCCGCCAGGAGCCCCGGGGAGGGGAGAGACGGGAAGAGATTGCTAATCGCGAACTTAGTTTGCAAAGTTGTTACTTTTTATCTGCGAGCGCCATCTCGACTTGAGCAGGCGAGAGTACGTACTAGTGGTGCGTAGCGGGACTCGCGGACCAGACCCGAGCTCTACTCTGGCAGCCTCTGGACGACCCGGGCCGTAACGGGTCGAGCTTTCTCACCTCCTTCAAACAACACGCCAGCCAGGACGGCCGCGCATCTCGGCAGGGCAGGTGACGACGGCAAGCCCCCGAGGCCGCCGACGGAACTCCGTACTTACGGGGCTTTCTGGAGGGCGCGCGTGCCAGGCCGAGGAGGTTCCCACTAGTAACCGCAGCTTTGGTGCACATCGCTTGTGAAATTTCTCATACGTGCCTGGCAGAGGAAGACCAAAGCCCCCCTCCCCCCCCCCTCTCTCTCTCTCTCTGCCTGCCATGGCCACCGCGCCGCCGCTGCAGGGGCGGCAGAGGCGTTCCGGCACGTAATTGGTCAGCTCAATTGAAAGGCCGTTGGTGAGGCGTCGTCACCCCTTTGCTGCTGCTTTCTCTCTCTCTCTCTCTCTCTCTCTCTCTCTCTCTCTCTCTCTCTCTCTCTCTCTCTCTCTCTCTCTCTCTCTCTCTCTCTCTCTCTCTCTCTCTCTCTCTCTCTCTCTCTCTCTCTCTCTCTCTCTCTCTCTCTCTCTCTCTCTCTCTCTCTCTCTCTCTCTCTCTCTCTCTCTCTCTCTCTCTCTCTCTCTCTCTCTCTCTCTCTCTCTCTCTCTCTCTCTCTCTCTCTCTCTCTCTCTCTCTCTCTCTCTCTCTCTCTCTCTCTCTCTCTCTCTCTCTCTCTCTCTCTCTCTCTCTCTCTCTCTCTCTCTCTCTCTCTCTCTCTCTCTCTCTCTCCATGGGCTTACCGTCCTCCAGCAGTCTCTTGGAGTGGCTTCCGTGCGCCCTGGCCGGAGCAGGCCCCCCTTCCTCCCGTCCCCGTGCGGCTCTGCCTGGCCTACTGCAGCCCCGGCCCGGCGACCACATTAAAGAGCGCAACATGAAATTATTCCATTAGGCCCGCCTCCCCCCCCCCCCGGCCGCCCCCCCCCGCCCCGGCGGCCGCACCCAGCTTTGGCCCGTTCTCACTTCACTAGCTGTTGCTGCCTTCCCTAAAATCTCAGCAGGGCAGTCATAATAATAATGGGAATTAAAGCAGGAGAGAGGCACAGAGAGAGAGAGAGAGAGAGAGAGAGAGAGAGAGAGAGAGAGAGAGAGAGGAGAGATGTCAGACGAATTTATTGAAAAACTTGGGATGAGGGCGGTGCCGTGTAGGAGGACGGGGCGGGGAGCGTGGCCGGCAGGCGGCTGCGCCCTGGACCGGCCGGACCCGCCCTGCGCCCTGCCCTCCCTCCCCCGCGCCCCCCGACCTCGGCCAACCCGGGTGGGGCGGGGAGGGGCGGGGCGCGGCTGAGAATTCAATCCTCCCATTATTACCAACTTTGTAATGAAACGACGCGGGCTGGCCGCGCTATCCGAAGGCCTCGGCCACGGCCGCCACCCTCCCGCCGTTACACCGCAGCCGCCGGCAGCCACCCATCTCCCGGCCACACAAACGCTGGTCTTTTCGCCAGCTGAATCATAGGCCAAGAGGTTACTGTGTGTACATGCAAACAATCGCGAGAGAGTAATTTCTGTTTTCCCTGCGCCGCTGGCGTGTGTCGTTGTCCAGCCGTGACGCACTGGAGGCTGCTGGAGGCTGCTGGGGCCCCGTGCGCTGCGCTGTGTACGAAGCGTGTACCACACCATCAGGGCCCTATTGTCGTACCCCGAAAGGCCAACACCTCGGCCATTCATCTTACAGTGGCGTGGCGTAGCGTTGCCATGACAACCCGAACGGTGCCGGGCCGGCATGGGGTCGCCTGCCCTGCGTCCTGCCCCGGCCCCGGCGGGTCACCGCGGTCACCCGCGGAGCAGACAGCCCAGCCCAGGCCCGCCCGCACCCAGCGGGACAAACATGAAATGAAAAAAATTAAAATGATGAAAATCGTATCTTGGAAATGACGATGAAAACTCAGGTGAACGTATTTTATCCGGGACGGCGACCTGACCTGACCTTCACGCGGGCACAAGGGCCAGCGAGGGCCACAGGGTTCATCACTGCAGCCCCGGGGCGACGAGTCGGCGGGGACTGCCAAAGTTCAGCTGCTCACTCATCGTCTCCCGGCAGGGTAGGCAACCCGCCGCACGGACGCCAGCTGGGGGACCACGATGTAGTACTGGATGGTGGTGAGGAGGTAGCCAAACCCCAGGAACCCCAGTCGAGTCACTCCGACCCGACCCCCTGCCACTGTACTAAGTACCTCCATACTGCGCCCGGCCCCTAGGCTCACACACACACACACACACACACACACACACACACACACACACACACACACACACACACACACACACACACACACACACACACACACGGTGCTTCCCTGCAGCTGGGGCTCACTGAAGGGCTGATGGCCATATCATACCGTGTTGACAGAGCATATTGTGTGTGTGTGTGTGTGTGTGTGTGTGTGAGAGAGAGAGAGAGAGAGAGAGAGAGAGAGAGAGAGAGAGAGAGAGAGAGAGAGAGAGAGAGAGAGAGAGAGAGAGAGAGAGAGAGAGAGAGAGAGAGAGAGAGAGAGAGTTTTTGCGTGTGTGGAGTGTGTTTGCATACGCGTCCCGTTCAGTTTCGCGGCCGCACCGCCGGGCCCGGCTCCCGGCCTCTGTCCCGGCCTCTGTCCCGTCCCGCCCACATTACTTGGGGCGCTCACGAGGTTTTATTCGTGACGAAAGAGGAAAAGAGGAAAAGCAGGGAGTCTGTAGTCTAGCCCTCTTCCCTTGTGCGGGGCGTCGCGCCGGAAGGATTTTCGTCGCCAGAGAACAACACACACACACACACACACACACACATACGTTACGTTCTCTGTGAGTCGTTCCTAAGGGCCGTCGCCAGGGGCTCTCCTTAGGTCGCCGTGGGGCCGGGGGGGGGGGGGGGGGGGCCGGGCCGGCAGGGATGGCTCCCCCAACTTCTCAGCGGCCTCCCATTTGGCGCCGCGTATTTCACCCAGTAACTCCCTTCCAGCCCTAAACCGCTATTATTTTCGGTTCTGCTCGAGCCCCTTCCGCTTGCCCCCGTGTGCCCCCTTCTCTCTCTCTCTCTCTCTCTCTCTCTCTCTCTCTCTCTCTCTCTCTCTCTCTCTCTCTCTCTCTCTCTCTCTCTCTCTCTCTCTCTCTCTCTCTCTCTCTCTCTCTCTCTCTCTCTCTCTCCCTCTCCACGCACATTCTCTGTTCCCTTGTTGCACTCGTCAGCGACAAATGGCCAGCAGGGGCAGCCCGCGCGGTTTGCGTCCTCTTACGGTGCTTGAACCCGTGACCTCCCGCATCCAATCACGTTCGCCGCGCGGCGGCCCGTATATCTATTCGGCGTTCGGCCGCACCCACGAAAATAACTAATGGCCGGGTATTTGAACCCGCGGGGCTTTGAGAGCCGAGGCAGAGGCCACGACCCCCCGAGCAGATCCTGCGAGTCCGCGCCTCTCTCGCGGAGGTCAACAGGAGTGACAGAGATAGAGACATCCGACACATCGCAGTCTCACTCGGGGCTGAAACACTGCGCCTCGGATTCACCTCCCTTTCCCCTGAAGGACGCGGCACAAACACTCCGCGCCGTTGGAAGCAGAGGCACCATCGCCGCTGCCTCGGGGCGCCCTCAGCAGGGGAGAGGGGGGGGGGGGGGGGAGGAGGTAAGCGGAGCGCAGGGACATAATCGTGCCTCGAGTGCGTGGCGCGTTTTGGGCGCATGTTGGGATTGTCGGGCCATACATCAGGATTATCGTTTGTTTTGGGAGGGGGACGCGCCAAGCATTGTCGTGTCCTGAGCCCCCCCCCCCCCATCCTCCAGGGCTTCGTTCGTCCTTTATCCTGTTGCTGTCTGCGCTGCTTCCAGAAAGCGGCAAGGGAAAGGGAAGGGGGGGGGGAAGCCTTAGAGCAGGGGGCTCAAACGAGAGTTTAGGTATGAGCGCGGTATCACTACGGCCGGGAGGAAGCCGGTAACACTGCTTCCGCCTGACTTGAACCCAATCGGCCGCCTACTCTGCACGCCCTGGTTTTCGTGCCGTCGGAATATGATACCCATTCCCCTCATACCGCCCAAAAATAAGGCACATCCTGTTGCATGATCATCTTGAGTACATCTCAAGCTTAGCTTAAACATTCCTTGAACATCGTTTACGCACACCTTAAGCATCGCTTAAGAAAACATTAAGCATCCCTTAAGAACACCTAAAGTATCGCTTAGGAACACCTTAAGCATCGCTTAAGCTCACATTTAATCATCGCTTAAGAACACCTGCGGGGCGGCTGCGCCACACACCCTTGTAAATCTGTCGCTCAGCCAATCGCCGCGCGGCGCGGCTGCTGCATAGCTATTCAAACCGCCCGCCGCGACTTCCGGCCCACCAAAAATCGTTGCAGACAGAGAGAGAGAGAGACGAGCAGCAGCAGCAGCGCGCTCCGTCATACTCATCGCGGGCGGCGGAGGGGTGCTGGCGATCGTCAGCATCAGCACGGTACGGGTGGAGCTGCGCCGTACAGGCCGCTGTCCCGGCGTGGCCAGACTCAACAGTTTACCCCCCGCGAAACAGAACGGCCGAGAGGCGCAAACAGGAGCCAGGCCCCGCACGGCAGCGGCGGCGGCGGCGGCGGCGGCGGCGGCGGCGGCGGCGGCGGCGGCGGCGGCGGCGGCGGCGGCAGCGGCGCGGCGGCGGCGGCGGCGGCGGCGGCGGCGACGGCAGCGGCAGCGGCGCGAGGAAGTACAACTCTGGAAACGTTCTCGCACCGCTCGAATGGTAGAGGAACTTTTCAGTTTGGCAGAGAGTGTCGGGTGCTGTGGTGTGTAGGTGGGCGGGCGGGGGGCGCTGCCGTCAGGGGGAGGGGAGGGGGGGGGGCGTCAGATAGGCAGCGCGGGCGTTATGCTCCCGTAAAGGGGGGCTAAAACGTCCCTCCTCGTCATCGTTGTCGTCGACGTCGTCGTCGTCCTGGGGAGGAAAGGAAAAACAACAGAAAAAGGCAGAGGGGCCGTCATCTGAAAGTAAAAACACGAGAGGGTAAACGCAGCGGGCAGGCAGCCGGTGGGTACGGGGGGGGGGGGGGGGGGGGGTGCTGGCCGCCTGGCATGTTCTCATGGGCCTCCCCGTCGGCCTCCCCGTCGGCCTCCCCATCCCCAGGTCTCCATCGGGGGAGTGGAGAGGAGGCCCGCAGGAGGCCCGGGGTGTGTGACCGCCATACATACGACAACAAGTAGTCTGGCTTGTAAACAAGGCATCCGACGAGCGAAGGGTGTCAACCCAAACCCGGGTCCCCGTGGTCCGCGGGGGTGTGGGGGCGGCGGGGGCGGGCGGGACGGGCGGCGGACCCTCTGTCTGCGCACGGTCCGAGCCCAGTGAAGGGGGCGGTGGTGCTCTCTCTGACGGGTTGTGTGCACAACGGTCTGTCTGAATAACGCGCGCCCGCGCCCCGCTCTGTCTGCATGGAATCTCCCCGCGTCGCGGTATGAGAAATCGCGCACACTGCCATGCCTCTGCAGCAGCAACTGCGCATCGCGTGGACCGTGTTCCCAACTCCCGCGCGGCGCAGGCGAGTGATGGTGCCGGCAGCGGTGGCGCTGGAGGGTTCGTTATCAGCGCTTATCTCTGCGAGGCGCGATGAGGACAAGGCCAGAGAGAGGGAGAGGGAGAAAGAGAGAGGGAGAGAGGGAGAGAGAGAGAGAGAGAGAGAGAGAGAGAGAGAGAGAGAGAGAGAGAGAGAGAGAGAGAGAGAGAGAGAGAGAGAGAGAGAGGCCTCTGGTCGCCAGCAGCGCGGCACAAAGTTATACTGGAGGCCCTCGAACGACTTGAGCCGCAGGGGGTAGGCCGAGGGCCGAGGCTTCTGAGCCCGAGGAGGGAGGAGTGTCAATGTTGCTGCGGTGGCTGCGGTGGCGGCTAGCGGCCGCGGCAGCACGGCGGGCTGAGCCGCAGGAGCCACAGGGCTGAGCTGGCAGCCAGTTGATGTCTTTTTATAAGGCGGATCGCGCGGCGCTCGAAGCAGAGGCCTAAAGGCAGCAAGCCCCCCACCGTAAAAAAACAACAAAAAAAACAACAGCAACAACGGACAAACACACTTGCTGAGAGAGAGAGAGAGAGAGAGAGAGAGAGAGAGAGAGAGAGAGAGAGAGAGAGAGAGAGAGAGAGAGAGAGAGAGAGAGAGAGAGAGAGAGAGAGTGACAGACAGACAGACAGAGAGAGAGAGACAGAGAGAGAGAGAGAAGAGAGAGAAAGAGAGAGAGAGAGAGAGAGAGAGAGAGAGAGAGAGAGAGAGAGAGAGAGAGAGAGAGAGAGAGAGAGAGAGACAGAGAGAGAGAGAGAGAGAGAGAGAGAGAGAGAGAGAGAGAGAGAGAGAGAGAGAGAGAGAGAGAGAGAGAGGGGGGGGGGGGGGGCACCCAGCCCGACCCGACCGGTGAGTCTGATGGCCGGGCCGGCGGGTCCATTTCACGGAAAGCTCCTGACGCGGACGCGGCGGACTGGTTTGAACAACAACACCATTACATCGCAGCGGTGGCAGTGGCAGCCGCAGTCACCTGCGCAGCTCTCCTCTGCTCCTCTCCCGGGACCGGACTGACTAACTGACTGACTGACTGACTTCATCTCATGCCTTTGTGTCGTGCGTCCGGGTCCGGGAAGGATATTAAGCACAGCAAAAGAATTGCTGTGCGGTTTCCTGCTTCTTTAACACGTTCTGCATAAATTAATTATTGCGACGGAGCCGAAAATCACAGGTAAAGTGTTGAGCGGGGACCGTAGCCAGTCGACTGGTTGTGAGGGGCCCTTTGTCCTCAGAGAGGGAGGGGCGTCGGGGGGCTAGCCAGCCCCAGCGGACCCCCGAACCCCCGAACCGCTGCCCTGCCTCCTTGTCTGCACGCCGGCTTTGGGTTTCAAACCCTTTCCACCCTTTCCTCTCCGAGTCTACTCTGCCCGCCTGTCTGTCTGCCTGTCTGTCTGTCTGTCTGTCTTTGCGGGCGCGAACTCCTCTATAGCAGCAGGCGGTCTGGACAGCCTGCAGCTGGGTACGATCACTTCTGCAGATCCGGTGGGTGTGTGTGTGTGGGGGGGGGGGGGCGATGAAAATGGAGATGGACTTCTAATTACACAGGCAGTCCGCACACACACACACAAACACACAAACACACGCACGCACACACGGCCGGATCGCGATGAATGGTCGAGTCTAGGACACTGGGAGAGCTAGGTGCACACGACGGACGCGTGCTGCTCAGCAGTTTGTGCTACTGGCCAGCCGCTGAAGGCTCGTCTCATAGATCGTCCTCCTCCTCCTCTTCTGTCATCGAGAAGGAAGCACGTAACTGAGCGTGATTCGCACGGAAGTTGACTGCTCCGGATGGATCCTGCGCTGCTGTACAGTTTATAAATAATTGCCCCTGTACGTGTGTGTGAGTGTGGCGCTGACGTTCCCGCTGTAATCACAGTCATCTCCAGGTCCGCTGTCCGCTCCACTGTCCGGTCCGCTCGCTATAGCTGGGCCGAGTCCTGCGCACTTGTTGTTCCAGCAGGCTCCGCTGCGGGCGCTGCTGTCGCTGCTGTCAATGAAGCACCGCCGCCCTGCTCTAACGGCTCCGCGGGCGCGCGCGCAATTTCTCATGTCCATCGCCTTGCTGTACATAACGTTTGCTGCTGTCTTCAATTAAAGCGGGCCGTCGCCGCGGGCTCATCCTCTTGACGGCGGAGCCGCGGGGATTTGAACCCGCGCCAAGTGCGCGCGGCTCTCCTCCGGGGCCGGACGGAGAATTTTTTTTTATTAATAGTCGCAACCTATTTTTCAGCTGATTTCTAGGTAAGCTGTAAATTTGGTTCTGAGAAATAAAATTTCGTACGGGGAACTATTTCTTAGTTGCTCCAACGAAGAGGTTTCGTTGAAGGAGCGAAAAAGCATTTAAAACAAGACAGGCATGGACAACGCTTTACCGTTCTAGGACAGGCTCGTTCTTTAGGGCTGTTCAAATACCACGTGGACACTTAGAGGGGAAGGGGGGTTCACGAAATGTCCACAACTGTCCAGGTGAATTAAAATGATGAAAAGTTTTGATTTTTTTTTAAAGTGATGAGGTCGTTACACTCATACACTATTGGTCGCATTAGTTTTTTTCGCAGTTTTCCTCTTTTCTCTTTTATTTGGTAGAAGGCTTCAATAATATTTTTTTTTAAATTCAAAAGTATATTGAATCCTCAAGATTCAGACCCTGCAAATAAAAAATACAACAACAACAAAAAACGGCAAAAATGGGTGGGTCCTACCTCGTCCCAGACTTCCGTCCGGAACCGTTCCTGCTTAACTTCGGTGTTCGGATGGGAACCGGTGTACCAGGAGTTGACCGCCGCTAAGACACAGGCCCGACGCAGCCGCCTTGGTAGGCAGGCTTCCGCAACGGCCAACATCGCCCCTTCCGCTGACTAGATTTCAGGAGTCAGCCCCCTTCGACCAGCCAGTTGGTCTGTGGCCGTGAGGCCACTCCCTCGCGGATTGAGAGGGAGGTAGGATGCCCAGATCGTACACGGCCGAAGCCGATTGTACTCTACTCTTCTACGCCATGTATCCAAGTAGGTGTTGCCCGAATACTCCAGATTCCGAGGCCTTACGCTTGAAAAATGTAGAAGGCCGAACCCTAGGCCTCTACATTTAACTTCTGCCGAGTCTTGGCAAGCACCATTCCCCTGCTCGGGCATCGAACCACTGTTCCTCAGCAGTGAATTCAACTCCGGGGAATGGCCGCGGCCCAACGTCCGCGGTCACTCAGACAACACACTTTGAACACGTTCTTTTGGTATATTTTACCCACCATCCCCGGTCGGCAAACTTGAGAAAAATTTTTACTCCGGCAAAGAGTTGAACCCCGGACCTTGCGGTCGCCGACCGGTCCGCTAGCCCACTACGCTATGGAATTCTGGTGGGGGGCAGCAGCGCGCTATTGATACTTTAGCCACTGTTGTCCCGCAGAGAGCAGCACCCGCGTTGGCTCCGAGAGATGGCGCTAGTGGTCAACGGCGTTTTCTGGCTCGCGCTGCTGCTATACATACAGCAAGTTAGTCTAGTCTCCGGGCGAGTCCTTTCCGCACGTACCCAGTGACGCTGATCTGTGGCCATCATTTGGGCATGTTTGACGTGTTCGACTCATGTTTCTTACTGAGTGGTTAGGAAGCGCAGTGTTATGAGAGTGATGGCTTTTCTAGTTAAAAATAGTATGCCTTTCCGGAGTCAACAGGATTCTGTCTGTAAAGCAAGTACTCCTGTCTTGAGAACATTCACACACTAGGAACTTAGAAATTTTGGTTTCTGATAAGACAAAAAATTTTAGTTTCTTAAAACAAGAATTTTTTGTCTTATCAGAAACCAAAATTTCTAAGTTCCTAGTGTGTGAATGTTCTCAAGACAGGAGTACTTGCTTTACAGACAGAATCCTGTTGACTCCGGAAAGGCATACTATTTTTAACTAGAAAAGCCATCACTCTCATAACACTGCGCTTCCTAACCACTCAGTAAGAAACATGTGTCGAACACGTCAAACATGCCCAAATGATGGCCACAGATTAGCGTCACTGGGTACGTGCGGAAAGGACTCGCCCGGAGACTAGACTAACTTGCTGTATGTATAGCAGCAGCGCGAGCCAGAAAACGCCGTTGACCACTAGCGCCATCTCTCGGAGCCAACGCGGGTGCTGCTCTCTGCGGGACAACAGTGGCTAAAGTATCAATAGCGCGCTGCTGCCCCCCACCAGAATTCCATAGCGTAGTGGGCTAGCGGACCGGTCGGCGACCGCAAGGTCCGGGGTTCAACTCTTTGCCGGAGTAAAAATTTTCTCAAGTTTGCCGACCGGGGATGGTGGGTAAAATATACCAAAAGAACGTGTTCAAAGTGTGTTGTCTGAGTGACCGCGGACGTTGGGCCGCGGCCATTCCCCGGAGTTGAATTCACTGCTGAGGAACAGTGGTTCGATGCCCGAGCAGGGGAATGGTGCTTGCCAAGACTCGGCAGAAGTTAAATGTAGAGGCCTAGGGTTCGGCCTTCTACATTTTTCAAGCGTAAGGCCTCGGAATCTGGAGTATTCGGGCAACACCTACTTGGATACATGGCGTAGAAGAGTAGAGTACAATCGGCTTCGGCCGTGTACGATCTGGGCATCCTACCTCCCTCTCAATCCGCGAGGGAGTGGCCTCACGGCCACAGACCAACTGGCTGGTCGAAGGGGGCTGACTCCTGAAATCTAGTCAGCGGAAGGGGCGATGTTGGCCGTTGCGGAAGCCTGCCTACCAAGGCGGCTGCGTCGGGCCTGTGTCTTAGCGGCGGTCAACTCCTGGTACACCGGTTCCCATCCGAACACCGAAGTTAAGCAGGAACGGTTCCGGACGGAAGTCTGGGACGAGGTAGGACCCACCCATTTTTGCCGTTTTTTGTTGTTGTTGTATTTTTTATTTGCAGGGTCTGAATCTTGAGGATTCAATATACTTTTGAATTTAAAAAAAAATATTATTGAAGCCTTCTACCAAATAAAAGAGAAAAGAGGAAAACCGCGAAAAAACAAATGCGACCAATAGTGCATGAGTGTAAACGAGCTCATCACTTTTTAAAAAAATCAAAACTTTTCATAATTTGATTTCACCTATCCGCTCCTCATATTTTTTTCGGACTTAGCCGATGGCACTCCGCTAGACCGCGACGAACAAAGGTATCTATTGTTGACTCGAGGCGGCGCCTTATCCCAAGACAAACGACCGCCCATCTACGTTCTTTAAAACGGCTGGAAACGAGATTTTATTTTAACTTTTCAAAATGTCTTATGTCATTTTCGAAACTAAATCAACAACTGATCAAAATGTCGCGTTAACGCAACACTTGCGTTAAGCGGTTTGCGAATTGAAAAGGGGTCTTAACGGACAGGGCGAGTGCAATACTCGTTCTTTTTTGCTTTTACGTCGTAGCAGTAGTAGTAGTAAGCAAAGAACGAGTAAAAAAGGTTCATGCCCGCAACGATCCTCGTCGTAGGTGATACTTAAAAATTAGTTCCACTAGCCAAATTTGAGTTCTAAGAACCAAAATTTACCACTTGTCTGGAAACCAACTTAAAAATTAGTTGCGACCACATTTTTTTTTTGTACTCGAGTGGAGTGCTGACGGCGAATGGATCGACTTCATCGTCGCTTTTTTCTTGAAAGGGTTTTTTTCTGCGCAAAGCCGCATGAGCCTCGTCACGCCGCACTGGAAGCGAGCTGCGCTCTCTTGCCCCCGGCCGGGCTCGAACCCGCGATCTCAAAGCCCGGCGCAGTGCGGCGCAGCGCGGCGCAGCCCCACAGCAGCCCGGTGTTCATGCATTGATTCATCACGGCGGCCTTTTGCTGGAGCCGCTGGAGACCGTGCGCTGGAGCTACTTGAGCCTCGGTGCTGGAGGCGGCGACGGAAAATCCACCGCCCGACACACCTCAATATATCCCCCCCCCCCCCCTCTCTCTCTCTCTCTCTCTCTCTCTCTCTCTCTCTCTCTCTCTCACACACACACACACACACCAACGCGGACAAAGGCGATCTAGGTGACGATATCAACCCGGTGAAAATAACCTGTCGCCGTCAACATATCTCTATATCATGGGCAGAGTGCGCATTGAGGTTGTGTGCACACACGTGTGTGTGTGTGTGTGTGTGTGTGTGTGTGTGTGTGTGTGTGTGTCACCGAAAAAAATTTGGTCAACTACATCATTTTTCGATTTGAAGAAACAGTATCGCCTTGAAATAAGTCTGTACTGAGATTCTTTTCGCCGGTTATTTGTACCTCGGGCCCGCGTATGCTGTAGCGTATGTGTGGCACCCGATCGCCGTCGCATGTGTGTGTGCGCGCGTGTGTGTGCGTGCGCGGGGACTGCGAAAGGCGGGGCGCGGAGCCGTGCGAACACGTCTTATGCATACTCTAGGTCCCGCCGCCGCCCCCGCCGCAGCCAAGGCGCCGGCGGGGGCTGCGGGGGCGGCGGGGGCTGCGGGGGCGGCAGGGGCTGCGGGGGCCGCGCCGGGCTGGGCGGACGCGCCGCGGCCCAGCAGCAGCCTAACTTCGCGGTGCTATTAGCAATGTCGGCGTCGACGGCGTGTAGCCGCATCACAGGGAGCGGGGGGCGCAGGGGGGGGGGGTCTTGCTGCACAAGACAATGGGAGGCAATGCACAAGACAAGCAACAACTGGCGCCGTGCGGCGGGCGGCGGCGGCAGCGGCGGCGGCAGCGGGATAGGAGCCAAGCCAGCGCGGGGCCGGGCCGGGCCAAACTACGACGCTCGTCGCCTACCCTATTCCTTGTACCCCCCCCCCCCTCCCCGTTCATAGCCCAAAGGGTAGGAGGGGGGGGGCACGTACGTAACTACGCTATAACTACTTTGTTCCCCAACAGCCCACAGCGCGGCGCGGTGCGGTGCGGCACGCACACACAGCATAGTCACGGCCAGAAACTTTCATTTTGGAGTCTTCCTTCTCTCTCCCTCTCTCTGAAGTCGCATTTACATGCTCATGTGGTGGTGGTAGTGGTATGGCTGCACATGTGACTGCACTGCTAATAAGCAGTGTCGGGGACACCGCGCACCCCGAGCTGGGCTGGGCTGGGAGCGCGCGCTGCTGGCGCTGTACTGCTGTAGGCAGCCCGCAGCCACAGCTGCCTACCGGGTTGCCTACCCGTCCGCGGTCAGGCGCCCAGAGCAAAGGAGCAAGAGAGAAAGCATTCGAGATAAGAGGAGGTGGGGGGAAATCCATGTAGAGCAATGGAACAATAAAAAAAGGCAGACAGACAACCTCTCGTTGACCGACTCGCGCGTTCGTTCCTGAACTAACGGTCCCGCCGGTCGCTACCAGGAGATGAGTTCCCAAGGAAACCTGTTGTGGGGTGCTGGCTGTTAGGGTCTGCCCGCTGCCCGCTGCCCGCTGCCCGCTGCCCGCTGCCCGCTGCCCGCTGCCCGCTGCCCGCTGCCCGCTGCCCGCTGCCCACGCCGGAGGAGCTGGAGTCTCCTCTGCCCCTCACCAAAAACTCTACATTAATTGCCCCCACCAAAAAAAAAAAAAGCAATCCCCAGCCCGCTCTAACAGTATTGGTTTGTTCTGCTCCGTCTCCAGGTGGTGTCGCTGGACAGCTCGTCGCTACCGCTGCGGCTGCGGCACCTCACCGTGGCCGGGGGCGGGTCCGGGGGTGGCGCTGGGGGCGGCGCGGGGGCCGGCGGCGGTGTGGAGGTGCGGGTGCTGTCGGCCGCCTTCTCGCGGCTGCAGCTGCTGCAGCGCGCCTCCTTCGCCCGGCTGCACCGCCTGCACCTCCGCCACCACGCCTTCACCAACGCCTCCCACGACGGCCCGGACGGCAAGGGGCTGCTACTTGAGGTGAGTCCACCCACATTGCGGGTTCGAATTGATGAACATTAAAATGAAAATCAAATTCAATGCGGTTTCAAAAGTGCATACCTTAAGTTCATAAAAATCTCATATTAAAAAATAGAAGTCGATTTTTTAAAAACTTAAAATTCGACTACCTGAATTTTCATTCAACATGGTGCACGCCGAAATGCAAAGTTGTTTCCCCCTCTGGCTGGCCGGGGGCTCCGCAGAATCGGGTTCAGAATTAAACTCCTGCCGGCTGGCCGGGTTCTGATGGCGCGTAGGGGTTGGCTTTCATCATGGTTCCAATCAGGCCTTGAGCGGCGTTGAGACGAACGAGGAGTGGTCAGTGGCCGCGGCGGCCGGCTCAGACAGCAGGAAGTACCCCTTAGCAGGAAACTAGGCCCCGGCCTGGGTGAGGGCTGGGACTGGGCTGGGGGACTGGGCCGCGGGGCGGGGGAGGGGGAGGGAGGGGCCCGGCTGGGCAGAGCCGGCAGAGCTGGGCTCGGTCAGTGGCCGGCTATGCCAAGTCCGATGGGGATGGGCTGGGGCCGGCCGGGGGCGGCCGGGGGCGGCCGGGGGCGGCGGGGACTTGGACCTCATCCAGGCGCGGTCTGCCTCCGCCTCGCCTCCGCCCCTGCCGGCCCACTTCCGAATACGTCATCGCTCACAAAACTATACGTGATAAACGACCACGGCCCCCTTTTCCCTTCCCTTCGGCAGATTGCCCGCCTCCGTTTGCATTGTGTGTGTGTGTGTGTGTGTGTGTGTGTGTGTGTGTGTGTGTGTGTGTGGACGGCCCTTCGCGGTGTCACTTGAGTCCTCGTTGTTGTTGTTGCTGATCACCATTCAGGCGCGGCGGGCGGGGAGGAGGAGGAGGGGGGGGGGGCTTTGAGCCGTTGCACTCTGGCCGCTGTTGTAGGCAGCCGCGCGGGTTCAAATACTGTCCGGTGCAACGTTTCACGTATTTCTCATATCGACGCTGCGGAGCGGAAAATCTGTCGGTGTCGCCACTCACCCGCGGACGCTCCGCCCCCTCCTCTCCTCCCCTCGGCTCCTCCCCCGACAGGTTGGAGTGCGCGCGTCACTCGTAAATCACCGGCCAGTGTAATGCCTCCAATAAGGGATGCGATGCGGGCGGCGGCAGCCCCGGCAGCCCCGGCCGAGGCCGACACCGAGCCCGCGGGGGCCAACGCCATGAATAGAACGCGGCCGCACGCCGCACCACGGCCACCAGGACGCCGCCGCCCCCTGTCGGCGCGTCACCCACCACGCCGCGCTGGCCCCCAGCCCGGCCCGGCCCGGCCCCCGGCGGTTATGTTTGGCCCCCCGGTCGAGCAGCCGTATGGAGCGGCTGTGCACCTCGACCGACGTCGGGGGCGTCCCGAAGCCACAGACACGAGAATAATAAAAAGAATAAAGTTTAAATGACGGCGGCGGCGGCGCGTCGTGGTGTCCGCGGTCGGGGACGGCAGCCGCCCATGACGGGGGCCTACCGGGGGCTGACGGCGGCCTGCCGCGGCATTTCCTTCGGGGCGATTGGCCGCCGCCTCGCGAGCGGAAATACTTTGAAGGGACGCGAGCGGCGGCGGCGGCGGCGGCGGCGGCGGCCGTCCCGAGGACGGCGGCGACGCCCAGGGAGGCTGTTGGCTGCTCTCCTCTCCCCCCGTCAATGGAATGCAGAATGCGGTGGCGGCAGCGGTGCACGGCCTCACTGGGCGCGCGTACGGGCTCCTTCAAGCGCGCCGTGGCGGGGCGGGGCGGGAGCGTGGCGGGGCGTGGCGAGGCTTGGCGAGGCCATACCGACACAATAGAAGCGCACCGCCAAGTTTGCCCGCCCTGCCCGGCCCGGCCCGGCCCGGCCGCCCGCGGCGTCTCCGCTTCAAATTGTGGCTCACATATCCGCCTCTCCCCTCCCCTCCCCTCCTCAGGGCACACCGCACCGGCGGCAGTAGGCTATAGAGTTCGGCGTTTAGAAGGGCCGACTTCTCCGCTGCTTCCCGGTATAATAAGTTTGGCCGCCCGTCCCGTCGGGGGCCGTGGAGGACGCGGAGGTGAAGGACGCGGAGGTGGAGGACGCGGAGGTGGAGGACGCGGAGGTGGAGGACGCGGAGGTGGAGGACGCGGAGGTGGAGGACGCGGAGGTGGAGGACGCGGAGGTGGAGGACGCGGAGGTGGAGGACGCGGAGGTGGAGGCCGTGGAGGTGGAGGCCGTGGAGGTGGAGGACGCGGAGGTGGAGGACGTGGAGGTGGAGGACGCGGAGGTGGAGGCCGTGGAGGTGGAGGACGCGGAGGTGGAGGCCGTGGAGGCCTACCTCGGCAGCGCGCACCACTCCACGCCCCACGCCGACACCGAGCCGCACTCGGGTCTGCGCAGCCAGACCTTCCGTTCCGAGTCACTTATACCGCGAAACGATCCAACTCCTGACCCCACCCGTCTCCGATCTGCCGCGCGCTGCGTCCTCATGGAGCCCCCTGCGGGACTGCGGGGCTGCGGGGGCCACCCGCGCTCAACTGTATCGGGCTGGCACAGGAGCAGTAGCAAACGGGCGCATTTATAGTTATTGTTCCGGCTGCAGGCCGGGTGGTGGTGGTGGCGGGGGCGGGGGATTCTGCCGCACACACACTCACACACACACACACACACACACACACACGCACACACGCCGGAAACGCCAGTGGGGGCATTAAGCCCGCGCTACTCGGGGTTGTGGCCGCCTTTGACTTATCGTGCACGTATCTGTAGCGCCGAGCCCGGCCCCCGGCTCTACCCCCGGCCCGGCCCGGCCTAACCCAGCCCGGCCCGGCCCGGCCCTTTGGCGCAGATATGGCCTGTTGCCAACAACTGTTTGCTGATTGAGCAGCGCATGGAAGTGCCGTGCCGACTGAATAGGGCGTGATGCTGGCGGGGCGAGGGGGACGGGACCAGTGACCAAAGGGCCAATACTGCTGATTAGACCACTTGTCACGTTTCACACCGTAGCGGGGCGGATCGGGCGGATCATGCCGTAGATAAGCTGCCAGGAAGATCGGTGTCGAATGGGTTGCCTACCCGGGGGTCTCACAGGCGCCGACGCGCCCCCCACCGCAGTCCAGGGTGTCGGGGAGGCGGGCCGGGCCGGGCCGGGCCTAGGGGGCGCCTGCGATCCAGCGCATAGGCAACACAGCCGACAGCGCCCGCTGCAAGTCCACGGAATACGTATAGTTATCTAAATCAGGTTTCAATGTGGTTTCGGTTGGATTTTCTGTTTTCAGGACCAGTGGTGGGACTGTGGGAACAAGTTCTACAAACATGGCCTAAGTTTTGAAATCCACGATTTTTCTTTTTCTTCCCCTAGATCGAGGACTGCGACGCGGTGCTGCTGGAGACGGACTCGTTCCTGGACGTGCGCGCGCCGCTGACGGCGCTGGTGGCGCGCACGGGCCACGTCGTCGTGCAGGGCTCGGCGCTGTCCTGGCTGCGCGCGCTGTCCCTGGTGGACGTGGCCCGCCTCGAGCTGCACGAGCACGCTCTCGCACTCCGCGACGTCCACGAGCGCGCGGGCCCGCTGGCCAGCGTGCTGGTGCAGAACGCCGTGCTCGCCGAGGTGCCGCGCCACGCCTTCCCCTCGCCGCTCGCCGACATCCTCATCGTGGGCTCCGAGATCCGCGCTATTCGGCGGGATGCATTCAGGTTGGCGGCCTTCTTGTTGTGGTTCACCGGGTTCGAATACCAGAGTCGGCGATAAGCTAACGGAGTCCTCTCCTCCTCTCTCTCTGCAGCGCCCTCCAGATCCGCGCCGTCCGCCTGCTGGACACGTCCGTGCACCGCCTGGACGGCGGCGCCTTCAGCGCCCGCACCCTCATCCTGTCGCTGGAGCTGCGGGGCGCGCGGCTGCACCAGGTGTCGTCGGGGGCCGTGGGCTCGGCCGTCAACAACCTCACCATCTCCCACTCCAAGTAAGTCTCCTCGACACTCACGACGCCATGGGTTGCGGGTCAATATTGTAGATTCGAATCAAATTTGTTGAATGTTTCCCCCCTGGCTGTGAGCCCATGCTGACGACGCTCTTGTCCTTGTCGCAGGCTGTATGAGGTGCTGGGCGGCGCCTTCAACCTGACAGTGGCCGCCGTGGCGCTGCGGCACAACACGCTGGACCGGGTGCGCGCGCATGGCTTCACGCTCAACAAGTGGAACTCGATGGCGCTGCACAACAACACCCTTGGCTGGCTGGAGCCGTACGCCTTTCAGGCGCCGTTCCGTCCCGTGCCCGGAGTCGACGCCTACCACTTCCGTCTCACGGACAACGTGATCGGCAGCGCGCTGGGGAGGGCCTTCGCGTTCGCCGCGGCCGTCGGTGAGGCCTCCGACGACCTGGAGGAGAGCGTGGACGACGAGGACGGCGTCGGCGTCCCCTACCTGCCCGCCGAGGTGAGCGGCAACGTGCTGGAGCGGACCTGCCACTGCGAGATGCGCGCGCTGCTGGCCGACATCGTGTCCCCGCCCGCGCCCTGGCTGCCCTGGCTGCCCGCCGACTTGCTGTTCAACACGAGCGCCTGCCTGGTGGACAAGCGGCAGGCGGTGTGCTTCGGCCTGGCGGAGGGCCGCGCCGCGCTCGCCAACTACAGCCTGCTGGTCTGCGACCTCACCACGCCCTGCGAGGACGATGCCGCCGGCGACGTGGAGCCCCCCCTGGCCGGGCTGCCCGCCGACGCCGACACCACGACCTTCTCCGAGGGCGACACGAGGCTCAATTTCGAGGCGGGGCTGCAGCGCGAGAAGAAGGTGCTGGCCGGCATATTCGTGGTGGTGGTGGCCAGCCTGGCGCTGGTGCTGGCCGTCAGCGGCGCCGCCTGGCTGGCCCGGAAGGGCGGCGGCTCCCGCTGCGGCTCCCGCTGCTCCTACACGGCGCTGTGCTCCCGGCTGCGCACCATGAGCGAGGCCTCCGCGGCCGGCGGCGGACTCGTGTCCGCCTCGTCCGCGCGCTCCATCTCCCGGCTGTCCGTCCACGAGTACGAGCGCCAGCATTCGTCGCTGCACTCGTCACACGCCACGGGCACGGGCGTCACCACGCTCACGCTGCACCCCGACGAGGACGACGACGCCGACTGGATCCCCTGCGAGGACAAGGCCACCCAGACCCTGCCGGAGGAGCTGACACAGGAGCTGCTGCAGACGCTCCGCGAGAAGCTCGACGACCCGGACAACTACAGCGAGGCCCGGGACATGATCGAGCACCTGTACGACCTCATCAAGGTGGAGGAGAGCTGCAACAGCAACCACCGGTCTCTGTCCGACCTCCGGCTGCACGAGCTGGAGGAGCTGGACGGCTACATCGACGACGAGGAGGACCCGCAGGCAGGAGAGCACGTCTACGATGTCATCCGGCCGCAGCAGAGGCCGCCGTCAAGGCCGCGTGTGCCGCGGGGGCTGCAGGCCAACCGGTGCACGGCCACGGTGGGCACCCGGGCGCCCTCGCCGGACAAGCTGGCCGGGGGCCGGCTGGGCCCGGGCGGCCAGACGGGCCCCACGGCGCCCCCGCGGGCGCTCAACGTGTACAACGAGCCGCGGCGGCCCGCGGGGGCGGCGGGGGCCCCGGGGGCGCTGCACGGCCACAACGGCCCCGCCAGGCCCGCCGCCAACATGCTGCGGTCCATCGGCCAGAGCCTGGCCAGCCTCCACAGCGTGGCCGCCGCCCCCGCGGCCCTCTCCGTCCTCAGGCCCGCCCCCGGCGTGCCCGCCCCCACCACCCCAACCGCCCGCAACCCGGCCGCCATGCTGTGTGACTACGCCGAGCCCACTGACGCCAAGGTGCACGTGTACTGCGAGCTGCCCCCCAGTGCGGGCGTCGGGAACGTGGCGGGGGTGGCCGCCAGCACCCAGGCCCGGGGACCCCCGGAGCCGCCCACCGCCCCCTGCAGCCCCGTCATCTGCCGGATGGCCAACAGGCCTCTCCCCAGCAAGCCCAGCGTACAGTGATCTCAGATCTCAGAACATGTGTTTTCGACAACTTTTAAAAGAAACATACTTCGTAATAAGCACAGATAAAGAAGGGGGAAAAAAAAAGAAACGGCGTCTCTTAGGTTTGCATGTGCGGCCTAAACTTCGTGCAGCTCACTCTGTCGTAAACCTTAGAGACGCCGTTCCTGACAACTCCTTAGTCAGAGTGCGTCTTTTCGAAAGAGAATACCGAGCCTGGGAGAGTTTTGCCGCCTGCGCGCAGGAATTCTTGCGGGAGTGATAACTGACGACTGTTTTAAACGGCTCTTATATGACATATCCGTCCTGCCCAAGAGAAGGATTGAGCGGCATGCTAGTCTGAATTTTGTTTTTGCCAGTAAGATGTATAGTGTAACGTGTTAGGGGAACGAATGCAGATAACTTCCAAAGACACACCATCATTAATCCATACGTATCAAGTGCCACTACTGTTTGTCACCTTTTCAGCTTTAGTTCTCAATTTGTTCTTCCTCTTCTTTTTTCAAGCGTAATATATGCTGCAATGTCGTGATATATGTAAATTTCTCCTCAGGAGTTTATTTCATGTTTGTTTGATGTAAGGCCAGTGGTCCTCCTCACTCTGGAAAGCGATTAACATTATTTTTAAGGACACAGGCTCAAAGAGCACTCAATTGTATGTCTATAGTGACGAGGACTAGTGGGATAATATTCCATGAATTTCAGCCTGTTATTTTGAACAGGGGATAAAAGCGCTTGTGATGTTGTTCGCTCAGCGCGTCTGTGATATGTAAGTTTAAGCTAGCTTTGTTATGTGAGCAAAAGTGTCAGTTGATGTGTTGGTATGAATTCGTAGGACACCCCGTCTCAATGTAAATATGACTTTTAACTCCCTGTGAAATCTGTATCTTTTTCTTCTTCCTGTCCTCTTTCCACACATGTCTTTCGTTTTCACACAACACTTCTGACCACGGCTGGTATGTTTTCATGAGAGTGTATAAAGTAATTGTTGTAAAATTGAATGTATGTGAGATGTTTTATATGACCAAATACATAAATTCCAAAACAACTTGTTTCTGTGCACTTCATCGCCCCATTCCTACATTCCAAAAATAATGATTTTAAAACAAACCGTGCTAACGAAAACACGCAAGAAACACAATTTTAAAAGAAATAAATTAGGAATTCAAATGGGCTCTCCTGGCGCCTCGACATTCCGGGTGCGAACCGAAAGGCGAGCCAATTGGGCGGCCATGCTGTGCTGATGTATCAGGATGGGCCGCCATGAAAGCTGCAGGTGCAAGTAAAAGTAGGGCGGACAGTCCTGGGCGGGCAGTGCGGGCAGCCAGGGCAGCCTGGGCCTGGGCCTCCAGGAGGGCGGACAGTCCTGGGCGGGCAGTGCGGGCAGCCAGGGCAGCCTGGGCCTGGGCCTCCAGGAGGGCGTCTGCGACATCATGGCTGCCCTTTCTCGTGCCCATTAAGATTCTGGACAGGGACGAGGGCTCGACAGGGCCCCGCTGCCTGCGGAGGAGAGAGAGAGAAAGAGAGAGAGAGAGAGAGAGAGAGAGAGAGAGAGAGAGAGAGAGAGAGAGAGAGAGAGAGAGAGAGAGAGAGAGAGAGAGAGAGAGAGAGAGAGAGAGAGAGAGAGAGAGAGAGAGAGAGAGAGAGAGAGAGAGAGAGGGGGGGGGGGGGGGGGGAGTAATGGGTTTACGGGTTACCCGGTAGCCATATGCAGCGCCCAAAACCGGTAGCAAACGGGAATGGCGAACGAGAGCGAGTGAGACAGAATGATAACGGGGGGAGAGAGACGGAGGGATAACTGGCAGTTCAGTTAATTGCCGAAAAGTGCGCCGCCGCGCGCGTGCTGCTGCCGTTTCAAGATTCGCATTCAATGAGTGAGGCCTTATTCGGCTCGAGCCACACACACGCACGCACACACACACACACACACACACACACACGCGCGTTATGAAGAAAACCGGGTAACGCCGGTAATTTATTTATACGAGCATGATGCAGGGGACGGCGTGCAGGAGGTATGCACGCGCAGCACTGCAGCTGGCCGAAAAGGTGGCTCAGGGGTACATTCCTGTGTGTGTGTGTGTGTGTGTGTGTGTGTGTGTGTGTGTGTGTGTGTGTGTGTGTGTGTGTGTGTGTGTGTGTGTGTGTGTGTGTGTTCGGCGCACTGCGGCCAGGACAGCAGCGTTACAGGTGCGGGCACAGGTGCAGTCGCCGTGTTGCACCTCACTGCGGTTTTCCCATGCTGCGCTCGTCATTAGGACTCATTCCGCCAAGGAGGACGTAATTCACCGAAGCAGAAGCGGCGGCGGCGGCAGCAGCAGCAGCAGCAGGAGCAGGAGCAGCAGCAGCAGCGGGCTCCACCACTCCGCGCTCCTCGTCTCGGACAAGGCAGTCGTTGCACACACCTGCGCGCACCTGAACACGCGGCGCGGCTTATTAATTTGCGGACAGTGTTCGTCTGTGAGAAGTACAGTCCGCACAAAGAGATGTGGCGAGAACGATGGGACGAACAGGGTCCGCATGACGGCGAGCAGGAGGAGGACGGCTAGGGTGGTGTAGTCCGGCAGCCAGGCGGCGGCACCGGCAGCAGCCCAGCGGGGGCCCAACGGGGGCCAGCTTGGCGTCGGCCAACCGCTCAAATTGACTTACTATGGGGATCCTTGGAACTGTTCCCAATCCCCCCTCGGATCACCCGCCCCCCGCCCCTCCCCCCGCCGGCCCCCAGCAGCGGTGCCACCCTTATCGCTGTCTCATCTCCGACGTCGCACGGCGGGTGAACCACCACCTTCCCCTCTACAATTTCAAAACGATTAAAAAAGTCCAGGTGTGGCCCATAAAGTACGTCCGAATTTTCTGGGCAAGCTAGGGAGTACAACAAGAACAGGGACGTCGAGCGCCTGCGAATGCCAGGGTAGGCCAGCCCGCACGACACTCATGCATACAGCGGTCTCTATGTTGCCTACCCATCCGGCGCCATACGCCAAGGCCACCAGTGTGATACTAACCTTACCTGACCAAACTAACCTATGGCATGGGCAATTTTCAAATTTTTACGATTCATTTTTTTTGGCGCAGTAAGTCTGAACCAAATCTGCTAGGCATGCAGTAATATTAAAGAAGAGGATGAGTTAAAACGAAAAATCCGCCATCGCAGCCATGTCTTTGATGGGTGCACGGCGGCACGGCGCGGTCCGGCCAGGTCCGCGTATTCATCCCGGGCAGCCGGTGCGCCTGGCCCGGCCCGGCCGCGGCAGGTGCTGAGGCTGCTGGGGCTGGCCCAGCGCCCCGCCCCCACCGCCCCCAGCCTCCGACCGCTCAACTCCTCATTTCGTGTCCGCAGCGTTCGGCCATTACCCGAGATGAATCACCCATTGACCCGGAAGCACGATGCTGGCGCTGCAGAGAGGCGGCGGGGGCAGCGGCGGGGGCAGGGGCGGGGGCAGTGGCGGGGACTGCGGGGGCACGTCACTCCGTTACGTAACGCGTAACGACGTCCTCAATCTTACGACCAATAGCGTGACGGCAGCCCTCCGGCCCTCCGCGCCCTCTGCCAAGAAGGGGCCCACGACGTAGGGGCGGGGAGTGCAGCGCTGACGGCTCCCTATGCACCTCCCGGCCCCGCTGGTCCCGCCTGCGCAGCGCAATATTTACAGCCGCCATTCCCGTTTCATTCCGGAATAGGCTGTCCTCGGCCCTCTCTGATTGAGTTCCGCGGCGTTCCGTGGCGCTGGTCTGGCTCCAGCCGCCTCCAGCCGCCTCCAGCCCCTCCAGCCGCCTCCAGCCGCCTCCAGCCGCCTCCAGCCGCCTCCACCCCCTCCCAACCCTCCCCGGGAAACCCTCTGCCGGGTATGGAAGGCCCCGCCTCTTCCTTTTCAACCCCCTCGCCTGTTTTCTTACGATAAACGGATTAGTAACTCATCATCGGAGAGCAGCCGTGCGCTCAGCAGCAGCAGCAGCAGCAGCAGCAGCAGCAGCAGCAGCAGCAGCAGCAGCAGCAGCGGCGGCATCCCGGATCTGCCGGAAAATAAATGCCAGAAATATGGGCGGGGGCCTAGGTCCTGCCCTACTTCACCTTCCCAACCCCACAGACCTTCACCTCCGCCTGGGCCTGCTGTCCGCGGTCTTGCGACACACGCGGAAAAAGATTAGTGGTCGCAACTATTTTTTAAGTTGATTTTCAGACAGGCAGTAAATTTTTGTTCGAAGAACGAGGGAGAACGGGGGAACTGAATTTTAGTTGCACCAACGAAACGTTAGTGGCTCAAACAAGGAGGTTCGTTGCGGGCACTAAACACATTTTTTTCTGCCTTTTGCTCCTTCAGCGAACCTCTGCGATGAAGCAACTAACGATGCGTTGGTGCAACTAAAACTTACTCTCTCCAACAGAATTTTAATTCTCTGAACAAAAATTTACTGCATGTCTGAAGATCAACTTAAAAATTAGTTGGGACAACTAATTTTTTTTCTTCCGTGACGAGGTCGCCGCCGAGCGCTCGAGCGCGGGGTATCGTCCGGAATGCTGTTTGGACGCCGTCTCAGCCGCGGATGTCACGTGCTTCGGAGACGGCCCCTCAGAAACACAGGGACGACGGCCAACAGAAACGCCCCTTCCTTCCGCCCACTAGATTATTTCCGGGGTCAACCAGCCCCCTTTCGACCGCGGCCGGTTATTCTGTTTTCTGTGGTCTTTCGGCCACTGCCTCGCGAATCGAGGGGGAGGTAGGATTCCGCCCTGATGTTCTAGGTCGAAGCCACGCCGCCGCCGCCGCCGCCGCTGCTGCTGCAGAGCAGAGATTGGCATACTCGAATGTCGCGAAGAGAGCGAGAGAGATAGAGAGAGCGCGAGAGAAAGAGAGAGGTGGCACAGTCGCCAGGCGGCGGCGCTACCGTAAAGGATAGAGCAGCACAATGCCGATGTGACTACTGCGAGGAATGGCTCCATATTTCAAGACAGAAAAGTTACTTCTTGTCGAGAGACGCCAGGCCAGGCGTGCGAAGCGACGGGGGGCGGCTGGGGGCGGCTGGGGGCGGCGGGCCATGATAGCTGCTGTTGTACAGCCCCCCACGCGCCAAACGTCCCCCAGCCCCCAACACCCCGCCCCTCAACCCCTTCCTCCCTGCCCACCACTTTAGCGCGCGGAAACCCACTGCATATTTCCAGGCGCGATTTCCACGCACAGTAAAAGTAAAAGGGCTTCCGAGATATAGCAGACAGAGAGGGAGGGAGGGGGGGGGGGGGGGGAGAGAGAGAGAGAGAGAGATGCTGACTCTGCTGGAAGGAAGGAGGAGAGGACACGATTGGCATCATACGACCGTCGCGTGCATGTAGTATATGTATAATATTGGTCCGTCGGCAAGGTAATATGGCGTGAGATTTTTATGGCGGTATTCGCAACATAAATCACACACACATACACATTCACATACACATACACATTGGGGATGGGGGCTGGTTATAGGAAAGAGGGGGAGGGGGACGGCCAGGGTGACGTTCGTGCGGTAATGCCATCTGCATATACGACCCTCGGAGTTATAGATACAGTAGTGATTGCGAGGTGAGAGGGATGGGGGGTGTGCTGGGAAAGTATTTGGGTGAGTAGGGTTAGGGGGGGGGGGGCTGAGAGCGGAGGGAACATAGCAGGTCGAACATGATGCTCCGTGCGTGCAGGCCAAGAGCAAGAGGGTCCTCGGACGGGAAAGTTACGGCGACGCCCGCCCCCGCCCCCGGTGCCATCCTGACCTCCTCCTTCTAGACCTGCAAGGCGCTGCGCCGCGCCACGCCACCACCGGAAAATGCATTAGCTCTGGCTGGCCCCTGGCCGTGATGTAGGCCACTCCTGAGGGGGCCGGGGGGGGGGGGGGGGGGGGCTGTGGGCCCCCACCCCACTCCATCAGCCCCATTCAATATCCCCCCTCACCTGATGTTCTTCCAAAAGACGAATCACGGGCCATAACGTTGTCCCGGCCGGCCGAGCTTGGTGGTCCGGATGAGGCATGGCCCTGGCCGGGGGCTGCCCCCCGCCGCCCCAACCGCCCCCAGCCGCCCCCGCCGCCCCCGCACAGCAAACCACCACAACGGCGGCGTCCCGGCCATCCCCGGCGGCATCGACAACGTTGGAAACGCCAGGGGCCGCCGTGGGGACAGGGGTGGTTTATATATACAGCGACACGGAACGGACTTACCGGCTATTCCCACTCGTTGGCTACTCCACGGCCGTTTGCAGTTTGCACCCACCTGAAACAGACGGAGGAGGACGTTTCAGTTAAGCGCGCGCTCTTACAGTCAGCACGATACCGACCAATGGACCGAGAGTAAGTCCGCCGACCCGGCCCCGTCCCCGTCCTCATATTGCAGTGAAAGAGTTGGGGTCGGGTGGGTCGGGGCAACGGCAGACAGATCTATTCACTGGACTTCCCTGGCCGACCGACCCGGCCCGGCCCGGCCCCGCCCGGCCCGCTGAGCGCACCGCCGTCGTATTCAGACGTGCTCTCTTGCCAGCTCCTTGGGCCAGAAAAAGGGAAGGAAAAGGACGGAAGTACTGGGAAGGGTTGTATGCAAAGGAGAGAGATAGAGGAGGAGAAACACACGACGTCGTCTTGGCCAAAGCTAATTCAGTCCGCCTGCAAGCGAAACCCCAATGGATCAGAGGGATGTACTTTTCAGGATAGGAATATAGGGGAAGCGAGAGGTGAAGAGGGAAGCTTGCAGTGGAGAAGGGGGTAGGGGGAATGGGGGGGGGGGGGGATGATTTGGCCATTCCGCAATTCTCGAGGCGCAAGCCCCGGTAAGACGGTCATTAATTTTTATTGGGTATTACGCGTGGCATAGCAAGTAGCCTTACGGCGAATACGCGTGGCCTCGGCAGGGGCGTCGTGGCCAGCCCGGCCCGCAGCCGGCCGACTTCTCAGGGGAGCTAGGGCATTAGCGGGGGACAACAGGAGCGGAGACGTCCGGAGAGGTCTCACCTGGTGCGCGATATTTGAACCCGGGAAGCTTGGATAGGTTCCGCAAGCTCTAATAACCGGACTATCGTCTAAAGAATTTGAACCCAGAGTCGCGGGAAGGGTGTGTGTGTGTGTATTCGGCACGCACATTTTTATGAGTACAAAATAAAAATAGCCACCGAAAGTAAAACTAAAAATATGAAAAAAATAAAACTGCCCTCACAATAATTTTGTAATTTCTTTCAGGACTAGCCGACTTAAAATATTCAAGGCCGTTTTTGTTTTTGGGGTTAACTGGCTAACTTTTGTTCCGTTTTCTGAGCCAGCATGCCCGACCTTTAATACAGTGAAATGTTGAAACTCTCGGTGAGTTTGGAGGCCTGCGGGGTTTTGTCTTCGTGGGTCTCTTGACGGCACACAAATTCGGCTGTGATTCTCGGGCCGTCGGACACCACGCGGCTGCTGCTGCTGCTGCTGCTGCTGCTGCTGCTGCTTTGCCTCTGCTGCTGCTGCTGCTGCTGCTGCTGCTGCTGCTGCTGCTGCTGCTGCTGCTGCTGCCTCTGCTGCTGCTGCTGCTGCTGCTGCTTTGCCTCTGCTGCTGCTGCTGCTGCTGCTGCTGCTGCTGCTGCTGCTGCTGCTGCTGCTGCTGCTGCTGCTGCTGCTGCTGCTGCTGCTGCTGCTGCTGCTGCTGCTGCTGCTGCTGCTGCTGCTGCTGCTGCTGCTGCTGCTGCTGCTGCTGCTGCTGCTGCTGCTGCTGCCTGCTGCTGCTGCTGCTGCTGCTGCTGCTGCTGCTGCTGCTGCTGCTGCTGCTGCTGCTGCTGCTGCTGCTGCTGCTGCTGCTGCTGCTGCTGCTGCTGCTGCTGCTGCTGCTGCTTTGCTGCTGCTGCTGCTGCTGCTGCTGCTGCTGCTGCTGCTGCTGCTGCTGCTGCTGCTGCTGCTGCTGCTGCTGCTGCTGCTGCTGCTGCTGCTGCTGCTGCTGCTGCTGCTGCTGCTTTGCCTCTGCTGCTGCTGCTGCTGCTGCTGCTGCTGCTGCTGCTGCTGCTGCTGCTGCTGCTGCTGCTGCTGCTGCTGCTGCTGCTGCTGCTTTGCTGCTGCTGCTGCTGCTGCTTTGCTGCTGCTGCTGCTGCTGCTTTGCCTCTGCTGCTGCTACTGCGGCCCGCGGAGAAAGTTGGCTTCAAAGAGACGGAGCCTAATAGTGTCGTCTGGACCAGCCGCAACAAGGGAAGAGGCGAGGCACGGTGCTGGGTGCTTTTCATACAGAGAGAGAGAGAGAGAGAGAGAGAGAGAGAGAGAGAGAGAGAGAGAGAGAGAGAGAGAGAGAGAGAGAGAGAGAGAGAGAGAGAGATAGAGGGGGGGGCAGAACAGGGGAGGAGAGGGGCGCACGACGGCGCAGCTAATCTTCCGCGATAACTTCACACGCTTTATTGGCTTAGAAGGCGTTGAAAGAGGACCGAAACTTCGTTCCCCGCCGCGCCGCGCCCGAATTTTGTTGGCAGCCGCAGGTTTCGTTATGCGGACTGCCACCGAGGCTGCCACGCCACCGCCAGAGCAGAGCACAGCAGAGCACAGCAGAGCACAGCAGAGCACAGCAGAGCACAGCAGAGCCGCGGCGGAACAAGGACTCTGCCTTCCGCACCCTTGCGATCTATAAAAAAAAAAAAAAAAGAAATTGAAATGGAAAAAGAAATTAAAATTGAACGAAGTATGCAATGCGTAGAGCGACACGGAGAAAAAAGATCAGTTGATCCAACTTAAATCTCAGACAAGCAAGATTTTCAGCAGCCTGAACTAGAAGTTCCAGTTCAGAGCCAGCGAAGCGTTAGTTGGTTCAAGGTTCAACTAACATTTCCTTGAGAGAACAAATATTTCAAGTTGCGGGTACTGATCAGATTGGTTGTCTGAGGTTTGCGTTGGATTACCTAATATTTTTTCTCCGAGGACAGTCGTAGAAAATGGAGGGAACGGAGAATGACGGAGAGGAAGAGAAATTAGCGCAGTTGGTGCACTCCTTGCTTGAAGCGCGCGCATACCGTCTCTGCTAATGTCCCGTCCTTTAGTTTTTTTCCGAGGAAGATGAAGAGGATGGAAAAAAGAGAGACAATCCATATCGCCATCTCATTCATACACATGGAACTCCGGTTACGCTCTCTCTCTCTCTCTCTCTCTCTCTCTCTCTCTCTCTCTCTCTCTCTCTCTCTCTCTCTCGCGGGGGAGTGTCGTGCATTCCAGTAGATTCGCCATTTCCTCCACCAGCCGCTGGACCATTTCCAAAACACTCCATTTATTCATAGGAAGATGATGAAAGTGGAAACAAGCGAGCTCAGAACAGGGTGGGGGGGGGGGGGGGTCTGCTGCTCTTTGTGTGAGTGTGTGTGTGTGCAACAAAAGCCCAAGGCGAGTAGGGCGGGTCAACAACAAAGCGAATGGAGGGGGGGGGGGGGCGTGTCTGTACGAGGAAAAAGTAAGCACGAGCAAGCAGGGGTGCGAATTCGGAAGGATGATGAGTCGGCGGGAGTCACCGTCATCACCATCGTCATTGTCGGGGGTTGTCATCGTGCACCTATAAACGTAACGGACGAGACAAGGCTCGGACCCCTCCCCCTCTCCCCTCCCTCTCCCGGCCGGGGGTTGTTTGGGAAGTGTGACTCGCAATCGGAATCGCGGAAACACGACGCGAAATCGACGGAAAGTTAAAGACAACACGGCACTCGCAGGGGGGGGGGGGGGGGAGAGAGAGAGAGAGAGAGGGGAGCACGGGGAAGAGAGAGGCCCGGGCAATTCTTCTTCCTTGACTTAAAGAAACATTCACTTGACGAAGGCAAGGTTGCTACAGCGAGAAAAGGGCCAGCCAGCCAAGTCCGGGCCAACAAAACTTTTTTCCTCGTCGGCGGAGCGGAGCAGGGTGCGCTGCGCTGGCTGCGCGCTGCCGCAGACGCCGGGGCCGGGGAGCACTTGCCGATACTTCTGTTCTTTTGTAATTGGCTCGGACAACACAACCTGTGCCGCGGCGCCGCCGGCGGCCAACCGTGCGGCCGGCGGCGTGACAGGGAAGGCAACTCAGCCGCGATCGGGGAGGGGGGAGGGAGGGCTGAGCGATGAGTGCTAAGTTGTTGCGGCCCTTCCGCCGGGCCGGGCCGGGCCCCAGAAGGGGCCCTCTGCTACCGCCAGCGGGGCCCCCCTTGGCCCCCCTTGGCCCCCCTCGGCCCCCCTCGGCCGCGCGAGGCTCTCGGCCCTCGCCGCCTTTCCAGTCCCCTCCCGCTTTCAGCCGCGTGTGCCCGTGCGGCCGGTGGGCGCTAAGGGTTCTGGGAAGTGGTCGAAACGTCCGAGCGCATTATGTAGGTCAGTAAGTAGCCATCTGTCCCGTCCCATCAGCGACGGCCGCCGGGGAGGTGAGGGGGCAGAAGGGGTGGGGGTGGGAGGGGTGGGAGGGGTGGGAGGGGTGAGGGTGGGAGGGGTGGGGGGTGGGAGGGGTGGGGGTGGGAGGCTTAGGAGGGGAAGTGGCGCATATCGTCTTGGACCACAGCGGCCTTGTCCGGTGCCGGTGAGAAAACGATGAGAGAGAAAAAAATTCCAGCGCTTACAGCACCGAGTCGCCCTCGTTAACTGAACGAAAAGTGTTCATAAAAAATTGTTAATCACAACATCAAAATTTAGGATAAGAATTTTTTTTGTCCCGGTGATATATATTATCGGTCCGATGCAGATGTGTATTGCGGCGGCAGAGGGCAGGAGTGGGGCAGGGCGGAAACAGCACCTAACCTAACTTAACCTAACCTAACCAACTTAACCAAAACCAACCTTACCTAACCTAACCTAACCCAACCTACCCCAACCTAACCTAACCTAACCCAACCTAACCTAACCTAACCTAACCTAACCTAACCTAACCTAACCCTAACCTAACCTGGCAACCTGGCCTGGCCTGGCCTGGCCTGGCCTGGCCTGGCCTGGCCTGGCCTGGCCTGGCCTGGCCTGGCCTGGCCTGGCCTGGCCTGGCCTGGCCTGGCCTGGCCTGGCCTGGCCTGGCCTGGCCTGGCCTGGCCTGGCCTGGCCTGGCCTGGCCCTGGCCTGGCCTGGCCTGGCCTGGCCTGGCCTGGCCTGGCTGGCCTGGCCTGGCCTGGCCTGGCCTGGCCTGGCCTGGCCTGGCCTGGCCTGGCCTGGCCTGGCCTGGCCTGGCCTGGCCTGGCCTGGCCTGGCCTGGCCCTGGCCCTGGCCCGGCCTGGCCTGGCCTGGCCTGGCCTGGCCTGGCCCTGGCCTGGCCTGGCCTGGCCTGGCCTGGCCTGGCCTGGCCTGGCCTGGCCCTGGCCTGGCCTGGCCCTGGCCTGGCCTGGCCTGGCCTGGCCTGGCCTGGCCTGGCCTGGCCTGGCCTGGCCTGGCCTGGCCTGGCCTGGCCTGGCCTGGCCTGGCCTGGCCTGGCCTGGCCTGGCCTGGCCTGGCCTGGCCTGGCCTGGCCTGGCCTGGCCTGGCCTGGCCTGGCCTGGCCTGGCCTGGCCTGGCCTGGCCTGGCCTGGCCTGGCCTGGCCTGGCCTGGCCTGGCCTGGCCTGGCCTGGCCTGGCCTGGCCTGGCCTGGCCTGGCCTGGCCTGGCCTGGCCCTGGCCTGGCCTGGCCTGGCCTGGCCTGCCTGGCCTGGCCTGGCCTGGCCTGGCCTGGCCTGGCCTGGCCTGGCCTGGCCTGGCCTGGCCTGGCCTGGCCTGGCCTGGCCTGGCCTGGCCTGGCCTGGCCTGGCCTGGCCTGGCCTGGCCTGGCCTGGCCTGGCCTGGCCTGGCCTGGCCTGGCCCTGGCCTGGCCTGGCCTGGCCTGGCCTGGCCTGGCCTGGCCTGGCCTGGCCTGGCCTGGCCTGGCCTGGCCTGGCCTGGCCTGGCCTGGCCTGGCCTGGCCTGGCCTGGCCTGGCCTGGCCTGGCCTGGCCTGGCCTGGCCTGGCCTGGCCTGGCCTGGCCTGGCCTGGCCTGGCCTGGCCTGGCCTGGCCTGGCCTGGCCTGGCCTGGCCTGGCCTGGCCTGGCCTGGCCTGGCCTGGCCTGGCCTGGCCTGGCCTGGCCTGGCCTGGCCTGGCCTGGCCTGGCCTGGCCTGGCCTGGCCTGGCCTGGCCTGGCCTGGCCTGGCCTGGCCTGGCCTGGCCTGGCCTGGCCTGGCCTGGCCTGGCTGGCCTGGCCTGGCCTGGCCTGGCCTGGCCTGGCCTGGCCTGGCCTGGCCTGGCCTGGCCCTGGCCTGGCCTGGCCTGGCCTGGCCTGGCCTGGCCTGGCCTGGCCTGGCCTGGCCTGGCCTGGCCTGGCCTGGCCTGGCCTGGCCTGGCCTGGCCTGGCCTGGCCTGGCCTGGCCTGGCCCCTGGCCTGGCCTGGCCCTGGCCTGGCCTGGCCCTGGCCTGGCCTGGCCTGGCCTGGCCTGGCCTGGCCTGGCCTGGCCTGGCCTGGCCTGGCCTGGCCTGGCCTGGCCTGGCCTGGCCTGGCCTGGCCTGGCCTGGCCTGGCCTGGCCTGGCCTGGCCTGGCCTGGCCTGGCCTGGCCCTGGCCTGGCCCTGGCCTGGCCTGGCCTGGCCTGGCCTGGCCTGGCCTGGCCTGGCCTGGCCTGGCCTGGCCTGGCCTGGCCTGGCCTGGCCTGGCCTGGCCTGGCCTGGCCTGGCCTGGCCTGGCCTGGCCTGGCCTGGCCTGGCCTGGCCTGGCCTGGCCTGGCCTGGCCTGGCCTGGCCTGGCCTGGCCCTGGCCTGGCCTGGCCTGGCCTGGCCTGGCCTGGCCCTGGCCTGGCCTGGCCTGGCCTGGCCTGGCCTGCCCCACAGCCTCCGGCCTCCCTCCGGCCGCCGCACTCCCCACAGCAGCCCTAACGACGGAGAGGTGCTCTACAGTGTTTTGCCTCCGTAATCTGTCCTTGCCTCCCGCTAATGAAGACGTAACGGCGGCGCCTTGTCCCGCCCCCCGCCGCCCCCCGCCGCCCCCCGCCGCCCCCCCACCGCACCGAACTGCCGCGCATCAGCCAGGCTGAACATCAAACTTGGCTTTCAAACGTTGGCGCCAGTTTTTTGCCCCCTCCCCCTTACCAGGAAAAGAGGGAAACTTTCCTGTTGTGATGCGATACCTGGGGCGCCACGCGATTTCCTTCTCTGTCCTCCGCTGCCCTCCGCTGCCCTCCGCTGCCCTCCGCTGCCCTCCGGTGTCCGCGCGGGTGCCAGCCGGTCCGCTCCAGCTGTCGTCCTGTCCGTATCGTGTTCCGCCCTCCCCCCTCTCTGCTTCCGGATTTCCGGGCACACGCCGCCGGCCGCGCGCCCCGCCCCGCCCCGCAGGCCTCTCCCCACTATACTCGACTCCGTGACGGGAATGGCGGGCGCGGGCTGGGCGCCGGTGGCCGGACCGGTGCCCCAGGCAGCAGCCGCAAAACAATTCCCTCCCAGCGTCAAGTTTGGCCAGTCCGCACGCCCCCCCCCCCCCCCCCCTGCTCTCTCTCTCTCTCTCTCTCTCTCTCTCTCTCTCTCTCTCTCTCTCTCTCTCTCTCTCTCTCTCTCTCTCTCTCTCTCTCTCTCTCTCTCTCTCTCTCTCTCTCTCTCTCTCTCTCTCTCTCTCTCTCTCTCTCTCTCTCTCTCTCTCTCTCTCTCTCTCTCTCTCTCTCTCTCTCTCTCTCTCTCTCTCTCTGGATGATGGTTCAAGTGCTGCAGTGAACAGGACCGCCGGCGCTCGGTCGTGGGCATCAAACGGAAGAACGCAATATCATAGGGTACCCCGGCGAAACCCAGTCGTCATCATCGGAAGTGGGAGGTATGGGATGGGATGGGATGTACACTTTCCGCTCGCCTTTTCAGAACTCACTCCGGATTACAGCCGGGCTGCAGGGTGGACACGGGCTGCCGGCGGACTGTGGCTGGGCGCCTTACGGCTAATTTCCACCCCCTTCCCCACCCCCACCCCCGCTGCGGCCGAGGGGTGGACGCTGCTGAGTGATCACGTGGTCAGGCCGGGGCCTCGAGACCTTCCCGACAAACACTCACTGCAATGACCGCGCGGCGCCCGCCCCGCCGGCCCCGCCCCGAACTGGACAGAGAGCGACCGCCGCTGCGTACACAGACAAACAGACAGGTAGACAGACGGACAATGATGCTCTGATTGGTCCGCCCGGCCGCCCGAACCCCGCTATGATTGGCCGCGGTGGCAGACGATCGGACGGGAAACACTAATGGGTCCAAATTCGAGCCCTTGTTGTTGTTGTTTGAGGTCTCACCGCCCTCTGCACAGCGGGGGCGGGGTTTCGCGTCAGATGCACCGCTGCCGTCACCCCACTCGTCATGCAAGAAAATGAAAATTTTGGTTATTTCAATTTCTTTTTGCAGATTTTATTTTGGTGAGAGGGCCTTTATCCATTTATTTTTTTTAGTGAGGGGCCCCTCTGCCGACTATCGACTTCCGACCCTGCCTTGTGCGCGCCTTTGTCCCACCGGAGCGCGCACACATGCACACACATGCACACACATACACACACTACATGCATACACGTACACACACATGCACACACATGCACATTGCACACACGTGCACACACATGCACACACGTGCACACACATGTACACAAATGCTCACACGTGCACACACATGCACACACGTACACACACATGCACACACATGCACATTGCACACACGTGCACACACATGTACACACGTGCACACACATGTACACACATGCACACACATGCACATACGTGCACACACGTGAGCACACAATGCACACACGTGCACACGCTGCTTTGGAGACGCAGTCGGATCGGAATGTACAGGGCGCCCGTCCCGGCCCGGCATAATGTGGGATGGGATGGGATTCGAGCCGAGTCCATCGGCGTTCCGCCTGCCCCGCGCTGTCCGCTGTCCGCTGTCCCCCTCGGCGTCTGGCCTGGACGTCCTCCTACGAACCGCTCTGGACGCCAACGGAGAGGACTCTCAACTTTGCCCGCGACGGACGGAGCCGGGTACCCGGGTACGTGCTCGCCATGTCAAGGGCGCAAGAGACAGAGAGAGAGAGAGAGAGAGAGAGAGAGAGAGAGAGAGAGAGAGAGAGAGAGAGAGAGAGAGAGAGAGAGAGAGAGAGAGAGAGAGAGAGAGAGAGAGAGAGAGAGAGAGAGAGAGAGAGAGAGAGAGAGAGAGAAGAGATATGTCGTCGCAGGAGCGAGCCGCTGCGATGATATGGCGCCTGCTGGGTAGGCAGCCCCAACCTCTGCATGCAAGCGTGTCTTGCGGGCTGGCCTACCCTGACACTTGCAGGCGCTCGGCGCCGGTTTTAGGACACGAGCGAGAAATTAGGGCAAAAGGGGCGAGAAGCATACACCGAGACGGTGCATCGTTTGCAGGGGGCCGCGGGGGCCGCGGGGGCTACGGGGGCTGCGGGGGGGGCCGCGGCGTGGAGATGGCAAGTGCAGCGCACGGCTTTTGATTTACACTGATAGATACGAGAGGCGGCGCGGAAACGGAAAATGAAAGCACGCGGGGGGAAGGGTAGGGGGGAGGTGCGCGGGCAGAAGCAGGGGAAGGGGGAGAGCAGCCGGGGGAGGGTCCAACTTTGAAGAATCCATAATTCACCCAAAAGTTGGTGTGCAGCGGCGGCGGCGGCGGCAGTGGCGGCACCGCGCTGCCCGTGCCGTGCTATCATCGTCCCAAACGGCCATACGCCAGCCCATATAACATAACTTCGACATCAACCCCTGAGACTTATACAACTTTTCGGCGAGGCAGGAAATATGCGAGTGCGGCGGCGGTGGGGACAACGCTCCGCGCCGGGCCCAGGGGGGGGGGGGGGCTCAAGTACCGAGCGCGCGCGCGCACACACACACGGGGGACACATAACACGTGTCACGCGGTAAACGTTGGCCACGGATGACCCTCCACTCCCCCTCTGTACCCTCTCCTCTCCTCTCCCCCCTCTAGCAGTAACGAGCCGCCGTCGGGACGTCGTGGTCCTCGTGCGCCATCGGTTGCCTACCTCAGGGCGGTAGCGGCGGCGGCAGCGGCAGCAGCAGCGGCGTCCTTGTGGGAACCACCGCCGGACACGGCGAGTGCTGGTGGTAATAGACGTCAGGGGAGAGAGAAAGCGCGCCAGGAGTAGCGAGCGAGAGAGATGGCGAGAGGGGGCGGGGGGAGGGAGGGAGAGAGAGGGAGAGAAAGAGAGAGAGAGAAATTATGTGCAACGGAAATGGAGGAAAGACGGTGTGTGATAGAGAGAGATAGAGGATGGTGGAGAAAGAAAAGAGGAGAGAGAGAGAGAGAGAGAGAGAGAGAGAGAGAGAGAGAGAGAGAGAGAGAGAGAGAGAGAGAGAGAGAGAGAAAGAAAGTGTGTGTGAGAGAGAAAGGAAGACACATAGCATGAGAGGGAAAGAGAGAGGTGAGCATATGCCTACGGCTCGCGTCGCTACCGCCCCCGAAGGAAGCATTCACCCCCTCCCGCCCCTCCTCGTCCTCGTCACCGCGAAGAGCAGGGAGCAGCACAGGGTAATTACATTGGCCATTACATTACACGCGCTCCCCCTGCCTGCCTTTCTCTCTCTCTCTCTCTCTCTCTCTCTCTCTCTCTCTCTCTCTCTCTCTCTCTCTCTCTCTCTCTCTCCCCTCACATTCTTGCTGCGGCTGCGGGGGCGGTGCACCTTAAGGAAAGGCTTACCGAGTCACTGGGGCGCGGCGCGGGGCGGATGTCCTAGGACCGTGTTACCGTGTCGCGTGTTCGCTGGCCTTGTTTGTGGAGGTAGGCGAGAGGAGCGAGGTAGCATAGAGACACACCGTGGGAGAAAAGGCGGACTCCGCGCCGTGCGCCGAAATATTACAAACAAGAAATAACAGGTGCAGTATTTATTTGAATTTGATTGTCCCGCTTTAAAGAATAAGAATAAAAATTGTTTCTTCTGATATGGTCTGCAGCTGCACTCTTGTGTGGCTGATGCTCCTTGATCAGACCCCCCCCCCCCTATCTTCTCTTTCTCTCTCTCTCTCTCTCTCTCTCTCTCCCTCCTCCCGAAGTAAAGCGCTCAGATAGCACGTGAAATGTAATCCACTGTAGCGCGACAAGCGCATACGCGTGAAGTGGAAGGGAAAGAGGAGGGGGGGGGGGCACCAGAAAATGAGCCCCCCCCCCCAGCGTCTCTGTCTGCCCGCAGCGAGACTCGCGCGCGATTAAAAACGGCCCTGTCGTAAAAAAGCGAGATTATTTCGTAGCAGGAAGAAGTATTGCTCGCATTATAATGAGCGAGCAGCGGCGAATGTGTCCGAGCCAAACGCAGCACCAGTGGGTATTCCACCCGTTTTATCCCCGCCGGGGGAAAAAAAAAGAGGACCCCCCCTCCCCCTCAACCCCACCTCTTCTCTGCGGCTGTAAACAAATGGCACCACAATGCAGCGCGCTCAACCTACCTCAAGTTACTCACACCGGGAGTCGCTGTGAGGGGCATTCTGTTCGTAATTTCGAAAATGCGGAAGAGATGAGTTGGGGTGGTCAGGGCGGATCAGGCCTACCACTATCCTCCGAAGGTCCTTTTAGAAAAATGTCATGTGACCCCCTTTTTTGAATCCTTGGAGTCCTGGCGTCATAAAAATTTAACGCAAAGGCCAAGATAACACAACAAGGCTCTTATCGACCAAAAATTGGGCGAGGATATGATGCGATTCTATCGTTTATCAGGCCACATGCGACCGCTGGCGACTGCAGTCTTAGTCACTGCGACTGCCGACGGCGGGCGGGGCTGCATGCTGCATGTCCGGCCTGCGGGACTGCGGAGCGGTGGAGGGGACCCCCTGCTTCTGCTGCCTGCTGCCTGCTGCCTGCTGTCTGCTGTCTGCTGCCTGCTGCCTGCTGTCTGCTGTCTGCTGCCTGCTGTCTGCTGCCTGCTGCCTGCTGCCTGCTGCCTGCTGCCTGCTGCCTGCTGCCTGCTGCCTGCTGCCTGCTGCCTGCTGCCTGCTGTCTGCTGCCTGCTGCCTGCTGCCTGCTGCCTGCTGCCTGCTGTCTGCTGCCTGCTGTCTGCTGTCTGCTGCCTGCTGCCTGCTGTCTGCTGTCTGCTGCCTGCTGTCTGCTGCCTGCTGCCTGCTGCTGCTGTCTGCTGCCTGCTGCCTGCTGTCTGCTGTCTGCTGCCTGCTGTCTGCTGCCTGCTGCCTGCTGCCTGCTGCCTGCTGCCTGCTGCCTGCTGCCTGCTGCCTGCTGCCTGCTGCCTGCTGCCTGCTGCCTGCTGCTGCTGCCTGCTGCCTGCTGTCTGCTGTCTGCTGCCTGCTGCTGCTGCCTGCTGCCTGCTGCTGCTGTCTGCTGTCTGCTGCCTGCTGCCTGCTGCCTGCTGCCTGCTGTCTGCTGCTGCTGCCTGCTGCCTGCTGCCTGCTGCCTGCTGCCTGCTGCCTGCTGCCTGCTGCCTGCTGCCTGCTGCTGCTGTCTGCTGCCTGCTGCCTGCTGCCTGCTGTCTGCTGCCTGCTGCCTGCTGTCTGCTGCCTGCCGACTGCCGACTGAGTGTGGTGGAGCGCGGTGTGGCCGCCGAACCCGGGGCCGGGCGGGTATGGTCTTGGGACGTCAACAGCTTTGCGGGCACCGCCCGTGCGCTAGCACTGTCCTGTTTGCATAGACCCCTCGCCAGATTCTCCCTCTCCCTCCCTCTCTCTCTCTCTCTCTCTCTCTCTCTCTCTCTCTCTCTCTCTCTCTCTCTCTCTCTCTCTCTCTCTCTCTTTGTTTCCCTCTGATATGTGACATCATAGAGCTCCAACATATGGACACTGCTGTCGCAAACGGAAAACCTAAGCTCCGCATGACTGCGACAGTCGTTGGGTTCGATTACTGACAAAAACACAGTTAAATTTATTGTTTAAAACTTTCCTTAAATCACGCTATGTATATGTGGCCATCTTTCTCCAGTTTTCATGCGGTGCCGCGATGATGAGCCCCCAAACCAACCGTGTTCACCTGACGGACTGCAGGCATCGTCCGTCCGTATCCCCTCCCGGCTGTGGGAGAGAGACAGACGGGGAGCCGCGGGCCGGTCGCTGCACCCAGCACAGCCCTATAGCGCCAAAGGGCCGAGGGCAGCAGGGCTCCCTTTCCCCTTTCATACCAAACCGCCTCCTTTCTCACCGTGTTGACTTACTCGCCGCGCCACTAAACGCCCCCCTCCCCCTCCCTCCCTCCCCTGGTCCGCACCCTGCCGCTTGCACGTAAAATGAACTGCTGACGACATGAAAGCCTCTCTTCGCGTCCGGGCGGTTTTTACGAACAGCCAAAGCGGACAGCGGAGCACCCTGCTGCCTCGGCAGCTCGGCTCGGCCTGGCGGCCTGTCGGCGCAGGCCTGCCGCCCGCTCCCCACTCGCCTCACGAGCGACGCCTGCCGAAAAAAAATAAAATAAAAAATAACAAGAAAAATAATAAAGAAGGCGGCGGCAGAGCCGCAGAGATATCCAGCGGGGCGGGTAGGCAACGTGCGGCCTCCGCTGCCTGCCGGGTTGCCTACCCTCGCATGGTCGGGCGCTAAGGCCGGAGGCGCGCTGCTGGGGACCACACACTGCCTGCGTGCTGCCGGCGCCCCCACCCCCTCCCCTCTCCGGACCCCAGTGGGGGCACGATAAGAGCAGCCGGGCCGGTCTCTCTCTCTCTCTCTCACTCTCACTCTCTGGGGGGGAGCTGGCCGAGCAGCCGAAGGGCCCCCGAGGGGGCGCGACAGAGAAGGGAAGAGTGCTTGTAGGTCAGGGAGGCGCGACCCTGGCGCGGCGGCTGGGCTCTGGGCCAGCCCAGGATCCCCGAAATAATATCCAGGCAGCGCTGCCACGACTACAACAAAACCAACATTCCGGCGGACATTATTCCATTGTTTTTGATCCCGTGGATGAATGGCTCCGCGGCCGTGGTGTCTGACCTAGTCGGTGCAGGCAGAGCTAACGAAGAGGAGAGCCCGCCCTGCACATCCCCATCCCCCTCCTTACTTTGGCCTGCGGGCAACACGGAAAATAAACGCTCCTATTTGTGGCGGTTGCAGTAGTAGTGTAGCAGTGCAAGAAAGAGAGAGGGAGAGAATCGGAGAGAGAGAGAGAGAGAGAGAGAGAGAGAGAGAGAGAGAGAGAGAGAGAGAGAGAGAGAGAGAGAGAGAGAGAGAGAGAGAGAGAGAGAGAGAGAGAGAGAGAGAGAGAGAGAGAGAGAGAGAGAGAGAGAGAGAGAGAGAGAGAGAGAGAGAGAGAGAGAGAGAGAGAGAGAGAGAGAGAGAGAGAGAGAGAGAGAGAGAGAGAGAGAGAGAGAGAGAGAGAGAGAGAGAGAGAGAGAGAGAGAGAGAGAGAGAGAGAGAGAGAGAGAGAGAGAGAGAGAGAGAGAGAGAGAGAGAGGCGCTCCGCCCCGCCACCGCGGGAGTCGGAGTGAGACGGCAACACCGCGGTCTTGTACAACCGGGCCGCTCCGCCGCGCCGGCCTCCCGCTGCGCTCACCGCCACTCCCTTCCATTCGGGAGAAGCTCGCATCTTTTTCACGTAGCGAAAGCCGGGCAGGGAAGCGCATTCCACGCATGACAGCGTTGTTGTAAGCTCGTCCCCGCAGCTCGGCGTCACGCATGGCGTTATCACGCGTTACGGTACTCATATCTGACGCACCACCGGGATGGACAAAAAAGAAAGAAATCAGCGTAATATGCCTTATCTCTCTCACAGTTCTCCTTTTCAGGTGTATGCGACACTCGATTTTGTGAACGGTATGCATATTGTGTACGTGTAAAACGTAGAGCAGGCCTTTGGGATCCCTATGCGGGTGCAAGCAGCAGCCTAACCGAAACTAGATCTACCTCATCCCGCCATCCCCTCGCCGCCGCCAGTGCTGCTGCTGCTGCTGCTGCTGCTGCTGCTGCTGCTCCTAAGGCGGTTCGGTACGGGGCGCTGGAGACGCGGGACCAAACTCTTCAAATTGGCTGCCTCCCTCCTCCCCTCCTCCCCCTCTCCCCCTCCATCCTCTCCCTTTCATCTACTTTGTGCGGCTCTCCTCTTCGCGCCCAACTTGAATTTGAACCACGCATCGTCCGTCTCGCTTCTTCCCTTTCGCCTCCGGCCCTTTCCGTCCTTGTCACTCCTTCCCTTTCTCCCGTTTGTCTCCGTCACCTTTCCCACTCCCCACTCCATTAGCTCACCGCCTCCCCCTCTCTTCTTTCCCCTCAATGCGTTAGTTTACCGAGCGTCCTGTTGAGTCGCGTCCCCGTCCGATATTTACGAGGTTGCAGCCTGATAGAAGCGTAGAGAGTGCGCGCGCGCGAAGGAGAGAGAGACCGACAGAGAGACAGAGACAGAGAGAGAGAGAGAGAGAGAGAGAGAGAGAGAGAGAGGGGGAGAGAGAGAGAGAGAGAGAGAGAGAGAGAGAGAGAGAGAGAGAGAGAGAGAGAGAGAGAGGAGAGAGAGCGGCGGGTACTTCACGGGCCAGATTGACCTAGGTGGTGGAGGGGTGAAGTACTTGAACCCGTGACTCGCCCCGTCGACACCTCCAGACCCAGCCGGCCGCGGGCTGCCCGCTGCCCGCGTCTGCTTCTGGGCACGTCGAAATTTGATCAAAACTTTGGCAACTAAAACCAAAGGTTTGTCTGGCCTGCAGATCAAATCAGCGCCGACTTACTTAATGCCGGTCAAAGTTTGCGGACGCGCGGCGCAGGCCGAGGCGCGTGGCAGGCGCGTGGCAGGCGCGTGGCGGGCGTGTGGCGGGCGCGCGCCCCGGCAGCCATTTGCGTCCACGTTATACGTGACGCGCGCCCTCGTTTCCATCACTCCGGCTGCGTCCGAAGCAGGAGTCTCTTCTTCCTCCGGGGCCGCCGGGGTCTTCAGAGATGGACAGAGATTCGCGGGGAGGACCCTGTCAGAGACACCCCGGAGACACCCCTCCGCCGGGGGTAAAGGGTTACTGACAAGCCATTCTAGTACCCCCCCCCCCTTGCCCTCTCTCCCTCCCTACTGCCAATACCATCCCTTCTCGGTCCCCGGAAATGATGCTGATGACCTCAACTGTGAACGGCAGCGCCTCTGCCTCCGGGACCGTCCGGCACCGACCCGGGCCCCCCGCAGTTCCATTAAGGGTGGGGGGGGGGGGGATGGGAATCGTGGCCATTATCATCACCCAAGGGGCCGTCAATATCTCAGGTGCCAAAACCAGCCGGCCCAGGTACATTTATGAGGAGAAGATGAGGGCGCAGGTTCGAATACTCGTCCTCAAACTCATCTACTCCACCCCAGACGCGGGTTCAAATACTCGTCATCAAACTCCTCTGCTCCGCCCCAGACGCGGGTTCAAATACTCGTCCTCAAACTCCTCTGCTCCGCCCCAGATACGGGTTCGAATACTCGTCCTCAAACTCCTCTGCTCCACCCCGGACGCGGGTTCGAATACTTGTCCCTACATCCTCGCTGCTCCGCCCCGGACGCGGGTTCGAATACTCGTGTCTTCAAATTCCTCTGCTCCACCCCGGACACGGGCTGGAATACTCGTCCTCAAACTCCTCTGCTCCGCCCCGGACGCGTTCACTAATCACGTCAACCAAATTTCGCAGCGAGCGCTGAGAGCAAAAAAATCAAAATCAAAAAAGGAAAATAAATATTGATGTTGGTTAACAAGGTGCTCCAAATCCTGGCCGGGGCCTCTCACCTGACACCCCAATACAGCCCCCCCCCCCCCTGACACACCTACCTGTCAGCGTCATTATGTGCCGCCCTTCTGCTGACGACTCAACCCGCGTTTCTTTGATCACATTTTCTCCCTTTTTAAAACACTTTTCTCCCGAATAAAAAAATAAATGAAAATTGATAAAAATAAAGAAAATGAGAGAGAAAAAAAAAAAAAAAGGATTGGGTCTACGAGGCCTCTTCTCCAGTGACACAACTCGGGCCCTCCGAACTTGTGCCTTAATCAGGGCGGGACCCTGCCGAGGGCTGCGCGCTGCGGGCTGTGGGCGTCTGTCGTACCGCGATAGTCCTGATTACCGATCGCGCTGATTAACAAAAGGGGTCCACGCACCGGCCTGCCAGCGGCCTGCCAGCGGCCTGCCAGCGGCCTGCCAGTGTCTGCCAGGAGCCCGGCCGACTGCACTGTCAAAAAACTAATACCAACTGTAATGATTAAGGAGAAAAATGTCAAAAATTTAAAAAAAGAAAAAAAGCAATATGTTATTGTTGTGTAGTCAGAAAAAAGGACCTAATGTATACAATTATATGCATATTCTAAGGCAAAAAAGGGTTTACATCCAACTTTCCGGAAGCAGCAGTCGGAGGCTCCACAGCTTATCCAAACTTTCAGCCGCATTTTTCTGACAGTATGTGGGTGGCAGGGAGGGCTGCAGGCGGAAGAAAAACAAATTAAATTAAGATTTCGCTGCCTGTACCCCCAGCAGTGTACTCCGCCCGTCTCAGTGTCTCCCCTTCGCTCTGTTGCGTCTCAAAATGTGTTCCGGATGAAATGAGATGAGAATTCCGAGGCCCTCTCCTCTCACCTTTTGCATTAGCCGCTGCCGGCGGACCCAAGGAAGGGGTGTTTGGGCGGAGGCTGCGAAGGCTCCGAAGGCAGGGGGATTACTTGACTCGGTTGGTACAGCCGGCCGGGGCCGGGCCGGGCCGGGGCCCACACAAAGACGCTCCTTGTCTCAAATTAGATTTGACTTTAAGGCGTTGCGGGCGTCGGGAGGAGGGGGGAGGGGGGGGGGGGGCGCTGGGGATTAGCTCGCCTGGTGATGCTAATGAACGGTGTTGCGTACTTGTCCCTAAGGTTGATTCAGAATGACCCACCTAATTCGGTTTCCTGCCTCCCTCCCCCACCCTTTCCACGCCCTTCTGGTTGTCTCAGTTTCACCCCCCTAAGCCCACCCCCACCGATCTGCTCCACTTTCGATTGGCTTTCATCCCCTTGCTTCAAAATTATGCAACACCTTTAATAATTCTAAAATAAGGATCGGAAATATTTCTTTCAATTTTTACACCTATATTGAAATAATTACCAGTTCTATTTTTTTTCTTCTGTTCTTGAAAATGTCGATGACGCTTTAAATATGTGTGGAAAACGTGTTTCTTGTTTTTTTTTGTTTTGTTTTCTGGCGCGAACCGTCCAAATGAAACCCGAGAGGATTTTCCCACACCGGTGTAACTGGGGCGAGCAGGGGATGAATCTCAAGCGCCGTGCCTAAAGCCCCCGGCAGCCCCCGGCAGCCCCCGGCAGCCCCCGGCAGCCCCCGGCAGCCCCCGGTAGCCCTCGGCAGCCCCCAGCCTGGGCCCCCTCGCGCTTGCCTGCGCCCAATCCGTGCCAGCAGGTAAAGCAGGTGGTTCTAGGAAGACGCAGCTGATCGGAAAATCAGAAAGAGCGTCTTCTGAGGGGGATGCCGGAGCGTGTGGCGGGCGGGGCCATGCGCTACAGTGCTGCCCCCCCTGGGCTGGGCGAAGAGGAAGGATCAAGGTTGTTCCTCGATCGAAAAAGACTCTCTCTCTCTCTCTCTCTCTCTCTCTCTCTCTCTCTCTCTCTCTCTCTCTCTCTCTCTCTCTCTCTCTCTCTCTCTCTCTCTCTCTTACACGCGCACACACTCACTCACGCGCTCAACTACACTGCTACCCCTGAACCTGAACACTCCAGCCATCGTGGCTCCAGCCGCGGGGCACAACATATCGGTCCTGGAAATTTTGTACAGTGGCTGTACTCCCGAATAGCTGGGCTGGAGAAAGATTGGATGAAACAAGGGGTGGCCGACTCCTATACTACTTCAATAATACCAGGTATAATACCCCATAATATTTATATTATCGCCCATTATAATACATAATATGCTAGAAACATCAAAATTTGGCCAGTTTTCCTAAATTTTTATCAAAAATAAGGTATTGTAAGCATATAATACTTATACTCCTCCGTACACAACCCATGCCAGTCAGACACCCCTCGGGATGAAATTACTTTTTGGGAATATTTCGAAACAGCCTCGCATCAAAGTCTCTTATCTCCCGAAATTGGGCGATGACTTGTCGCCTCTGATTGTTATCAGTGGGAGATGCCTCCGGTCGGCCCTTTGGTGCTTCTTTGCCGAATGAGACTGCGACTCGCTGATAAGGGACGGCAGGGCACCCGGTGAACCCTTGTGCCGTCCGCGTCTGATTACGCTCCGCCCGGGATTGACACAGTCCCGATCGCGGCGCGTGCCATACCAATGTCCGGGCAGCCCCGCCCCGCCCCCTACCGGTGACCGGCTAAATCAGAGAGCGCTAGGGGAGATCCCTATGCGAGTCAGTGGTATTCGAACCCGAGTCCGCCGCTCCGCTGTGCTCTGCATGCCGGCCGCGGGGCCGTGGGCGTGCTGCCCCCGCCGGGATTCGAACCCGGGCCAGAGTGCCGCAGTTCCTTCACCCCCTCTCTGCTCTCCTTTTCGGAAGAAGACGCACCAGCCATAAGCCTGCGCGGCCCCTGTGGCTCCAGTGGCTCCAGTCCCGGAGGACGGCGGGCCGTCGGCGGACCGGAGTCACGCCACGCCACGCCACGCCACGCCACGCCACGCCACAGTTCACTCCCACCGGAGCCATACACTTGAATTATGCAACGCTCGGCGCACGTCACATGGCGTCACGCCCCGGCCCGCCGCACCGCACCACATACCGGTAAAGGCTATGGGGCGCTGACTCGCGCAGCCATCGCGGGTTCAAATACCGCATTACAAACAGAAAAATGCCTTTAATTCTGAAAAAAAAAAATTGTCATCAAAACCTCGTGTACGGTACGAGAGACGGACTGACTGCCTTTGTGGAGTAGGCGGATCTCCCCCCCCCCACACACACACACACACACACACACACACGCCAACTTCTACCTCTCTGTACCGTCCTCTCATGAAGCGACTATCCATTTAATAAGTGTTGACAAAAACACGAGTGCGCTCTTCTGCCCGCGTTTCATACCCCCCCCCCCCCCCCCCCCCGTTTCCAGGGCCTGTCATTCCCCCGTCACCTCTCCACACTCTTCGCGTCTCACTCACTCTCACGCCGTGCTAGAGTACACACGCTCTCTCTCTCTCTCTCTCTCTCTCTCTCTCTCTCTCTCTCTCTCTCTCTCTCTCTCTCTCTGAGCTACGACGCAGGGTTGGGCTAGGCGACAAACGAAGTAACATCGTTACCGCTCTCTCTCTCTTTCTCTCTCGCTCGCTCTCTCTCTCTCTCTCTCTCTCTCTCTCTCTCTCTCTCTCTCTCTCTCTCTCTCTCTCTTTCTCTCTCGCTCTCTCTCAACCCCTGCAGACACTGCCGTCTCCCTCTTAGCCCTACTTTTCCCCCGCACTCGTACAGGCCTCCGTACGACATAGGCCACTGAACTAGAAGAATAGAGTTGTCATGTGTGCGTCTGTGTTTGTGTGTGCAAGTGTGTGTGAGTTTGTCAGGGAGGGTGTGGGCGAAGGGAGGTGTTGTGTGTGTGGAAAGAAGTCGTGGTTAATCCGGTTCACGGATAGAGGGATAGGATGCAGAAATAAATAGATAGAGAGAGAGAGAGAGAGAGAGATACAGAGAGAGGCAGAGAAGATAGAGAGAGCGAGGGACTAGGGGCCCCTCATTACAGTAGTGAGGGATACAGGCGGAGGATTTCCTCGCCAGCGGTAAGGGCGGCGCTGGAATAGGAAAATAAGAGAACTGCGCGACACGCTAGCGAGTCAGATGGCTATAGTGATACCGAGCCGCACACTGATAAAAAAGTTTGGCTCTGGGCACAGGACGTTTTGTCCCCAGGCCGAAAGTCTGGGAACGCACTAAACGATTAGCGCCAGGCACTAAACGTAACGCCTGTGTCTTGAGTTTTGCTCCCGTGTCTATAGAGTTTAGACTTACGGATTAAACGTTTTAGATGTAGGGTCCAGGTGGAACGCACAAAACTACTCTTTGGTCCAGGAGCCAAAGATTTTTCTCAGTGCCGGTCCGCCACTACCGCCCTAATTATCAAAATAGATTATTTTCAGCGCTGCCCCCTCAAAGTCACCCGGCCGTTTCCCGTTGGCTGAAAAGAAAGCACAAAACGGTGAGTATCGAAAATGTTGGTATGAAAAATTAGGAGGGAGCAGGCGTTTACAAGCAGCAGGGCTGGTGGGCTGGTGCACAGGGACGCATTAGTGCCGGGGTCCCCGTCGGCCAACACAGTCTGAATAGCCGTCAGCTGAAGGGGCAGGGCAGGACTGGGGACAGGCCGAGACAAGAGGCGGCAAGCGGAGCCAGACGGAGCCCCGAGCGGAGAGGAGAGGGGCGATCCATTTTTTAACAAGCATTCCCTCCTCCGCCGTGTGAAGCAGAACGGGAAACAATTTGCACGCCGCCCGCCGGGTACTGCCCAGAAGAAAAAGAAGATTGATTTGCGGGGCTCCAGTGTGCTCCCGGGGGGGCACACAGTCCCTAGGGCTGGTGTACCCCAGGTCGGTCAGCGGGGGGTACAAAGTACAAAGTCCTAGGGCTGGTGTACCCCAGGTCGGTCAGCGGGGGGTACAAAGTCCTAGGGATTGTGTACCGGGGTGCACATGCGTGTTGGTCGGGATGGCCTTCCCGGCAGAGGCCGCGCAGCACGCGGGCTGCTGGCGGTGCTCAGCGAGAATGGAGAGGTGGTGTGCCCCCCCTCCCCCCCCCCCCCCTAATCAACCCCCTCCCCTTCCTTAATTAACTCACGGATCGAGAGTTTGATTGGGAAGTTGCGATAAGTGACGGTGGGGTTGGTGGCGGGCGGGGCGGGGCTAATTCTGTTGGGGACAGGCGGAGGAGGGGAGGAGGGGAGGGTGCATCTCACCACCTGGGGCGGGACCACAATGTGCAACAACGTGTGAAAATGAGGCAAAACTGGGCAGCGCAGCAGGCTGGGAACGTTATACTGATGCCAGGCCTGGCGCCATGCCGGTCAATCCCGGTCACAAACATTGCTATATATGTGCGGGGCTCAGCAGCGGCGAGTGTGTGTGTATGTGTGTGTGTGTGTGTGAATATGTGTGTGTGTGTGGGTGTGAATATGTGTGTGTGGTACCTGTCGTTGAACACGATATGCTTGGTGTCCCGGGGGCGGGGCAGCAGGGGGGCCGTGGCGCTGACAGGAGCTAACTGCAGCCGGGCGACATGCATATGCAGCGTTAGCGTAAATAGGTTATGGCTCGTATTCCATCATGGGCGGAACGGAACAAAAGCCCCTGCCTCCCACCCTCCCCTCCCCTCCACCCCCTTCCGCACCGCACAAACGGAGATCCGCAAGTAGACAGGCTCTGGCCTTCAATATCGGATGCATCTGGATTGAGATTCAAATTGGAAGCGCCCCCCCCCCCCTGCTGCACCCGATATACCGGTAGTGCAGACTAGGCTACTCGGTCTGACAGCCCCCCACCCCCACCCCCGCATCCTCCCCGAGGGTCCCTCAGCATTCAGCGCGTAGTCGGTGTGCATCGGACAAGGGATGCATATTGTTTCTCCGGTCGAACCTGATTGGTTGGATTGGGTGAGGGGGAAAGAGGGGGAGGGGGGGGGGACGTGACTACCACGTTGGGCCAGCTGGGTGCAGACAGGTGAGCCCTCCCTCCACCCCAACCCCCTTGACGCCCTAAAGCAGACCGTTTGAATCAGCCTCACTGTCTCACTGAGAGAGAGAGAGAGAGAGAGAGAGAGAGAGAGAGAGAGAGAGAGAGAGAGAGAGAGAGAGAGAGAGAGAGAGAGAGAGAGAGAGAGAGAGAGAGAGAGAGAGAGAGAGAGAGAGAGAGAGAGAGAGAGAGAGAGAGAGAGAGAGAGAGAGAGAGAGAGAGAGAGAGAGAGAGAGAGAGAGAGAGACCGGAGCCCAGCACCGCTTTAACTACAAGTACAAGTCAGCGAGATGGTCACGTGACGTAATAACAAAGAGGCGCGCGCGCGCCCGCTCCCATTTTGGGCGGGAAACGACGAGACTTTTTAAAAAGTTGCGCCGCGCCGCGCGTTAAAAGCGCTTCGTCGCGAGGGAATTAGCGGGCCGAGAACGGGCAGCGCGGGACCCTGGATGGCGTGCACGGGGACCAGGACCACGGGACCGGCGGGCCAGCGGCCAGTGGCCGCCGACGGCCCTGCTATCTTTTTTTCTCTTCTTTTTTTTTTAAATGGGGAAAGTTTTTGCAGCCGGCGACGCGAGAGTGGCCATTTCAAACTCGATTGTCAAACGCGCGTTTCGCAGATTTGGCGCGGCAGATAATAACATTGGTAATCAGGCACGGGGGAGAGCGCAGCGCGGCAGATGCTCCATGTGATAGGGAAATTAATATCGCGAGGGTATTCGAACCCGCAGAACACCGTGTCCAGGTCGGAGACTACGGTGATGTTCACACAGGGAGGGTGCTGTCAGTGTCAACGGCAGAGGAAGGGAGCTCCACTTCATGTGCTACTCCTGCGGGGAGAGAGAGAGTGAGTGAGAGAGAGAGAGAGAGAGAGAGAGAGAGAGAGAGAGAGAGAGAGAGAGAGAGAGAGAGAGAGAGAGAGAGAGAGAGAGAGAGAGAGAGAGAGAGAGCACAGTCCGTCCTTCTCGACCATTTTCCTGCCTTCTGTCTGTCTGTTTCTCTCCCTTCCTACCTCTCTCGCTCTCTGTCTCCTCCCCTCGCCCTTTGGCAACGAATGAATCTAGGGTGCTCCGAAAAACAATTCCTCCAGATGTCAGCGCGTGGAGCTACACAGGAGTGTGTAGTGTGCGCGCGGGGTGGCGGTAATCTAATAAATCTTACGGGGAGGGGGGAGGAGGGGACGGGGAGGACACCTTATTCGGGCTGCCATCGCCTCCTTCTGCTCCCTCCGAGGAGACCGCAACGAAGGGAAGACAGCCACCGAATCCAAGTAAGGAAGAGCGATAGAGAGGGGAGGGGGCAGGGAAAGAAATGAACGTCGAAATCGGCAATTTGACGCCACGCCCATTCTGATATCACAGGTCAGCTCGGACGTGAAGATTCATCTCGACGGGCCCGGGTTCAAATACCGCTGCAACGTAAGTAGGGCGTTTTCCACAACGGGCGTACACTCCGCAGTATTTTCGGCACGCTCTTGACTTGAACGTTTCGGCGGATTCATTTCGAGTATGAAAGAGAGATGGAGAGTTAGAGAAGGGAGATGGGGCTAGGGGGCGTTCTGGTCGGAGATGAATGAATCGTGCTGGGCACGGGGAAAAAGGGGGGCCCACTAAAGAGTGAAAGGGTCTAAATCAGGCCTGGATTCTGGATCTGGACCGGACTGCGTACTTTGCGCTGGAGTCCACGACAGCGGCTCCAGCCAGCGGCTCCAGGGGCTCCAGGCGGCCATCCGGGCACGGCGCCAGCACTCGGCCATCCCCCTACAGCCCCGCGTGCCGACCGGGCCAGTGCCGGACCCAGGACTACCGGACCTGCATAATCGAACCACCTACACTGCTATACCAGCAGTTTGTTTTTTGTTAGAAAAGAAAAAGAAAAAAAAATGTTCGGGGATGTGAGGGACCTACTATACATGAAAATAAATTTAAGACACCGGCAAGCATCGAACCAAGAACTTTTCGGTCGCTAACTGGTCCGCCTATAGCCATGCAGCTACTCAGCCATCATGGTGGATGTGGTACGGTAGGCATTAAGTGGCCAGTCCGCCTAGCGAAGCGACCCATGGCACGAAACCCCTAGCGATGTGCCCCCCCCCCCCCTTGACCGACTTGGGGGCATACAAGCCCTACGGACCATTCACCCCCGGGGGGCACCCAATCCCTAGATGTGTGCCCCCCCTCCCCATGACCGACTTGGGGGCACACCAGCCTGTACCCCTGAGGGGCACACAATCCCTAGGGACTATCTACCCCCCCGCCCCCCATGACTTACTTGGGCTGCCGCCGCCGAAACCCCCCTCGGCGCCTACGTCTAGGTGCAGCATTGCCTATCCTAGAGAATGCGCGCCGTTTCTGACTCACCTGGTACAAACATGGGAAGTAGTCTGGGAATTACGAATGAGCAAACAAGGAAAAAAAAACGGACGTCACGGTGTGCTTTTAGCGCTTTCAGGGTGCCGCGTATCTCTGGCCACGCCTTCCTTTCCCCGCAAAGGTGTGAACCAGCGGAACTTGGCCATACTCACACACGCACACACACGTGCGTGCGCACACTCACACATACGAGTCCAGAGGAGGCGGTGGATGGTATGGCACTGACGCCCCGAGCAACAACAACGGGATGGGACTTTGGAGTGATGAAGTGGCAATGAAATGGCCTCGTAAAACGACGCCCTGCCTGCCTGCGGTGCCCGCCTACCCCACAGGCAGGGCCCCGCGCAGCGGCGGTAGCGGCGGTAGCGGCGGTAGCGGCGGTAGCGGCGGTAGCGAGTGTTGCACGTCACGCTGCCGGCCTACCGCCACCCCGACTGCGTTGGGCTGCAGTCACAGCACGCGGACGTCACCACCGCCACCGCCGCCACCACAACCACCACCACCACTACCACCAACACAGCCACAGCCACAGAGCGCGACACGAAGGGACGTCCTCTCTCCAAAACTGGCATCGGAGCCTCACCTGGTTTGGGCACGGGGTTTACTTTTGTTCCGAAAATTATCGGTAAAATTCATAAAAATTAGTAGGGGAGATCAAGAAAAGCGACATAGCGACATAGCTCTCCGCAGTTACACACGCCCCTTCCAACCGATCCATCGTTGAAGACGTTTGCTACATTTTACGCGTGCCCTGTGCGGGCCGGGGAAATCCCAGTTAAGTCCACACGCAGTAGAGTATGTGTGACGTGCCGGGAGTGGCAGGTAGGTAGCCTCTTGTGTGTGTGTGGACGCGTGACTTCTCGCCCTCCTCTGCTCTCTCTCTCTCTCTCTCTCTCTCTCTCTCTCTCTCTCTCTCTCTCTCTCTCTCTCTCTCTCTCTCTCTCTCTCTCTCTCTCTCTCTCTCTCTCTCTCTCTCTCTCTCTCTCTCTCTCTCTCTCTCTCTCTCTCTCTCTCTCTCTCTCTCTCTCTCTCTCTCTTCCCTGCGCTTCCCTGCCCTACCCTCAGTCCTGCCCTGCTGCCCTGGACGCCTTGCTCTTGCTCCTCTCTCTCGCTCTTTGCGAGGTGGGGGAGGAGAAGGGAGAGAAAAGAAAGACGCCGACACAGACGGATCGCCCTGCGGAGCCTGCGGAATGACCCCTGCCGGGGCCGCAGCAGGGCCGGCGGGGCGCCCCGCCGCGGCAGCAGGGCAGCCCTGGGAGTACAGAGTCAGCCTGGAGCCGACGACACCATGATTTAAGGCGCAAACTTCTTTTTGTAGTGTAGAGAGGGAGTGCGCACTGACGGCAGGGGCGGGCCGGGCACCTCCCAGGTAAGGAAGAAGAAGAAGAAGAAGAAGAGAAGAAGAAGACGGCGCCGCGATGAGGTCGCATCGTAGCAAACGTCTCCTAAGTATTGGTAAGTAAGGGCTCACACACGGCCATAAAGTTTGTCGCTCTCGCTATTTTTTTTTCTTCCACCCAGCGCTCCCCCGAATGCGGAACGCGAAAGATTTATATCTCGACTTCCGACTTCATTTGTAACAACGCGGCAAGACCTGAACGTCTCTCTCTCTCTCTCTCTCCCTCTATCTCGCGCGCGTTTTCTGTCTGTGTGCACGCCGATACCGTGTAGGGGATAAAGGGAGGAGTCTGTGACCTCCAGGATAGGCCTTATGTGGTCCATGCTTTTCGCTCTGGAACTCGGTCAACGCGCTGACCCAAACACAGTAGCCGGGAGAGCGCAGTGTGTGTGTGTGTGTGTGTGTGTGTGTGTGTGTGTGTGTGTGTTTGTGTGTGGGTGAAAGGGAGGGAGAGAAAAGGGAGAGAGAGAGAGAGAGAGAGAGAGAGAGAGAGAGAGAGAGAGAGAGAGAGAGAGAGAGAGAGAGAGAGAGAGAGAGAGAGAGAGAGAGAAAAAGAGTGGCGAGCAAGTGATCACCATAATGTATAAAAGAGCGATGAAAAAGTGAAGCAGCCCTTCCTGCTTTTATCACTCTGTTCCTCTTCTAATGCCAGCACAAATAAGGGGCTGTGCACCAACTGAATCCAACCATTCATCATCATCATTATTATTCTCCGCGATGGAATTCCTTGAGGACCCCGGCGGTGCATATCACGAGCGGACTGCGTTGTTGATCCAATTATGCGACCCCTTGCAGCCGAATCGACTCTACGCCTGGACCCACAAAGAGGGAGCGAGACAGAGAGAGGGAGAGAGAGAGAGAGAGAGAGAGAGAGAGAGAGAGAGAGAGAGAGAGAGAGAGAGAGAGAGAGAGAGAGAGAGAGAGAGAGAGCACGACGATTCCCCCAGACACAGGAATAGACCGAACAGGGTGAAATCTATTTCAGGGAAGAAGAGAGCGAGAGAATGGCGCTGGCAGGGCGGGGCGTTTGGTGAATGGACGGAAAGGGGGCCGGCGGAGTGCACAGCGGCGAGGTTGCCGAGGCAGCGAAGGGGCGTGTAGTATGAGAAACTCATGCCTCGCACGGGGGTTCTAATCACACGTAATGGATTGAGTGCATCTACATTTCTCATATCGGCGTTTGCCATGCTGTGCTACCTAATATCCTCCACCAGGTCAGCTTGCGATTCCCACAGAGAGCAGCGATGCAAAATCTACATACAAAATGCGAATCTGGAAAATCAAAAATTACATTAATAAAAATTTTCGTTTTATTTATTTTCGTCTCTGATTTTCTTTTTTCGAAGCAAGACTCGTCTCGGCCATGAATGTGGCCCACTGCAACGGTTTGTCTGGGTGAATGGTGGAGCGAGACTATAAAGGTATAAGGTGACAAGTAGAGGGGGCCGGGCTGGGTGGTGTGGCGTGGCGCGGCGTGGCCATGCGTGCCGCCATTTCCGGCTCGGCACGAGAGAGAGAGAGAGAGAGAGAGAGAGAGAGAGAGAGAGAGAGAGAGAGAGAGAGAGAGAGAGAGAGAGAGAGAGAGAGAGAGAGAGTGTATCTCTCCCTCATTCTCGATGTCTGGTTAGGTTTCGGCGGCGGCGATGAGCTACCAGCCCGCACTGATCACACTACACTGAGAAAAATGGTTTGAACTGGGAATCAAAATTCTGGGTGTGGGCATCGAAGTATGTTCTATCCGTGCCGCATCAGCACTACAATCAAAGTTTCTGGTTAGCCGGTCCAAAGTTCTGGGGTGAGTAACGAAACAGTTTGGTTGTAGCGGAGATGCGGCATGGATAGAACACACTTCGTAAACGCTCTGTATTAATTATTTTTCTCAGTGTACTAGCACTCCTCTAGCCGCCCGTCCGTCTGTCCGCCTGCCTGTCGCTGTCTGTCCTCCCCGAAACGGTACGTGCGCAAAAGACCGCGCCCTGCTGCCGCTCCGTCCAGACGCTGTTGGCAGACGGACGCCGCTGTATAGAATAAAGTCAGGGCGATTCCCTCTATCGCAGTAATGGGGACAGCACGGGTGGCGCCCTCTGCAGTGCGTTTGGGTCAGGTCAATGGACTCGACCTTGGCACGACCTTGCCCGGCGCCACCTCCTGCAAGGCTTGGCTCTGCAGGCTGCGCTGATGTCGCTGATCCTATTTCAGAGGTCCTCCTTATATTCTTTCACGTTTCACACCCTCTCGCGCTTGCGAATAAGCCGGAATAAGCCAATTCGCAGAGCAAACGAACGATACGCGAGACGCGCTGAGGAAACATCGCACGCGGCCGCATAATATCGGCGCGGCGGCAAATTTGAATAAAGGACAGCGTCGCAGGATTTTTTTTTCATTATTTCTTTTTCGTGCGCCGGTCGTTTTACGGTGCGGCAAACCGATACAGGAGTGCCAGACCACATGGCGAGGAAGGCGGAGGAACGACTTTCCGGATTGAGGAATGCGCAGTGTATGTTTTCCGCATTCAAGTAACAAGAGTCGAGAGAGTATTTAAGTTTGAAAATAAACTCAGTAAATCAAAAATAAATAACACTCCACAAAAAAACACCGAGTTTAACCTATTTTTTTCCCTTGTCTCTTTTTCCGGGTGCCGGCTGGTGCGGTGGAGACAGGTGCACAGCGCGTGGTAACCAAAGGGAAGCAGCTGCTGCTGCTGCTGCTGCTGCTGCTGCTGCTGCGGGAAATAACACACGATCGAATAATTCATTTCGCAAACTGCTTCGGATTATCCTCCCTCTCCGTTTACACTGTGGCACGCAGCGACACATCGAACGGCGGCGCCACGCACATTAATTTCACACACGCATGTGGCGAAAAGCGGTACGGTTTTTCTGTTTTTGGACGGTTGGTATATCATCGGGGAGGATTTCGCGAAAGTGTGTGCGAGCGCAGTAACCGTTACCGGCATCCCATACCGGGCGTATATATACACCGTATATATATGTGTACACCACCACCCATGTGTTGGCTTGTCATATCGATTACGCTGGAAAATGCTCATGAAATAACGTGTTCATCAAGCCGATACATTCCCATCCATCGCCTAGAACGAAACTGTAGAAACATGCGCCGTGCCAGTTTGCGAGGAGCAGCAGCAGTAGCAGCAGCAGCAGCAGCAGCAGCAGCAGCAGCAGCAGCAGCAGCAGCAGCAGCAGCAGCGGCGGAGGCGCGGCGGGCTTCGGGCGGGAATGTTGATGCTGCTCAGGCGAACGGTTCTCGCTTTTCAAAACACCTCGGGTTGGCGGCCCTGCGTGGCCTGTGCCCACCGCCCCGCCTGGCCCCGCCCCTCCGGTCCGTCTGCGAGGGACGCGCTGCGACTACTGTGAACTTATTAGGAAACTTTTCCCTCTGCTTCCCCCGCCTTCTATGACAGTGTTTCCCTTTCCTTTGCCGCAGACAATCGTGGACCAATCCGTCGAGTTGAGCGAGAACAAGGGAAAGCTTGAGTGGTGACGGGCCGGGGCCGCGGGGGCCGCGGGCCGAGCCGAGGGGAAGTCCTTCTCCTTCCTGCCCCCCTTCTTCTCCTCCCCAAAGTGACATGGCACGAAAAGACACGTAATTTGCATGGAAATGACACGGGAGCCGACGGCGGCCCTGCCAGGGCTGCGGGAGGGACGCCGCGCCGGCCGCGGCCGTGCCATGACACCTCCCCGTCGGCCGACCCCGGGGGCGAGGCGGGGCGGGGCGAGGCTACTTATTCCACACAGTTTTCCCCCAACACGGAACGTTTAGGGCTCCAACCGCATCGTTCCGGGGGGCACAGCGCCTGCCGGGTAGGCAACCACGACTTCTCCACGCACGCGTGTCGTGCGGGCTGGCCTACCCCGGACCTGGCAGGCGCTCGGCGTCGTCGCCTTCTGCCATACACGGTCCACGGGAAGTCAGGCGTGACGGACTTTATGGACGACGCGCAGTGGTTCGAGTAGAGAGCCGTAATAAATAAAACTAAAGTCAGGTCCCCGAGTCCGCGCGCGGCACCGCGCGGCACCGTAGCGCCACCACAACGCCAATAATTTTATTTAATGTGACCCGCCAGATAAAAGTGTTGAGGCCGGCAATTTGTACACGCAGCGCGCGTCCGAGCCGAGGCTGGAAAAAGAAAAGAGGGGGGGGGGGGGGGGGGGGGGGTACCTGTGGGGGCTCTGCGCCCTGGGCACTAGATAAGGGGCCGTGCCGCCGCCGGCTCCACGAGCAGCGCTCTGATTCAAAAGAATTTATGCGGTCGCACCCTTCACAACGGCGGTCGGTGCGAGGTCTGAATAAAACGGCCCCCCACATTGTGCCGAGTCCGTGAGCCTAGCAGCCCGGCGCCCGCTTCGTGTACTACTGACGCTGATGGGCACGCGTGTGAGCTCTGTTTTGTTCTTCTTTTTTTTTTAAGGGAAAAAATAATTGTTGCACAGGTCAGACTGGCGTAGGAATGCGGTAAACAAGCTTTGGGGGCTGGGCCGGTGGTGCTGGTTGGCTCCCTAGGCCCACGGGCCTCGGCAGGCGGAGGGCACAGGGGAGGCGTGAGTCTGCCTCAGGCAGCACCCTGCTCAAAATTAGAGCCCAGGCTACTTCATGAATTTTTATGAATTTCAATTTTCAAATTTTTTTTTTTTTTGAGAGGGTAGTTGTGTTTTAGTTCAGCCCGTGAACAGGTTTTTCACCACAAGGGATGAAAGAGTACAAATGCTGATTTATTGTTTTCCGTGCATTCAAATGCCTTTGTTTTATTCGGACTCGATGCGTACCGCAGTGTGGGTCCAGTCGCTGTGGCCAGCAGGGGCAGTGCAGCGCGGGGCCCGGCGGGGTCCCCGTTGGCCGCGTCTCCCGAACTGTCAGCGCCGTCGGCGAGCCGCCTGCTTTCAAAGGCAGCCCCACGACGGCGGCCCTCTGACTGAGAACGGCGGCCTACTCCGCTCCGCGCCGGAAGATATCACTTCCCGGGCAGCGCCGAGTGCGAGCGGGCGGGGCGCAGGGCCCCGCGGCCCCCGCGGCCCCCGCGGCCCCCGCTGCCCCCGCGGCCCCCGCTGCCCCCGCCCCCTCCTCGGCAGGGACCACCGGGGACACCCTGACAGTTGGGCCCGTCCCGGCCCGTCGGCCCCCATCCCGGCCCGTCACTTGCCTCACCGGAAGTCCTCTGTTCGTGAAGGAGTTTCCCCTTCCATACGCCGGCCGTCGAGGGCGACAGAGACAGAGATATGGCGGCAGCACAGAGAGAGAGAGAGAGAGAGAGAGAGAGAGAGAGAGAGAGAGAGAGAGAGAGAGAGAGAGAGAGAGAGAGAGAGAGAGAGAGAGAGAGAGAGAGAGAGAGAGAGAGACAGACAGACAGAGAGAGCGGCCCTGCACTTGTGTCCGTGTGCCGTCTGCGAGCGCGGCCATCAGTCGGTCGTGCGCGCTGATTGGCAGCACAAGGTCACGCGCTGCAGTTTGTCCATACCGAGTTCTCTGTTTACTGGCATCGTGTTCTGATAGCTGGATGGACAGCGCGTCCGACTTCGGTGCGGAAGTCCAATGCTCGAATACCAGGGGGGAAACCGAAAAGTTTTCGGCGTTCATAGACAGCGTCATTGCCGCACGACTGTAGATGCGTTTTGTGATTCGGATTGCGTTTTGACTTCAGAGTTCAGAGGTCAGGTGGATCCGGTAATTTAGGTTTTATATTCTGAGTATTTTAGTGGGTATTGGGGGGTCCCCTCCTCTCCCTCCCGCTTCCGGCTTCCCCCAACCCCTCATTCCACCCCCAGGTCCCAGGGCCGCACCCTGCCGAGGGTGGGGTGGCCCGGGGTGCCGGGAGCCCCTGACTGATTGCATCCCTCAGTGCCAGAATGTTGAGCACGGGGCACGGCGGGGCACGGCGGGGCACGGCGGGGCACGGCGGGGCACGGCGGGGCACGGCGGGGCACGGCGGGGCACGGCGGGGCACGGCGGGGCACGGCGGGGCACGGCGGGGCACGGCGGGGCACGGCGGGGCACGGCACAGGCGTGAGCCGCTGGCGCGGTCGGTGCGGGTCGAGAGCGTCGGCGTCCCCACTTGCCGACCCGGCCGACCACATCCTACTGCCGGCGGAGGATTATTCAGATTCGGCGCGAAAAGTCATCGCTCAGGGGCTCGTGTCCGGACACGGAGGCGAACACGACGGCAAGGAGGCCCCGATGGATTGCGATTCAAAACGTCGGCCGAGAAGAGACGATTCTCTGCCGCCACCGCCGCCACCGCCGCCGCTGCAGCAGCAGTAGCAGCAGCATCTGCTCGATCTGCACTGCAGCTGCCACTGCGCTGGCGGGGGGCCGGCGGTGGCGGTGGGGGGGGGGGGATGAGGCGGGCTGGGGGCTTTCGCACGGCTTAACGGGGTTATTGGGTCGAATAACTCTGATCCAAAACGAGCAGAGAGCGGAGAGGGGTGGGCGGCGCTCGACGACAAATTCCTCGGATTGCAGAGTGGCGAGGGGGCGTCCCGGAGCGGGGTGACAGCGGCGAGCGCTCCGCGTGTGTGTTGGCGAGTCTAGCCTCCTCCTGGCGTGCGGTGAATTTACCCAGCCAATGAGGGGCCGGCCGGCGCACGTACGTGTCTGCACGTCATCACGGGCCCACGTGAGCGGGGCAGCCAATGAGTGATGGCCGCGCGTGCCGCCACCACCCACCCCCACGGGGCCCACGGGAGCCGTCGGGGGCCTCGGGACGGAGGGGAGGCCGACGGGGGACGGCCGAGCCGCCGTGCGGAGCCACAATCAGGGAGGCGAGGCGGTGGCGGAGGCCAGGGAGGAGCTGCAGACGATACACACCGGAAGCGCACAGGATACGGATTGATTGGCGCCCCCCCCCCCCCGGACCACGCCCCCCGGCCATGCGTCCGTCAAACAGTGATGAAGTCACTTTCCATCCCCCGGCATACAGAGGGAGGCTACCCCTCACGGCGGGCGCACGTCCGCGCCACCTTCCGTCCCAGGGGAGGGGGGGGGGGGCGTGCTCAAATCACGTCACTTCTACAGACACTGCGTTACGTATTAAGTGAACTCAGCAGAGAGAGAGAGAGAGAGAGAGAGAGAGAGAGAGAGAGAGAGAGAGAGAGAGAGAGAGAGAGAGAGAGAGAGAGAGAGAGAGAGAGAGAGAGAGAGAGAGAGAGAGAGAGAGAGAGAGAGAGAGAGAGAGAGAGAGAGAGAGAGAGAGAGAGAGAGAGAGAGAGAGAGAGAGAGAGAGAGAGAGAGAGAGAGAGAGAGAGAGAGAGAGAGAGAGAGAGAGAGAGAGAGAGAGAGAGAGAGAGAGAGAGAGAGAGAGAGAGAGAGAGAGAGAGAGAGAGAGAGAGAGAGAGAGAGAGAGAGAGAGAGAGAGAGAGAGAGAGAGAGAGAGAGTCTGGCGGAGCACAGCAGCAGTAACTACCGCTCGCACTCCCCTCGCAACAGCAACTTTGGACCGGGGTCGTGTCCGCGCTCCGAGCAGCTTCTTCCTGTGCGTTGTTTACCCCCGTCGGGCGCGGCCACCACGGCACACCTCTGCGTGTGTGCGTGCGTGTGGGTGTGAGTATGTGTGTGCGTGTGTGCGTGTACCCCCCGCGACGCCGCCGCGCTGCTCCCACTATGTGAACGCTAACCTCGTATAAACACACCGTGTAAACTGTTTGCCGGTGTGGCCGCGTGTGCGTGTGCGTGTGTGTGTGTGTGTGTGTGTGTGTGTGCGAGAGAGAGCGAGCGAGAGAAAGAGATAGAGGGAGCGCGCGGAGTGCACACGGCCCACATAGACGGCCGCTTGCATATGCACACACCAAGCCACGCACCCTGTCCAACCTCCGCACAATACAAACGCATCACTTTGAGCGCGAAGAGTGCCTCGCGGAAGCGCGCAGGAAACCACGAGAAACTCATCCCGCGTCGCACCCAGTGGCAGCACAAGGGAACTGACTGGCAATATATTGCCCGCTCATAAGCGGTTGCCATTGAGTGTGTGTGTGTGTGTGTGTGTGTGTGTGAGTGAGTATGTGTGTGAGTATGTGTGTGGGTATGTGTAAGTATGTGTGTGTATGTGCATGTGTGCGGCGGGTAAAGCGTAGCTCCCGCCCACAAGAAGAGGTAGTGACCGCTCGAGATTATTGCGTACGCTGCGCGTGTGTGTGTGTGTGCGCGCGCGCGCGTGTGTGTGTGTGCGTGTGCGCGCGTGCGCGCAGGAATCCAGCAGCTGCATCAGCTTCCGGCTCACTCACATGATCTCACACCGGACCACCCCCCCCCCCCCCCCCCCCCCGGTTGACGTGCGATCCGATCAATCTTCGTCCATCTCCAGTCGACACGAATTCACCACCTTCGCCCCTGGCCAGGGAGAGGGGAGTGCAGAGAAGAAAGGGAAGCGCCGGTGGGCAGGACGTGAACCCGCGGGGCGGGATGCATTCACCACAGGGTGTCACTTTGGCACATTTGGTTAGCCCAGGTAACCCCGCCACCGCCGGGCCGAGTCCGGTGGAGAGAGAGAGAGGGAGAGAAGCCCAGCCCGCATCCATCAACAATGTATAACGGTGCGAGGGAGGGAGGGAGGGAGGGAGGGAGGGAGGGAGAGAGAGAGAGAGAGAGAGAGAGAGAGAGAGAGAGAGAGAGAGAGAGAGAGAGAGAGAGTGAGTGAGTGAGAGAGAGAGAGAGAGAGAGAGAGAGAGTGAGTAAGAGAGAGAGAGAGAGAGAGAGAGAGAGAGAGAGAGAGAGAGAGAGAGAGTGAGAGAGGGAGAGAGAGAGAGAGAGAGAGAGAGAGGCACCCGGAGGAGCCCGAGTGTTTATCCGGGTCTTTTAATTCCGGTCGTAAACGCCGCGGCGCATTAATCCGGGCCCGGAGAGGAGAAGACGATGAGAAGTCGCTTTCAAATCGTGTCCGCCCGCCGGAAGACAGACTGCTGGCTGCTGCGAGGGGGTTAGAGGGGGAGGGAGAGAGGCGAGGCGGCGGAGGGTGGGAGTGGGACAGCGCACAGCGGCGCACAGCCCATCACCGGCCAAGGGCGCGCGCTTTCCTTACACCAAAGTTCCGTAATAGGCCTATAAAGAGTCCCTAAATCTCTCACCGCTGCCTGGCCGGGCCGGGCGCGGCTGACGGAGAGCCGCTCAGCTCAGCGCCGCTCAGCGCCCCGTGAGGGTAGGCCAGCCCGCCGGACGCGCGCGCACCGCGGGACTGCCTACCCAGCTGGGGGCTCCTCACTCACAGACTCACCGTTCTCAGTCACAGCACCACCACGTCACGGAGCGGGGCCCCCGCGGCCCCACGCCCCCACTCGACCCCCGCTCGGCCTCCGCTCATCTGCTTACCTGCCAACAGAGAAACAAAAGAGAAACGGAATGAGTGTCGGCAAGTCCACACAGCTCCGCTTAGCTCCGCTTAGCTCCGCTCATAGCTCCGCGGCCCCCGGCCTCGTCAGTCAGTGTCAGCCCCCGTCAGCCCCCGTCAGCCCCCCCGAACACTTTTACGGCCCACAGGACCGCCCACACGCCGCAATCTGCAGACGGATAGCTCAGGTCGAAAAGAGAGGGAGAGAGAGAGAGAGAGAGAGAGAGAGAGAGAGAGAGAGAGAGAGAGAGAGAGAGAGAGAGAGAGAGAGAGAGAGAGAGAGAGAGAGAGAGAGAGAGAGAGAGAGAGAGAGAGAGGAAGACTGATTGAACACTCTAAATGATTTGAGAAGGCGACCTCGAAGAAGGGGTGTGTGTGTGTGTGTGTGGGGCTGCGCATAGGCAAATCGCCTTAATAGGGGAGAGGGAGAAAGCGGTGTCGGTAAACAGCGGAAACTACTACAACAACGGCAGCAGCAGCAGCAGCAGCAGCACAGCCTTTGAAGAGTCAGCCGGCGGCAGGCTCGCGGGCTCAGGCTACATTGCGTCCGCGGTCAGGGGCTCGGCTCCACAGAGAACAGAAGGTCTGTGAGCGGCTCGGGCGGTGAGCGACTCCCCCAGCACGGCGCGATCCCATCAGCGACATACCGTTGTCTAACAACCCCTCGGCTGTCATCAGAAAGAGTGAGGGAGAGCGAGAGAGCGCGCACTGCGTTAGTGTGTCGAAATCATCTCAGGCGGGGCGGGGGGGGGGGGGGGAGATAGGAAGAGATACACACACGCAACGGGAGCAAAGTGCAAACTCATCTTTCTTCTGCGATACGAGGAAGAGGCTGGGCTGCTCTCCCGCCCCCCCCCCTCTCTCTCTCTCTATCGCGCTCACTCTCTTTGGTGCCTCCCGAAAAGCGGTCCTCTCTCTCTCTCTCTCTCTCTCTCTCTCTCTCTCTCTCTCTCTCTCTCTCTCTCTCTCTCTCTCTCTGTCTTCCTCTCTCTTCGTCTCTGTCTCTATCTCATTTTATCAGCGGGATCAAGAAGCAGAGCGCTCCGCGCTTCCTAGAAGGCTGTAGGCGCCGCCGCCGCGAGCGGCCTGGTTTGTCTTGCGGTTTGCGTGGAACTAGGAAGGGGAAGTAAACGCCGGCAGCGAGAAGGCGACCAGGACCAGACCACCCCCGCCGCCGCGCCGAGCCACGCAGGGACCTGTGTACGGGAACGGACCCGTTCGGCGTTCGGTAGTTAGACGGTCCCAGAGACCGTACAGCCTGCGGGAGGGGGAGCGCCGGCACGCACGCACGCACATAGACAGAGATTACAAATACACATAAATATTTAAAAAAAAAAATCCGGGAGGAAATATATCTATATTTTTTGTGCGGCTGTATTACATGCGCCCAGAAAATAGCCTCAGCAAGGCGCCCGCCGCGGCAAAGGCCGCATAAAGGAGGGTGGCAGTAGCTCTCTCTTATAGCACTCGGAGAGAAGCCGCCGCCGCCGCTGCTGCTGCTGCTGCTGCTGCTGCTGCTGCTGCTGCACTGATGTAGATCCAATGCTGGCCGCTGCTGCTCTCCCGCACCAACGGCCGGATTTGAGGAGCGCCAAGCACCGACATTTGACTCGGAGAGAGTGAGATGGATTGTATCACGGGGGCAGAAGAGAGAGAAACACAGAGAGAGAGAGAGAGAGAGAGAGAGAGAGAGAGAGAGAGAGAGAGAGAGAGAGAGAGAGAGAGAGCGTTGAATAATTCAAAACTGCTAAGAAGGAAGCAAGCTGTTGTGTACGATGCACCCACAGCACGGCGCCCGGCCCACCCCAGGCTGGGCTGGGCTGAGGAGAGCAGACACGCAGCGCGGCAGGGTCCTGCAGGGTGGTTGGCTGGCGGGGCAGCACGAGGGTGGCCGACTCGCATACCACTCCCAACACGCTCCAATAATACCAGGTTATTCCATAATACTTATTATATCGTCCAATAACACATAATATGCTAAAAATTACGAAGACTTGGCCAGTTTTCCAATTTCATTGATCAGCATTGAAGGTATTATGAAAGCATATAATATCTACACGATAGAAACAAACAAGCAAAATTGTATTTCGAATCCTATGTCACTTGGTTTATATTATTTTCGGACGCAGGACCCTAGCTGTCACATTTATATTTTTGGCATTTCACTGTTTTGGGATTTGCAACGTTCATCACAAACTTTTGCAACGGTGACACGTTGCAAGAAACAGTGATGGACGTCACAAATTTTGTGACGTGCATTGCAAGTTTTCGTAACAAGCATCACAAAGTTACGACGTTGTGACGATCGTCACACAAAATTGTGATGGACGTCACAAAATTTGTGACGACCATCAATGCAACGCGTTGCAAATTTTTGTCACGTAACGTTGCAAACTCAAAAACAGTGTTGTTGAACAAGTGTCATCCTTGAGTGGCATAGCGGGGGTGCGGCAGTGCGGCCTGCAGACCCCCTTCCCCCTGCTCCTCCCTCCCCCTTCTCCTCCTCCTCCCCCCTCCTCCCCTCCTCCCCCTCCTGCTCCATCACCAAACGCGCGGCCGGCCTCATCTGAAATGTAAACGAGACGCATGCCAGGTATCCCCGGCCTCCGCGCCCCTGTCATTACACCCTGTCACAGGTGCGCACAGGTGCAGCAGGCGTCGCTCACTCTGTGAGAAACTCCACGCAGAATCATCTGTTACAAGCAATTTTGTTGTTGTTGTTGTTGCTGATTTTGGGACAAGCAACATATTTGTTTGCGAGTCGGCAAACGGGCGAGCAGCTAGCAAACACCGCCTACCAGCAGCACTCGCTGTAAACCTCGAAGAATTTGGAGAGGTTTGCAGATTTCGACTGGACTTCTTACTGATGCTAGAGGAATCCGTGAAGAAAAGTAGAGGGACTCAAAACTGCTTTGCTGTGATGATGAGAAATAAATCTGCGGAAAAAGTTCCGATGAGAGACTTCACATAACCTCACTTGCTGCGTCACTGAAAAGGTAACATGGGCTTTGTGTGGCGCCCCCTGGTGGCGCGGCCCGGCAGCGCCCATGGGATGTCATTCCCTTTGAACGTCGTTTTTGGCGCCAATCCCGGCCCTGGTCAAGGCGCCGCCGCCGTTCGAATTCCGTTTGATTCGCGCGCCATCCCAATGATGGAGCAGCAACAGCAGCAGCAGCAGCAGTAGTGGTGGCAGCAGAATGCGCCACAGCCGGCAGGAATAAAGGCAGCGGAGAGAAAAAGAGAGGGAAGTGCTGAGAGAAGCAGCCGGTCCGACGGCACGAACGCGCCCAGCAGCCAGCGCCGCCCAGCGGTCGCCTGCGGTCTCTTTGCGATTCCCACTCAAACAGGACGCTGCAAGGCGCTGCTAGGCCGTGGTGTCGCCGGCCTCGGCAGCCGAGACGAGACGCCTCCGCGACCAGACCAAATGAGATGGAAATCATTCCCCCTCTTTTCCCGACCGTTTAATTATAATGACAGATTCGCGAACCGAGCGATAATATCGATTCGGATTCCGGAATCGTAATTGTTTCTCCCCCCCCTCCCCTTTTTGGCTGAACGGAAAGAAGAGGACACAAGAAGCAGGTGCTGCAAGATTACTTCGTAACTGGTTTTCAGAGTCTCCAAAACTGCGTCGTGTTTGAAATGGGATGTTTCGGAGAAGCTCAAACCGGAAGTGGAATTAAATTCTTCGGCCGCATGGAGTAGTGCTGACCAGTGTGACCCAACGAAATGGTCGTGACATATCGTCAGCGAGAGCTAAGCCTCCCGAAATTGCAAGGTTAGCTCCAGGCCGACGCCGTGGTGGAGACACTCTCTGCTAAGGTTCCCCTCGTAATGTTTCCGCTTTTCTTCTTCCTATGCGTCTTCTCCACTTCCGGTTTGAACTTCTCTGAAATACCCTATTGGCGCCGTTTTGTGACGGTGTCACCCTCTGGTCGGGGGCGGCTCACACAGGAAGGAAGTGCTCTGAGGGCGTGTCGAACCTCGGGGACCTAGCGGGCCTTGGGGAGGGGGGGGGGGGGGGGTAAGGGGTAGTAAATTGCACCGGACGAACGAAACCACCACGTTGCCTGACCACAAGGCGCGCACTTCTCTCTGCAAATTCAATGTTCCGGCCTTCTGGCTAGAGTGTGTGTCTGTGTGGGGGGAGGGGGCTTTAGGTTATTTTCTCACGCACATTTCCGCTTTTGTTTTCTTTCCCTGACCTCGCCGCTGAATCTCATCAGTCGCGAGCTCGTCTGCTGGTGCTCCCTGGCCAGGTGGTTGTTTGCCTGCTCTGCCTCTGCCAGTCCTGCCAGTCCAACAGCCAAGAACCACCCGCCACAACTCGGATACCCGATGCCGCCTCCGGCAACGCAATTTATGGAACGTCCCCAACGTATGCAGATTTATTCTGGGTGCCCCCCTACTCCCCCCCCTCCCACCCTCGCCATTTTCCCTCGCCAGACACACCCCCGCGTCACCGGGTGTGAAGGTCAAGTAGATTTCAGAGCAGCCAGTGCGCGGCGTCCTCCGCGTGCGCAGCTATTTTCCATACCGAGTCGCGGGACGGCAATCGGACCATTCAAAATACATCTCCATATAAATCTGACGGGCCGGCGATTAAATTAGCGCTCCAATCTCCCGGGTGAACGTTTGTTATTTTGTTTTGCGAAGGGGCTACAGAGCGAGGGAGAGAGAGAGAGAGAGAGAGGGGGGTGCTCAAGAAAGAATGAGGAAGAGAGGAAACGCGCGGAAATGAACGTAATCATCGTCGCTAATTAACCGCTGGATCTCTTTTCACGCGTAATTATCAGGAATCCGCTCGGAGTGCGCAGCGCAGCCGCTGTGTAGCGCTGTGGGCGCGGCGAGGCCGGCACTGTTGGGCCCCTCCGCCAAGCCTGCAATATGACCGGGATTAGGTGCGAGAAAAACACGGCGCATTCCACCATCACCACCGGCCAGCTTTCTCCTCCCTCTCTCTCCCTCCCTACCTCTGTCTGTCTCTCTCCCTCTCCCCTCCCCGACCTCTAAATGCTGCCGCTGACTTGAAAATCATGACTCAAAGCAAGCAAGAAGCATTTGGAGGGGAGGGGTGGGGGGTTACAACATTGCTCTACAAACACCCCCCCCCCCCCCCCATTTTATCCCCGCCCTCTTCCTTTCCAAAGAGTTAAATAATGGCGCCCCGACGGCACTGCGGTCCGCACACTACTTCCGGTCTCTGCGGCCGAGAGCTTTGGTGCCCCCTTTACCCCCCCCTCCCCCCCCCCCAACACGACGGGGTCCTAGCTGCAAAGCGCAGGCCAAGAATAATTGCAGGGTGCTCTCTCAGGGTGGCCCACCTCCCAGGGGCCGCACGTCAGATGGAAAGAGCAAAGTGAGGGAGAGACAGAGAGAGAGAAAGAGAGAGACACAGAGAGATACAGAGAGAGAGAGAGAGAGAGAGAGAGAGAGAGAGAGAGAGAGAGAGAGAGAGAGAGAGAGAGAGAGAGAGAGAGACGAGTGGACAGAGCAAGCAGTAAAGCACTGCCTCTCATCGTGGCCAGGCAAACGAGTCGGTTTGTTTGGACTGGGGCCGCGACCGACAGACTCGATCTCGAATTTGAAGTCGATATCAGATCTGCCTGGTTTTAAGAACCACATGGGTGTCGAATCGACTTACGATTTCGACCATCGATGCGAATTCGACAGACTAATTGTCCGGGTGTTAGCAACTCACTCGTGGCTCATGGTTGGTCAAGCTGCCGTGACGAGGCGGGTTCGCGTGTTTTGGTCCCTCACCGCCCTCTCGGCTCTCTCCGTCTCGACCAAAGTGTTCGATACAAGAGGTTTGCCTGTGCGCCACCACCACCACCACCACCACCGCCGCCGCCGTGCGAGCGGTCCCTTATGAGCGAGACGCTTTGACACATCGCACGGAGACACGCACGTACGATACGGCTCTCTCTCACCGCACCCTCTCTGTCCCTCCTCGCCCCCCCCCCCCTCTGTCTCTCTCGCACTCTCCCGGGGGCCGAAACTAAACCGACTGCGCCTGGACTATAGACGTTTGACAAAGGCCGCGGCAGCCTCGCCCCCGTGTGAGCAGGCGGTGGCGGTGGTGGCGGCGGCTGCGGCAGCGGCTCCAGACTAGTTGAGAGATGTTTGACTTTGAAAGTTTGGGAATGCCGCAACCTTTCTCTCTCTCTCTCTCTCTCTCTCTCTCTCTCTCTCTCTCTCTCTCTCTCTCTCTCTCTCTCTCTCTCTCTCTCTCTCTCTCTCTCTCTCTCTCTCTCTCGCTCTCTCTCTCTCTCTCGCTCCCTCCCTCCCAAGAACCGAACCCAAGGGCACAGTCATGAGCGGTAGGCAGGTGGGGGATTGGCTTCACTTTCGCCTTTAGCCGCCTTTCGCATAGGAAGTATGCCTGTGGTTGTGTGAGTGTGTGTGCACGCGCGTGTCAGTAACTAAGGGAGGCAGGAAAGCGGAAAATTAAAGAAAAATACCTAATGATAGTAGGAAGGGGGACGCGAATTTGTTTTTGTAAATAATGTATTCCCTTGAGCCACAAAAGAAGTGTCATATCAAGTCAACCGGGAGCGTCTTATTTTTCTGAAACAGTAGCAGCAGTGTAGGCGGAAAGTGGGGTAAAGCAAGTTTGGAACCGCTTGTGAGGGAGGGGCTGGGAGGGGGAGGGAGAAAAAAAAGAGATATCAGGAAAGGAGAAGAAGAAGAAGAAGAAGAAGAAGAAGAAGAAGAAGAAGAAGAAGAAGAAGAAGAAGAAGAAGAAGAAGAAGAAGAAGAAGAAGAAGAAGAAGAAGAAGAAGAAGCCTGGTGGGAGCTTGCTGGGTGCGATCAGTTGAAAAGCTTGAGAACCCCATCAGGTGGTGACGCCCCAGATTGCCACCCCTTCCCCTTCACCCCTCCCTACCCGAGGCGCGTAAACACTCTCCTTCGGTTTGTTTTTTCACACCCGGAGGGTCCTGCTGCCCTCCCCCCCCACTCTCTCTCTCTCTCTCTCTCTCTCTCTCTCTCTCCGGCTGGACCTTGTCCAAATAGCGGCTCATGGCAAATCCCACATAATCCCGTTTACGAAGCGGGAGCCCGCTTTTCTTTTTATTTATATACATTTCCCCCCCTGTTTTCACATTTTTCTTGATGCCCTTCCCACCTGTTTTTAGTTCCTCTTCCTCTTCGCTCTCTGCTTCGTGCTCCCTGCAAACTTACCGTCTGGAAGAGAAAAACATGCGGCACTTCCAAACTTCAAAAAAAAAAAAAAAAAAAAAAAAAAAATTGGAAAAATAAATTTAAAAACTTAGAATTCTTCTCCATATTTTTTTTTAAAACAGGCTGCTGATACAAATGGTCGTCATTAATATTCAAAACAGTAAAATGAAGAGTTTGGTCGGGCTGGCCCCAGCCCCTCTCCACTTTTTCCGAGCTGTCCATATCCCGGGCGCCGCCAGTCGCCCCGCTCCGGTTACCTGTTGAGGAGCCCGACGACATTCGTCCCCCGAGGGATTTATTATTTTGCCGCCATAAATCTCCATCATATGTGAATTGAACGCGACGCGCTTTCCGGCTTTGATAAATTACGTTTACACGCGTGCGCGGCCATACCAGAGGGTGGTGGTGGTGGTGGGAAAGAGACGCAGAAACCAGGCGCGGATCTGCGGAGCAAGAGGGAGAGAGAGAGAGAGAGAGAGAGAGAGAGAGAGAGAGAGAGAGAGAGAGAGAGAGAGAGAGAGAGGAGAGAGAGGGAGAGAGAGGGAGAGAGAGGGAGAGAGAGAGAGGACGAAGGGCCTAAAACATGAGCCCGGCCGCCGCCGTCTTGGGTCCGCAGAGAGCCGCCGTCGTGGTGCTAAGGGCTCCGAGTTCAAAGGGACAAGGAGCGGAGCAGAGCCGGCGCCTTTCCTTACTCCGTGATAGATGAGGCTCCGACAGAGGAACCCTCATTATTAGGGCGCCGCCGAACGACATCGCGTCGGACCATCGGGAAGCCATTCGTGAGCACACCGGGATTCGAACCCGCGCCGCACCTCTCTTCGTTTCTCTTCACTTCTTCTAGCCTGATCGGGGCGTGACTATATAAGATGTAAATTTCCCGAAAAATACAAAATTCGACTGAAACTGTTGGTAAAATTTTGCATTTTTTCGTGAAATCTCCCTCGTATGGACTGTCGGAGCAATCAGATCCTGAAAAATTTTCTTTGAAAGTTTTCAATTTATCGATGAAAATTTTCCTCACTCGCAACTCTAGCCGTGAGCCCCCGCCCCTTCCGAGAATATCTATGAATGCGCGTTTTGACGCGCTCAGTCTGCCGTGCTTTCTATCTCTACGGCCGTGCAGGGCCGATGGCCACGGCCATTCAGTGCCCCTGAATGTGTCGGAGCGAGAGAGACAGAGAGTAGAGGACCCGACCCGTCTACGCCACTTCCCGCCACCGCCGCGCTCGGCCGCGTGTCTCGGCGGTCTATTTCAGGCGCCTTTTATTATGATTTTCGTCGCGACGACCCGAACCTGCCGTTTACCTCATGGGAAGGAGAGGGAGGGGAGAGAGACGGAGAGGGAGGGACAGAGAAAGAGAGAGCGAGAGAGAGAGAGAGAGAGAGAGAGAGAGAGAGAGAGAGAGAGAGAGAGAGAGAGAGAGAGAGAGAGAGAGAGAGAGAGAGAGAGAGGGGGGGGGGGATTTGAATGGAGGAGGGAACGCGATTCATTCAACTAGCACTTACTGCCGGGCGGGCGTCATAACACGCATTTCTCAATTGGCTCTTTGCTGGTTTGTACAAAAACATGCTGGTAAAAGAGCGAGGAAATTTTCCGGATAAATTACACTTCCTAAACAAACATGAAGTCCTGTAATGTTCGTGCTGTGAATTTGTCCGCGTACTCGAACCCGCACTCCCTCGGCGAACATGTTGGAGGCTGGAGCGGTCCGCCAGAACGGAGCAGTGCTCCCAGCAAAGCGCGCCCTTCTTCGCACCTTTTTCCCTCGGCGGATTTCTTCCCCCACCCCTCTCCCGCGCGCGCTCTCTCTCTCTCTCTCTCTCTCTCTCTCTCTCTCTCTCTCTCTCTCCCCCCATTCTCTATATGAACACCACCAGCCTCTCTCCTTGTCTCTCACTGCTATGCGGGGGCGTTTTTGTGACGGGCTGTGGTTTATTGGCCCACGCACTTTTCTCCGCGCTGCTGTCGTCCTTTTATTGCGTGCGAAGCGGCGCTCCGGCAAACCGTGTACGCGGGTTCGAATACTGGGGTCTCAAGGATTCATCATTTATTTATTTTTGTTTCCCTCCGCTCGCGTGTGATTTTCCCCAAAAATATGAAAAAGACCTGAGCTTGCGGCACTTGGATATCAGGAACAGGGTCACCATGCTTTTTGGTGAGCGAAAAAAAATAGGAATTTAAAATCCTGGGGCCGAGACGAGTCGAACTTAATTCTGTAATGAATGTCTTGAAAGTTTTTCAGTAACAGCCGCTTTTGCATCTGTTTCTCGGGCCGGAGTGTAGCCGTTCTGGTGGGGATGATACCACTCTCCGCTCAGCTCCCAGCTCACCGCCCGGCCCCGGCCCCGGCCCCGGCCCCGGCCCCGGCCCCGGCCCCGGCCCCAGCTCCTCCCCGAGGGTTAGTCGAGACGTATAGGCCTGACCGGTCCGGTGGAGCGGGCGGGCGGATCCGGGGCCAGGGCCTCTTACCCGGAGCCCACCCGGAGCCGCGGGGAGCCGACAGGTTGACATGCTGGCGCGGCCTGGGCTCCGGGCTGGGCTCCGGGCTCCTGCCACGCCTTCTCCACCCCCGGGCCCGGCCGGGCTGGGGTTGTTCTGGTCGGCCGAGGACCAGAACGCCTTACCGTATATCTATCAGAGGCAGCCGGCGCTGCACCACCTTGCGGGCTCCGTGCGGCGTGGCGCGGCGTGGCGCGGCGTGGCGCGGCGTGGCGCGGCGTGGCGCGGCGTGGCGCGGCGTGGCGCGGCGTGGCGCGGCGTGGCGCGGCGTGGCGGGCAATACACAGGACGTGACAGTGTGCGTGCAGGGCGTATTGCATTCCCCGCTGCACTCGACACGTCGCCCCTTTTATTGCCGAAAGCAGAGCACGGCGACGCGGCGAAAAAATAAAAATAAAACGCGGCCGCGAAACGCCGACCAATAAAAATCACTGGTGTGGTGGTATACTTCTGGGACAGGAAAAAACGTCCAGGGAAAGGGTGCAGCGGGTCCGTGAACATGGACCGCGGGTTCAAATACCGGCCAGACCTCGAACATGGACAGCGGGTTCAGCCACCAGCCAGGCCGCGAACATGAGCAGCGGGTTCAAATACCAGCTAGGCAGGATTAGGGACGGCGGGTTCAAATACCGGCATGGCGTTGAGAATTCCCAGCCGGCGGACCCAGTTTCCCAACTGCTGGCGAGGAGGGGAGGCGGTGTCGGCCCAGCGCCGGAGGCGTAGGCAACCCAAACAGCGGCTGAGCCCGCCGGGTCGGCCTATGCTAACTGTGACGGGCGCTCCCCGTGCGGCCGTGAGGCCCAGCACCGCACAGGCCGATGCATCGCTCAGAGCAGCAGCCGCAGCAGCAGCCGCAGCAGCAGTCCCAGACATTTATTTCCTTGCTCGGATAGGAGAGCCAAGGCGTCCCCACGATCAAAGTGGAGGAAATGGAAAAGACAATGACAATCGCAGCGAGGAGACAGTCTCCATCCCTCTCTCTACCCCCCCTCTTTCTCTCTCTCTTCCGCTTTCTCTCTCTCTCTCTCTCTCTCTCTCTCTCTCTCTCTCTCTTTCTCTTTCTCTCTCTCTCTCTCTCTCTCTCTCTCTCTCTCTCTCTCTCTCTCTCTCTCTCTCTCTCTCTCTCTCTCTCTCTCTCTCTCTCTCTCTCTCTCTCTCTCTCTCCTACTCGCACTCACTTGAATATCTTTGATTTCCTTAGGTTTTCACCCCTTTTTGTCTTTTTCTTGGCGCGCGGTCTGCCGGCTGTCAGCGCTTCCAATAAAACGTCTGCACGCAGTTTCCGGTTTTCCTGTACCGGTTTTCCTTATTTTTCGCGGTGTGCCGCAGGCCGCACCCCTGCGTGCGCGGGATGACTCTTTTTCCACAGCCATCAGCCGGCGCCGTTCCGGTCCGAACACGCGATAAAAACGTGACAACTTCCTGGTGATAGTCGCCCGAGGGTGAGCCGGCATCTGTGTATAAGCGGCTCTGGAAGCTAGAGAGAGAGAGAGGGGGAGAGAGAGAGAGAGAGAGAGAGAGAGAGAGAGAGAGAGAGAGAGAGAGAGAGAGAGAGAGAGAGAGAGAGAGAGAGAGAGAGACAGAGAGAGAGAGAGAGAGAGCGAGTGCTGCAAGCTCATACTATGTGTGCGAGTGGGACGGACTGATTGGGCCACTTCACCGACATCAAAGCAACGTAATGCCGCCGACCCAGGGCTGGAGCTGGACAACGAGACCAAGTGCGAAGCTCGGTGTGGGTGTGTGTGTGTGTGTCTGCGTCGTGTAAGGGGAGGTATAATGTCCTTTACATAATACATTTTTATTTTTGCTAAAATTCTAAAGCTATGCCTCGCGGGTGTCTGTTCAGTTACGCGGCATTACGAGGCGGATTTTTTTTTCTTTTTCCACTTTTACGCAGAGCAAGGCTGCGCCTTTTAGAAGGGCGCTGGTGCTTGTTGTGGTCTCGTGTGAGAAACCCTCCAGCCGGCCTGGCCAGGCTGCGCACCCAGCAGGGGAGAATTATGTGTCGAACAGGGGTGGAGACAAAGACGCGGCCAAGGACCCCCGGCCGCCCCCGGCCGCCCCCGGCCGCCCCCGGCCTCCCTCGGCCGGTGTAACCGACTCGGCTCGAAAGTAACTTACGCAGTGCCCCCGCCAGAGCCCTCCGCCCGGCAGGCAGGCCAGGGTGAAGGTTGTAACAGTGGTAGGGTGGGTATAGATACGCAGTTCGCAATACTGATATTCGTATTCGATCAGTTCGCAGAAAAAAAAATCGGTAAGAACTTTTCGCGCACAATTTGAAATTTGTTTACATTTCACTCCGGAGGATTGCAGGAAATGCAAAGACCGCAGAGACAGACAGAAAAAGGGCGACGGACAGACAGGCGGACAGGAACACACACACACACGGTTGTGAATCTTCCCCTGCGACGCCTGACAATCGCAAACGCGAAACGAGGAACGCGGTCTGCGATTCGGACGTGACAGTGATGCATCGCCGGCTGCGGTCACAAGCAGCCACGCCTCCGGCCGCCACGCGCCCGCCACGCGCCCGCCACACGCCCGCCACACGAGAGGCGGCTACCTCCCAATCCGCCTGCGTGTGCTCACGGGCAAAAAGCCTGCCGTGAAAATCTGAATTTTCCGTGTCAATGGAAACTAGAAATTGTAATGTTTTTTTGAAATTAATACGACGCTGTCAGTCGGTAGAACGAGAGCCCCTGGAGGGTAGGCAGAGGCGGCAGACACGCCGGTGAGGGGCTGCCTCCCCGGCCGTGCTAAGGAGCGCCCGGAGCTCCCCCGGGGGCGTAGGTGGGTGGGAGTGAGCGGGGCGAGCTCGATATGTCTCCCTCTCACTTTACGCCTTCACTTTCAATCTCAATAATTCTTCCGGCGAACCCAGCGTCGATTTTCTTCCCAGACGTGTGTGCGTGTGTGTGTGTGAGAGAGAAAGAGAGAGAGGGAGAGAGGGGAGGGGGGGGGGCATCCAGCCAACCCATCTCACCCCGAACGCTGTCCTGTTCCGCCTCTCTTTGTCTCTCTCTCCCTCTCTCTCCTCATCAAAGCAAAACCATCACCCTTCACAGAGCCTCTTCTCTCACTCCCACCACAGCCGTCTCCCCTGCCGCTGCTGCTGTAGTTTGTATTTTACTTTCACTCCTGAGGAAAGCTCTTTTGACTCGCTTGCTTGCCGGGTCCTTGATAGAATAGAAAGAAGCGGGCAGGCAAAGCTTTTGCAAAGGACAAAAGTGGTGTTCAGAGAGAACAAACAGAGTCTGCAGGCGGGCGGGGCCGGGCAGTCTTGTTACACATTCTGTTTTAATCGCTCCTCATCAGTTTTGCCAAAATTCGACAAAAATATTTTTGTCTCCGTGGAAATAACAAGTCAGGCTAGCATTGCAAAACAATTCCTTAATTTTTGACGAAAAAGTAATGTTTTCCACGCACGCAGTAAATTTGCACTGATTCCGCACGTCTTCTTGATTTAATTTTGGCCCATCGAGAGGCGCGTTCCGTAATTTGTGAATGCCATCGCTGTGCGGACTCTCTCTCTCTCTCTCTCTCTCTCTCTCTCTCTCTCTCTCTCTCTCTCTCTCTCTCTTGCTAATGCTATAAATTATAAGTCTTGTTTGTGTGTTTATATGTTATCTCTAAAAGATGTTCAGTATTTTTTACAATTGTTTGTATATATATATGATTTATAAACTTGTTATAAATAATTAAGAGGGCGGGTTCACATGGCAGTGGTGCTTCTTAGCGCTTTTTGTGAACCCTTAAAAACCAATAAATCAAATCAAATCAAATCTCTCTCTCTCTCTCCCCCTCTCTCATGTCGGTGCATTCCAAACCACCCGCCCCACCGACACCGCAGGGGGCACGGGGGAGGGATCAGGCACCATTAACTCACCACCGCAGCGGACCGGCACCGGACCGAAAAGCGCCGCACAAAAACGAAAACAAGAAATAAAAATAAAAAGTATAGAAATAAACAAAAAAAAAAGCAAACAAGGAGGGGGAAGCTCGCAGAGGCCGGGTGCTCATAAAGTGCTCACATGCGACTAGCGCTAGCCGCACAAAGCCCTCCAAACACATTTCTTTTTGCACACAGCGGTGTGCGCCGGCTGTGGCCGCGGCCGCGCAGGCCGGGCGAAGATAGCACACCTCAACCACCCACCCCTCTCCAGTCCGTTCGTCCGTCCGTCTCTGCCCCCCCTCTCTCTTTCTCTCTCTCCCTCTCTCTCTCTCTCTCTCTCTCTCTCTCTCTCTCTCTCTCTCTCTCTCTCTCTCTCTCTCTCTCTTTCTCTCTCGTGTTCGTCTTTAGTGTCTCCTGACCCTGACAGCGACGACAACAAGATACAAAAATGCCATATCTGCCTGGTTTTTGCGTATTACGTGAAGACTACTTTACCTTGCTGATAAAAGCAGAAAGATTTATGTGTTATTTTTTTTTCAGACGTGAGGAAGTGGGGCGTCTCTGTCTGGGCGTCACCGAGCAGGCCGGAGATGGGCCGAGCACGGCCGCTTAATAGGGAGGATACTATTTTAAAGCGGAGAAGCGAGGATGAAGCCACAAAGGAAGGGTGAGCATTGGAGAGAGAGAGAGAGAGAGAGAGAGAGAGAGAGAGAGAGAGAGAGAGAGAGAGAGAGAGAGAGAGAGAGAGGGGGGGGGGATAGGAAGAAAAGAGTACTCGCGGAGAGTGGGTCAGAGAGAGAGAGAGAGAGAGAGAGAGAGAGAGAGAGAGAGAGAGAGAGAGAGAGAGAGAGAGAGGGGGGGGATAGGAAGAAAAAGAGTACTCGCGGAGAGTGGGTCAGAGAGAGAGAGAGAGAGAGAGAGAGAGAGAGAGAGAGAGAGAGAGAGAGAGAGAGAGAGAGAGAGAGAGAGAGAGAGGGGGGGGGGGGGGAAGAAAAGAGTACTCGCGGAGAGTGGGTCAGAGAGAGAGAGAGAGAGAGAGAGAGAGAGAGAGAGAGAGAGAGAGAGAGAGAGAGAGAGAGAGAGACAGAGAGGAAGAGAGACACAGAGAGAGAGAGAGGACGTTCGGTGGGTGCTCGGTTCTAAACTTCGTGCCGACCGGTGCAAGGTACATCCCCTTCCAGTTTCGTAAAGAAACACGGCACACAGACGGACACTTCCAAAAACGCCCCCATAAAGGATGTGATTCTTTCCACTTGGAGCGCCTCAGGGCCGGCAGCAGCAGCAGCAGCAGCAGCAGCAGCAGCAGCGGGGGGGGGGGGGGGGGCGCTCATAGCGCCGCCTTAAACGGCCGAGTTCAATCAGGACCCTGGAACATCCGGCCATCAAGCCGAAGCCGAAGAGACTACAGCGCCCTCCCAGCGGCGGACGAGCGAAAAATTGGAATGAAAGGAGCAGAGGGCGAAATGGGCTACAAAACGGAGAGCGCACCTAACACAGCAGGCTGCAACAGCACACGAGGCAGTGCCTTCATATTCTCGGCTCGGCACTCTGCAAAACTTTTTTGATCACACGGAAGGCAACAAGGGGGCAAACCACTTCTCTCTCTCTCGCTCTCTCTCTGTCTCTGTCTCTCTGTCTGTCTCTGTCTCTCTCTCTCCCTCTCCCTCTCCCAATTTTTCCCCGCTCCACTTCTGTCTCACATTCACCCCCTGCCTGCCTTCACAACCACCACCGCCTCGCGCCCTGCACTACAAGGCCTATCCCTTACTGCGTCACCCACCGCCCCAAATGTCCACCTCAAATCCCCGCGTGGGTTAGGCGGCACGTCGGCACGTTTTTGCTCGATTTTATAAGTGAAACTGTGATTTTTGGTCTGGTGCGCGGCACAGCGTCGGCGGATCTTCAAAGCTGCGTGAGGAGACAGCAAGAAAGCGGCTCGTCCTGGCGGTACGGTCCACGGCGCGCCCAGCCGGCTCCGGCATGTGATTTGTCTCAGTTTGTTTGCTGCCCGCCGACACGCGCCGACACGGGCGGAGCACGCACACGCACGCTACAGACACGGCTCGCCCATTCCCAAGAAGATACGGAAGGCCACCGTGGCGGCTGGGGGAGGAGCACGCGAGCGGTCTGAGAGGGAGAGAGAGAGAGAGAGAGAGAGAGAGAGAGAGAGAGAGAGAGAGAGAGAGAGAGAGAGAGAGAGAGAGAGAGAGAGAGAGAGAGAGAGAGAGAGAGAGGCAAACGTGATATGGATATGGAGTACGCTGGGGTTGCAATCATCATGTGGCACACACACGCACACACGTCCTTTGGCACCTTTCCCCCTCCCCTCCCCCCTCTCCCGCCGGCCGCAAGCCGTGCGAACGGAACACACCGGGAATATGTCATGCTTAACTCAATAAATCACAAGTTCATTCCGCACCTCGTCGAGTACAAGCTTTCCCCACCCTTTTGCAGTGAATTCATAATATGAATAGACCCCCCCCCCCCCCTCTCCGCCCTCATCCTCTCCCTCCGCACGTCCACGCATTCCCCTTTGCATTTGCATCGCAAACCATTCACGTTCATTTTCGCACTGATGGGAAGGGGGAGAGGGGGGGGGGGGGATAGTGAAAGCGTAGTGGTGTTCTAGGGGTTTCTCTCTCACTCTGTCTCTCTCTACTCTCAGGCCGAGGCACGAGGCGCCTAATAACGAAATAAAACCGAACATATAGTTCGCAACGCCGAGAAAAGAAAAACAAAAATCCCTTCACCTTCGTGGCGGCGACGAGTCCATTCAAAAGAGTCTGGCAGGGGGAGGGAGGGAGGGAGGGGAGGGAGGGAAGAGGAGGAGAAGGGGCGGGGGGAAGGGGAGTTGCGGATGGAAAACAAGACTGCGCGCCGCCTATCGAGACCTTCTCTTCGCTCTACTTGATTCTGGCGCGCAGTGTGCATGGGACGATTGGAGAGCATGAGCGAGAGAGAGAGAGAGAGAGAGAGAGAGAGAGAGAGAGAGAGAGAGAGAGAGAGAGAGAGAGAGAGAGAGAGAGAGAGAGAGAGAGAAAGCGATGCGGGCAGACATAGGGTGGGTGGGGGAGGGAGAGAGAGAGTAGAGCGGTGGATAAAGCGCGGCGGCCGCTGCTGCTGCTGCTGCTGCGCCTTTTGGCGGAGTGCTGTGGGGGTGTCCTTACAACGCCCACTCCCCCGTCGTTCCTTTCCGAGGGCCTTGCCGCCCCCGTCCCGCCCCGGCCCGCCCCCGGCCCGCCCCCGGCCCCTGGCCCGCCCCTGCCCGGCCAGCACAGCCCGGCGTACCTTGGATAGCGAGCGTCACAGCGTATAAAGCGGTGGTTTGTATGCATCACCCCCGGGACCGAGACCGATCCCTGCCCCCTTCCCCACCACGCCCCCACCCCTCCTCAAACGCACCCTTCCCCTCCCTCCCCCGACCAAAGCCACTGTGAAGAGACCGCCAATTGCCCTCATTCCCCTCATCCCCCCCCCCAATTGCATTTGCACGACGAATTTGGTGCACCACTGGTGCCAACGGCTGTACGCTACGCCACGGACCTGATACACCAGACAAAGCCTACACCTGAACCCACACCGTGCGGGGGTGAGAGAGAGGAGGGAGGGAGAGAGGGGGACGGGAGGTATGGAGAGAAAGGGAGAGAGGGAGAGAGAGAGAGAGAGAGAGAGAGAGAGAGAGAGAGAGAGAGAGAGAGAGAGAGAGAGAGAGTGAAAGATGCCGGAAGGATTACACCCCGGGTGCGACTTTCGAGGCACGTCGCCGCCGCCTGCAGCCGAGCCGCGACTCGGCGGCGGGCTAAGTCCCGGAGCGGCAGCCGAGAAGTGGCCCGTGACGAGGCGGGGAAAACAATAATATGCAAATGATATCCCGGCGGCCCCCGCCCCCTCCGGGACCCCGCAGTGACAAGGACGGGCCGTGACAGAAGCGGGGACGGCCAGCGCCTGGGGGGTAGGCAGGCAGCGCGGCCCGCCGCACACAGGTGTGTGACGGGACTGCCTACCCCACACGGGGCCCACGGCCAGCGCCTGGGGGGTAGGCAAGCAGCGCGGCCCGCCGCACACAGGTGTGTGACGGGACTGCCTACCCCGCGCGGGGCCCACCGCGTTCGGTTTGGCCGCGGACCACTCCCCTTTCGGATGTCAAGGTTTCGAGTGCGGGACCGGGATCGAGTAAACCTGGGCGCCGACGGGAGTTTCGACGAACAATCTGAGGAATAATAAAAAAGATACCCTCTACCGGCCTTGGTTAGGGAATCCTCCTGTCTTTACCCCTTTCGGTCGGCAGTTTGCCTCCGGCAAACACTCTCAATAACGAATATGCGAATTAACGCAAAATGTCCGTTAAAAAGGGTGCTTGGCGAATAAGTTAATTCAATCCGAGAAAACTTTGTATCAAGAATCATCATCAAGCAGAATTGGAGCTAATACTTGAATCAAAAAATGTCGTCATATATATGAATGCTTGATTCAAGCATCCATATGCTAGATTCAAGCTTCCGCATCTAACGGGCTTTTTTGATTCGAGCTTAGTCATTATTCTTACTGAAGATGCTTGTTTCAAGCATATTATGTTTGGTGGACAATTTACGGTTCAAGTAAAAAAAAAATTGAATCTCGAATCAAATAGGAAGCAGCAACTCTAAATGTTTCCTAGGTTTTTTTAGGGTTTAGAAAGTTAGGAAAATAATGTTTTCTTGTGTCTGTTGAAGCAGAACTTATCATTGGTTGCGTTTTTAGTTAGTTTGTGTGGATCATAAGAGAGAGACGAAGATATTTGAAAGGAAAGAACATCTTCCTGAGGCAATTTTGGAGCGGCGAGGCGGGTGCAGGAGGAGGGGAGGGGGGTGCCTTCCCTTTCCCCGCCCAGGATGGCCCGCAAGGCCCATGACCGCAACAATGCGCGATGGGCAACAGACGGCGGAACGCCCCCCCCCCCCCCCCTCTCGCGATATAATACTCAATAATACTTCTGCGTGCTCGCCTGCCTTCGCATGGGAGTACAAGCCGCTGATACATTAAATTTGTATTATAGTTGTTTATTTTAAGACTGTGGGTGATAATATGTATCATCTGATAAAAATGCATTGGACCAAGCATATCATGCT
>CM076254.1:14282926-14312926 GCA_038380765.1 Odontothrips loti
GACTCCGCCCCGGACATCGAGCGCGACGCGAGAGTTCGAGTACCATCCATTGCGCACACCCTGAAAAATAAAGATAAATAAAAAACGGGATTATTCCCACGCCTATTTCAACTGTATGCAAAATTTGTTTCGACGACAAACAGACATACGATTAAAAAGTATTTTCGTTTTGGGTTCAAAAGCTACTTATCACGCAACCTCGATTTTTCTAAAAATGCGGCAATGTTTCGACACTGATTTTAACTGTCTGGAAATCTTATTCTACGACGACGCGTCATTTTCATTTGGCTGACTTGATGGGTGACCTGCTTTTTTACCCCCCACCCCCCTCCTCCCCTCCCTCTTGGCTTTTACAATTTAGTAAACTGTTTTAAAGCTGAAACTGAACTGGTGCCCTGCTGGCCTATGGCTCCCCTGCTTGCCCCGGTCCGGTTCACTGCGAGCATCCCCAGCCCAGCAGCGCCAGCGGCCGCGGTGACGGCTGTGCGAAACATTTACCGCGCTAAACGAGCCGTCAGCGCTCAGCCCGGCCCAGCTCCGCCGCGGAGGGTAAAGTAAACACAGCGACGCCACGCCAACAAAGACACCCGGCAGATTGTATTTCCTCTTTTTCAACTTTTCCCCCTTCTTTTTATTTTTAAGGGGGGGGGGACTTTCACCGCCACCCTCTGGTGGGAATTACAGTTCATAAATCTGCCCCGGACTGCCGCCAAATCGCGCAAGTTTTCAAGCGGCGGAAAAGCGGCCAGCAGCGCGCGCGCGCCGGCGTGTTTTAACTGAACGTGTCCGCCTCGTCCTCACATAATGGAGGAGAGCGGGATGGACAACTCCAGCAGCAGCGGCAGCAGCGGCAGCAGCGGCAGCAGCGGCAGCAGCGGCAGCAGCGGCAGCAGCGCAGCAGCGGCAGCAGCGGCAGCAGCGGCAGCAGCGGCAGCAGCGGCAGCAGCGGCAGCAGCGGCAGCAGCGGCAGCAGCGGCAGCAGCGGCAGCAGCGGCAGCAGCGGCAGCAGCGGCAGCAGCGGCAGCAGCGGCAGCAGCGGCAGCAGCGGCAGCAGCGGCAGCAGCGGCAGCAGCGGCAGCAGCGGCAGCAGCGGCAGCAGCGGCAGCAGCGGCAGCAGCGGCAGCAGCGGCAGCAGCGGCAGCAGCGGCAGCAGCGGCAGCAGCGGCAGCAGCAGCAGCAGCAGCAGCAGCAGCAGCAGCAGCAGCAGCAGCAGCAGCAGCGGCAGCAGCGGCAGCAGCGGCAGCAGCGGCAGCAGCGGCAGCAGCGGCAGCAGCGGCAGCAGCGGCAGCAGCGGCAGCAGCGGCAGCAGCGGCAGCAGCGGCAGCAGCGGCAGCAGCGGCAGCAGCGGCAGCAGCGGCAGCAGCGGCAGCAGTGGCAGCAGCGGCGGGGAGGGGCCGTCGCCATCCATGTGCCTGCTCGCCCCATGGCACAACAAGTTCACTGTCAAATCCATTAAGGTGTCTAAAAATCGCCAACTTCACAGATGAGGTTAGGGGCCGTACACAAACCACGTGGTCAAATTTGTACCGAAATCAGAACGTCCGCTTTGTGTGGCTGTGACTACCGAGTCCACTTAATCAATTTCTACGGTTACAATTCTTCCATATGTAGTTTTTGTACACCTATATTTTACAGTGTACATCAAGGGAGAGTAGGAGAATGGCGGCACCGGTAAGAGAGAGAGAGAGAGAGAGAGAGAGAGAGAGAGAGAGAGAGAGAGAGAGAGAGAGAGAGAGAGAGAGAGAGAGAGAGAGAGAGAGAATCGCTGATGACGCCTGCCTCAGGGCACTGCAATCGTATGGGCCCGCCGCACAGGCGACTTCAGGGGAGATATGGCGTAGAAAGCAATGGTAGAAAGTAAGTGCGTGGGCTACACCCACCCACACCCACACCCACACCCACACCCACACACACACACACACCCACACACACACACACACACACACACACAAATGCAAGTCCTATATCACTGCTGCACAGAGAGGGGACGCACGACGGTCATTCGACTCGCTTTACGTTCGAGCAGAGCGCGGCGAGAGAACCGCAGATCTGCGCGTCCATTTCTATGGCAGCGATATCACTAGAACCAGAGGAGACTGCCGCCCGGGAGGGGAGGAGCGCACCGCATCCATAAAGAAAGTTTCATCCGAGACCGGTGTGGTGCAGACCGCGGCGGTGACACGACGAGCGCCTGCGAATGCCGGGGTAGGCCAGCCCGCAAGACACGCGTGCGTGCACAGGAGGTGCTGTTGCCTACCGCCCAGGCGCTATTCGTGTGCGGCACAAACGCGCTCTCTCCCTCTCTCTCTCACACACACACACACACACACACACTCACTCACTCTCTCTCTCTCTCTCTCTCTCTCTCTCCCCTCTCTCTCTCTCTCTCTCTCTCTCTCTCTCTCTCTCTCTCTCTCTCTCTCTCACACACACACACACACACACACACACACACACACACTTCGTGGCGTCTGCGAAGGCTGAGCGTGCATCTCAACGCCACCTTCTTTCATTTGCGGGAACGGTGTGCCTCACAAGTTGGTAATGTCTATGCCCTGCTGCTGATGTAGAGGGAGCAGCGGTGGCAGTGCCGTGCGCCCACAAAACAGCTGCGAGTAATTTCTCCAGGGCACAGGGCCTGCGGTGCCCTGCGGTGCCCTGCGGTGCCCGGCGGCGGGGTGAGGTATACGCCATTCCTCCCGGCGCAGTTCTCGCTCCAGCGCCAGGCCAGACCGTAGACCAGCTCCACCACCACCTGGTATCCTCTGTTGTACTTGGAAAAAAAAACTTGGTGTTGGCGAGCAGCACCTGTCCTCCGCATGACTGAGGCTGGAAGCTGTAAGCTGTAGCCCAGGCTCTACTTGTGCTGCAGGGGCAGAGCCGCTGCTGCCGCTGCTGCCACCGCTGCCGCCGCTGCCGCCGCTGCCGCCGCTGCCGCCGCTGCCGCCGCTGCCGCCGCTGCCGCCGCTGCTGCCGCTGCCTGCCGCTGCCGCCGCTGCCGCCGCTGCCGCCGCTGCCGCCGCTGCCGCCGCTGCTGCCGCTGACTGCCGCTGCCGCCGCTGCCGCCGCTGCTGCCGCTGCCGCCGCTGCCGCCGCTGCCACCGCTGCCGCCGCTGCCACCGCTGCCAGCCCGGCTGTGTCGGTACCTCAGCTCCGGCAGCTCCGTGTGGGGAGAGCGTTGGAGCGTGCTGGAGGCGGTGGTAGCGGCGGCGGCAGCAGCGGCGGCGGCGGCGGTGGTGGCTGCGAAAGAGCCGAGGCCCACAGCGCCCGAGGCCTGGAGGCGGCGCATGGCGGGGCGTGTCATGAGAGGGAGGGAGAGGGATGTCAGAGGCGTCAGGTTTGACCGTCGGGGCGTGGCGGCGGCGGCAGCAGCGGCAGTCGGCCCTAACGGGGAGCCCCACACGGATTCACCTAGCCTTGCGACAGTCCCTTCCCTCCCTTCCCTCCCCGCCTGCTCACCCCCGCCGGCGACGACGGCGACGACGTGATATTAAAACGAAACGCCAGCAAAATCGGATCCGCTGTCGCCTCGACGGGTGCTGCTGCCGCTGCTGCCGCCGCTGCTGCTGCTGCCGCTGCTGCCGCTGCCGCTGCTGCCGCTGCTGCCGCCGCGTCCCTTAGCGATACGGGAAGGAGTCCCAGGCCGGGGACGCCAAGCCGAGCAGAGCAGAGCAGCCGAGACGTGATATATGTATTTACCCTGTCCGCTGTCGGCAGCCTCACTGCGCGGAAATGCGAAATAAATAGGGTCGAAAAGCGGGAGGGGGGGGAGGGGGGAATGGCGCGTGCACTCGACAGGGTTTGCCGTCGCCGGCGTTCGGTGAAGTCCGAGGGTTCGAGTACCGCGCGGTGCCGCGGTCAGCAAAGAAGATCGCTCTGAGGAGGGACCCTACCCGGCCCCGTGGCGCTGGGCCACGCAATAATTACAGCCGCACACGCCGGCAGCCCGGTTTTTGCATAATTTGGAGCGGCTCCAACGTCATCGGAGGCGTCCTGGTGGCCAGGGCCCGGGCGGAGGTCCGTCCCGGGGTCCGTCCCGGCCACAACACTGCTGACGTTGACCTTCTCAGGGAGCGCTTTGGCCGCGTTTCCGACGCCAGAGGCGCGAGGACGAAGGGGGGGGGGGGCCCCTCGGACCCAGATAACGGTCACCATTGTGCGTCGGCGGGAGGGATTCCGCCAGCATCACGCCGGGACCCCCCGCGGCCCCCCTGCGGACCCCCCGGACGGGCGTCAAGTGTACGCGCTAACCTATCTGCCTACCCCCACCACCGCCCCACCCCTCCCCACTCCATATGACGCGGGGGATCCGGCGGCCGAGAGCGAGGCAACTGCCAACGTTCGCATTTCTCCTCTGTTCCCGCTCATATCACATCCCCCAGCCCCCCCCCCTTCCCGCTCCGTGCTAACGCGCATATCTCCATATCACGATCACCCGCCCCCTGCCCCCCTGCCCTAGTGCCCCACCACAGCCCCCCGGCCGCGTCGCCCCCCGAGAAAAGAAGACGAAGGAATGGCAGGAGAAGAAGTCGGAAGCCTTACAAGAGGGGCACATAACTCGACAAGGGAGCGGCAGGTGGCGGGCCGGGCGCATGGACGCAGCGGCAGGCTGTGTCGGGGGCTGTGTCGGGGGCTGTGCCGGGGGCGGGCGCCGGGGGCGGGATTGCCACTCGCAGGCCGTGCAGTTGCCTCTCCCGTACCGCCCCCATCATGACCAGCAGGTGCCAAAAAGAAATAATATATTAACAGAGCGCCGGGAAATTGAATTATATATAGAGCGTTTCCGGAATTCGCGCGGTCCGAGAGGTGACGTACAGTATAATCGAGTGGGTGTGGTAGGGAAGGGATGGATCTAGATGACTCTGCTCTTATCAGTCCACTCTCCAATTTGACCGCCTCTCTCTCTCTCTCTCTCTCTCTCTCTCTCTCTCTCTCTCTCTCTCTCTCTCTCTCTCTCTCTCTCTCTCTCTCTCTCTCTCACGGAATAACGGCTCCATCACTCATCCAAATTTGGCACGCAAGTGAAATTTAATCGACTCGGAGAGGCGAGCGGGCGCCTGCCCATATATATCGCGTCGGCGTGGGAAGGGGGAGGGGGGGGGGACGAATCCTCGCGGTGCTCTTCGATGCCCAGCGGCGTAGTAATTCCCCCCCCCTCCTCCAGAGCCTCTTCACCTCAATTGCTACGAGGGGATCGTACTGCCTCTATCGGTTCATTTTGGCCGACGCGGTATGTGTGTGTGTGTGTGTATTAGTGCGTGTGTCTATGAGTGAGAAAGCGAGATCCACGCCCCGACAGCAGTCCATTCAAGTGGACGCTTGCTGTGCCAGGCCGTGCCAAGGCCGAGCCCTGGTGCCACAGTTACCCAAGGTCGCCGCGCCGACTGTATATGACGAAAGCGCCCGCACGTCCCTCGAGAAAATAAATAAAGACGCCCTGGAAAACCGAAGCAGCAGCAGCAGCAGCAGCAGCAGCAGCAGAGCGGGCCGAGAAGAAGAAGAAGGCCTTTCCCATGTTCTGTCCGTGGGATCCCCCGCCGGGTCACTTGTAAAATGCTGACCCGGTTTAAATTCTCGGGCGCCGACGTCCGGGTGGCTCCGCTTGGCGGCCATTGAAGTAGTGGAAGGCGGAGGGCGACACGGGACGGGCCGGCACCGCTGGGCACCGCCCGCTCTATGGTCGGCCGGGCCCACAAATCATAACGAAGGCACCGACCGGCCTCCCGGATCCTCCGGCCACCGCCTTGCTCACAGTATCGACCCGGGTTAAAGTAATTACCGGCCCGTGTAATTTACGACACGCGTGGCATTCCGACAGGGCGGTGCGGTGCGGTGCGCGTCCGGGCGGCACCCCTAACTGAACCGACCCCCAACAACATACTCGCTGACCGTGCGTCCTTTTGATTCCAGGGGCGGTGTGTGTACGTGTGTGTGTGTGTGTGTGTGTGTGAGAGAGAGAGAGAGAGAGAGAGAGAGAGAGAGAGAGAGAGAGAGAGAGAGAGAGAGAGAGAGAGAGAGAGAGAGAGAGCAGGGGTGCTAGAGCATTCTGTAGTACAGCCATCAGGGCCGGCCGTGATTGGTGTGCTGTTGTTACAACAAGGCCTTGGCCCTCAGCGCCGGTCACATAGCAGCAGGACAAGAGGCAGTCCCTGAGCGCGCGTGTAACGACACGTAGTAGTAGCACAGTCCATGATGAAATATGGTCCTGGACTTTGGTGTATCTACGTGCTTGGGCGCTTGGACGTCGTCATTGGAAGCCCAGGTCCATTTGAACCCGCCCTAGGGCTAGGCTAGTCCGGATTCTTGTCTACGCGACTGGCAAGAGTAACCACCGCGCACCGGACTGGTGGCTGGCGGACTGCAGCTATGCTCCGGGCCTCCGGGGGACAGCAGCTCTGCGGGCTGTGAATCACCCGGAATATGGGTCAGGTGCTGACGGTGTGCTCAGGTCAGGGCGCGGCGGCGGTGGCGGTGGCGGCGGTGGCGGCGGCGGCGGCGGCGGCAGCAGCCCCCCACGGACCACTTCTCGACTGTCAGTCTGACAGGCCTGTCTGTCTGCCTGTCTGCCCAGCGGGCGGCGATAAGAGAAAGACGCCGCAGGATGAGGACTTTTCGCCTCCGCGGCGGCTCGGCTCTCCCCGACACGACACGCCCCCGTCAGAGGGCCCCCCCCCCTCCCCCCATACCGTCGTGCACCCACCGCCTGTTGTGCCCGAATGAATTATTGTCATGCTAAGTGGCTCCTAATGTGACTCGATTGTCTCGGGCGCCCTCTGGTGGCGCCCCCTCGTGACGGCCCCCGGCGCTATCTATGAGTGGTGTTCCATTAACTTAGACTTTGGGTGGGCCGACGGCACGGGCACGGGCCTCCGGGCCTCCATCATCATCCCCTGCTCCTTGTTCGGCAGCTTCGGCCGTGCGGGGGGGGGGGGGGCACAGAGAGCCCCGGTGAGTCCCGCGGGCACATCGGGATGCAGAAGGCAGCGCGGTGCGAGTCCTGCGGGAACCTGCGTGAGCTGGGCGGTAACGGAGGATGCCCAGGGATGCCCCCTGAAAGAACCACTGATTCCATCACGCCCTCTCTCTCTCTCTCTCTCTCTCTCTCTCTCTCTCTCTCTCTCTCTCTCTCTCTGTGCGAAAAGGTTTCGAGTTGAGTGGCTCCCCGCCCCTTTCGAATGAGTTTCTCTATTCTCTGTCTGTCTGTCCCCCCTCCCCCCCCCTGCCCCCACTCTCTCACACACACACTCTCTCCTTCTCTACACGGAGCAGTGCGTGTCAACCACCAACCCTACCTACCATCATAGGGACTGTTAGGGAGATTTAAAACAAACGCCATTAAAAAAAAAAAGAGTATAGGTACGTAAGTGCAAGTCAATTTTTTTTTTATTTTTTACAGCAGATTTTAAAAAAAATTGCAGCTTAGTAAGTTTGGGATAAAACGGTCGCTGGCTTGATTTTTTTGACATGCACATTGTGTATTTTTTTGAGCGTGATGTGCTTTCCCTGCGCGTACCCTACATTCGTGCACAATGGCGGCATGTATTCGAACCCGCGCACCATAGCATGTTGTACCCAGAACGCCACCGCAGTTTCGGCCGAGGGGGAAACGACTTCAGGGATCCGACAGACAGTCGTTGAGTAATCCGGGTAATCCGAGTAATCCAGGGTAATCCAGGTAATCCGGAATAATCCGAGGTATTCCGGGCCAGGGAATCCGGTATAAGTCGGGGTAATCCGAGGTAATCCGGGGTAATCCGAGGCAATCCGAGGTAATCCGAGGTATTCCGGGTAGTCCGGATAATCCGGGTAATCCGGGGTAATCCGGGGTGATCCGAGGTAATCCGAGGTATTCCGGGTAGTCCGGGTAATCCGGGTAATGCGGGGTAATGCGGGTAATGCGGGGTAATCTGGGGTAATCCGATGTAATCCCGGGTAATCCGAGCGGGTAATCCGAGGTAATCCGGGGTAATCCGGGGTAATCCGGGGTAATCCGGGGTAGTCCGGGTAATCCTGGTAATCCGTAAGACACGATTTTTAGGAGTAGTTATCCCCTCGGGTTCGGCCCGTCCTAGCCGCCAATTTTTGCATTCATTTACAATGTATATGCCCGTCCTTACCACTGACCGCTCGTGCTGCCCTCGGCTGCCCCTGGCTCTCCTTCCCCTCCCTGCGGTTCACTCGAGATCACTCGCGACCTCGCTGTTCAACAACACTTCCACGCCGCGCCAAAAACACCACCAAAATTCATTTACACTCGCAAATTTGAAAAACAAAAATGATCAAAATTATCACAATGTCGGTAACCATTCCACCCTGACGGGGCGGGGCGCCTCGTGGCAGTCAGTGGCCGTATCTGCATCATATCATCGCGGGATAGTTTTGTCATGTCCTCCGTATCGCCGACCCCATGGACTCCCTCCCTCCCTCCCTCCCCCCCCCCCCCTCTCTCTCTCCCTCACGTCTTGGACCAACAACATCAACTTGGGCCGAACAACACAACACAAGATAGCGGAAGCGGGGAGTCGCTCTGCTCCGCATAATGACAGGGGATGTGCAAGGGCTGCTCGCTCGCGGTCGGCCGGTCTATCAGAGGGGCGGTGGTGGCGGCGGCAGCAGCAGCAGCAGCAGCGGCGGCAGCGAAGGAGGCCGCAGTAAACTTGACGAGACCTCCTGCAACCGCAGAGAGAGAGAGAGAGAGAGAGAGAGAGAGAGAGAGAGAGAGAGAGAGAGAGAGAGAGAGAGAGAGAGAGAGAGAGAGAGAGAGAGAGAGAGAGAGAGAGAGAGACCGGAGCACGCCCACGGCCCCGGGTGAGGGGGGGGGGGACGAAGATGAATTCCTCCCCGGCCATGACGATGCCTACCCCCTACAGCATTCCACCGCCCGCCAGAAGTAGTACGTCTCTACTGCGATAATAGGCCCGACAGGGGGAGGATATAAAGCGCTGGAAATAAAGGACGAGAAAATCCTGGCGGCGCTGATGCTGCTGCTGCTGCCCCCGAGGAGGACGAAAAGAAATAAAAAACAAATCGGGCGCTGAGATGGCCAGCCCAGCTTGGCCCAGCAGCGCGGCGCGGTGGTATTATTCGCAGAGCAGAGATTCCGCCACCAACTATTCGCAGACGGCAGTCTCCTGCTGATGGCCAGTGGCTCTGCGGAGCGCGGGGCCCGGGCCGGACCGTCAGTGCGCAGGTAAAGGCACTTGACGCTCTACTTTGTCGGGGGAATGGCCGTTGGCTCCGTTGGCTCGCCGTCGTAGCCGTCGACATATTTTCGGGGACGGCCATGCCTTACCGCGGTGTATGCAATGCTGGGCTGACGGGCGCACGGCACCACGCCCAGGGGCCAGGGCAGATGTGCGGGGGGGGGGGGGGGGGGGCTGTCGGTGCTGAAATATCGCAGAGTTTGGGGAAACCGGAGGGCAGGGCCAGGCCGGGCTACCTCAAGCCGGCGGCAGCGGTCTCCCTGGAGTGGCCCGTAAAAGTTACACGTGAAGGTGACCGCGAATACCTCCGGTTTTTCGCACAAAGGACCCGCCTTGAGAAAGACCATGGTCATATGCAGCACAGAAATTGTTTATTATTCTGCGGAATGAGTTTCGGACATAGAAAAAATAAAAATACGGACGGTCCTCGACTGGTTGGACGTTCGGCTGATATTATACCAACCAGCAGGCGACGCCAGTCATCCGAGAGAGAGGAGGGGGGGGGGGGGGGAGTCTGGAGACGGCCCGATACCGGTATAGGGCCGTCTTCTCGTTGTATATATGGAGCGGAAACGACGGGAAAAGGCACCGCGAAAGAAGCCAGGTGGGACCGATAAAAAAAAGAAGAAGAAGAGAAGATCCTGCGACCCATGTTATTTTGTGTTGAAGCGGGGCGTGGCACCTGTTTTGGTGGGTGGGGAGGTAATCACACACGCGAACACAATGCCGATACCGCGCGATACGTTTCTCATACTCACCGCCCGCTCGGCCTACACTTCCATGCACATACTAGTCGATCTCGTCATTCCCCTTACCTGAAACGAAAGAGAGTAGTGACGTCATTTATTCGCATATTTTATGTCCAAAGAGCAACGATATTACATGCCATTGCGGTGCTTCTGTTCCACGCCCACCCAATACACACACACTCGCACGCGCGCGTGCGTCTCTGCATTAACATAATCCTATTAGTGGGCTGGTAATGCGGCAGGGACAAACAGAACACCGGCAGAATACTCTCTTTATTCATAGCCGGCGATAGCCGATCCTACCGCCACGCGCCCGCCACGCGCCCGCCACGCGCCCGGCCCAACGCCCTGGCCCACATTTTGCGGTCATAAGTCACCGTCGGCGGCACAGGGTCCCGCCTGTGCCCGCGGGGGGTCGCCCTCCACAAATAACATAACGCCTAGGCTCAATGGTTACATCAGCAAAACGGGTACAACCGTCAATAATTATATTTTTGGAAAAAACGAATACAAAAAAACTTGACGGAAATAATACTATTTTTACGTTGCAATAGCAGGGGCGCACATCTGGACTGCGGGGGCCCAGTTGGACGAGAGAGAGAGAGAGAGAGAGAGAGAGAGAGAGAGAGAGAGAGAGAGAGAGAGAGAGAGAGAGAGAGAGAGCTCATTGGCGGACGGTTACCGATAAGACTGCTACCCCCCTCTCCCGGGCTAATGATGGTGATAATATTCTCTCGGTGGGATCGGATCCGATCATTAGCATTACGAGGGTCGAATGGCGGGCGGTGTCGTGTTTTGTGTCTCTCTCCCCCGCCCGAGGCGCCGGGGCCACGCCATGGAGGACCGCATGGGGAGCGACAGAGATGGCGCTAGCGAGCGAATTCGAGAGCTAGGCTTTAGGCGGCCGCGGGCCGCTGTCGCGGCACAAACCCGAGCTAGGCTGCCGCTGCTTGCCGCTGCTTGCCGCTGCTTGCCGCTGCTTGCCGCTGCTTGCCGCTGCTTGCCGCTGCTTGCCGCTGCTTTCCGCTGCTTGCCGCTGCTTGCCGCTGCTTGCCGCTGCTTTCCGCTGCTTGCCGCTGCTTGCCGCTGCTTGCCGCTGCTTGCCGCTGCTTTCCGCTGCTTGCCGCTGCTTGCTTGCCGCTGCTTGCCGCTGCTTGCCGCTGCTTGCCGCTGCTTGCTGCTGCCGCTGCTTGCCGCTGCCCGCTGCTTGCCGCTGCTTGCCGCTGCTTGCCGCTGCTTTCCGCTGCTTGCCGCTGCTTTCCGCTGCTTGCGTCCGCTTTCCGCTGCTTTCCGCTGCTTGCCGCTGCTTGCTGATCACCGCTGATCACCGCTGATTCCGCATACCGTTCTGGGTCTACCGCACGTACTCTGTGCGGGGCCTACCATACGTCGGCATGCAACAAAAACAAATATATATTCGTTTACATTACGCATACTACCCTACCGATTCACAGAGTCTGATTCTGGGAATCAAAACCACACAAACCGCATTGCTAACATTCCCTTCTACTCTGCTGACTGTTATTCACTTCAGCATCGGCGACCACAAACCGTGCGTGCGTATGTGCGTGCTTGATGTGTGTTTGTGTGCGCGTGTGTGTGTGTGTGTGTGCGTGTGTGCGTGCGCTAAGTTTAATGAGAGTCGTCATCGTCTGCAGGATGTTTCCGGCCCGAGCGGCATAGTGTGTCCATCTCTCTCTCTCTCTCTCTCTCTCTCTCTCTCTCTCTCTCTCTCTCTCTCTCTCTCTCTCTCTCTCTCTCTGTCTCTCTCACCCTCTCTCCGGCTGCGGAAGCGTATACGGAAATTAATAAAAATATTCTCCGCCTCTCTCCCGCTTTCCGCCGAGCCCCCGGCTCCCGTGCTCTCCCAGGGGCCACCGACACCGGACAGCGAAATGTGACCTCGGTCCGGTGCGGTGCGGTAAGGGGGAGGGGAGGGGAGAGGAGAGGAGGGGAGGGGGCTGCCGGATGCCACTTGGGGATGGACGCTGCCAGCCAGGCGAGCACCACCGGTCAGGGCCATACCATACGGTCATAGGCGCAGGCGGCCGCGAGTGTGAGAGAGAGGGGAAGAGATTCAGTTAATGACATTTTGGGATGACGGATGTGTGTAGCCCTCAACTGAATGTTTCCGTTAAGTTAAAATGGGTGGAAATAATAGACCGCGCCGCCGCCGTTTTGAACGTCGGAAACTAAATATTGTAAAAGGGGGAGGGGGAATCAAGGCGGAGGCAAGAGTTGAACCCGCGACACTTGCTCGTTAGAGATCGCATCTCGCGCCTTAACCAGTGCGGCTTCCGTCTGTATGGCAGAATCCTGACGGCGGCTGTGAGAAACAGAGTTGGCCCACCAGGGTCCTACCAGCCATGGGCCATGTCCAGCCGGGTAGTGGTGATTGGTCGGTGATCCCGAGCTGAGAGGCTCACAGTCTTGCGCTGTGAGCTGGGCGCCTAGAGAGACCCTCCCAAGTCTCTCTAGCAGCTACGCGCTGCTCTTGAGACCCTCGGCCGGTCTGGCAGTGCCAATATGAGAGCCAGGGGCTCCATGGTGCCGTCCGTCCGGATGGCTGGCCTCTTCCAACAGCCCCCAGCGCGCCGTGTTACCCCATCCCAGTGACAGAGCTGCACACCAGTGGGGGGGGGGGGGGGGACTTCTGGTTTGGCTCCAGGTTCAGAGATGCGTTTCTAAAAATCCCAGGGTACCAATTTTACAGCATGAAAAAATACTTCTGATTTTTTTTTCAAACGGTGATGCGGGTGCCAATGTCGTTAAAATACTGGTTTCTAAAATTCCACGGGTAAAAATTTCTGCTCTCGGCGTGGTGGTGTAGGTTCAGGTTTCAAATCCTCGTTTCTGAAATGCTTCGGGCGCAGGAATATTTGTTGTTGTATTGGTTCTGGACTTACCCACAGTAGGGGATCCAAGAACGGCTTCGGGGGGGGGGTGGGCAATTTCCTGCCTTTTGCCTACTGACAGGTGGAAAAGTTACGCCGGTTGCCTACATTTCCGGCGCCCTTCTGAGGGCCAGGTGGGGGGGGGGGGGGGCGCCCCCCCCCCCACTTGTATCCGCGCCTGCTCACCCAGCCAAGATTAGACTGCCGGGACGGTGTCGGTCAAAAAATTCAACAAATTTATGTAATATCCAGCATTGATTCCATATCGAAAGTGCATTTTAAACTGGTGCAAGTCGATGAAATAATTGAGCTTCGACAAAATGTCGGCACTATCGATATCGATTTGATACAAATTCCGACAGTCTATTCCTGCCTGGGTGGATACCACGGACAACAGCGTGGACGGCTCCGGATGCCCCTCGGGCGCTCAGCAAGTATATCGCTGCATTTTTGCTCATGCATGGTCCGGTCCGGACGGCGGCCAAGCGGAGACGGGACGGGACGGAGGCACCAGCCGCACAGCGACCCATGGATCTTCGCGCGCGGAATTTAATAACCCGTTTAATTATTCTGGATACATCGCATCCCAAAAACTAATTGTCCGGCGAGAAGGAGATAGAGAAAACGAGAGAGAGAAAGAGAGAGAGAGAGAGAGAGAGAGAGAGAGAGAGAGAGAGAGAGAGAGAGGGGGGGGGGGGGCAAATGAAGCGTTTAGCGTGGTTAATAACAAGTCGTGGTCGATGGTAAACAGCTGCCGCGTTGTTGTTGTTGTTGGAGTTGATGTTGTCGTTGCCTGCAGTGCTGTCCGGCCTGTCGTACGGCTCCGCAGCAGGGCAAGAACGATTGTGTGCACAACTGCGGCGTTTATGTGTGTGTGTGTGTGTGTGTGTGTATGTTTACGCTTTTTTTCAACCCCCTTCCGCATTTTTCATCCCCGCAATTGTGGCCAGCCCGTCACACCGCTGGGTGCGTTAATTTGAAATGACACACTGACAGACGTTTGATGGCCGCCGCGGTGGGCAGCCATACGGGGATGGCCAATAATGGCCCCACAGGGTATCCGACCCCCCGACCCCCCCCCCCCGAAAAAAAAAGGTTTTAAAAAAAAAACAGTAGGTCGCGATTATTGCACGGCGGGGCGGCGGCGTCATCAAACAACTCGTGAGCTGAGAGACATTGAAATAAAATGGCGGTGCCACGAGGTATTCGAACCCGCGCCACGAGACAAACTCCAGAGCTCAACGACCACACCCCGCGCATCTACCCGCCTACCCCCCTCCCCGAGCGAGCGAAAGGATGGGACGTCCTGGAGAGAATTATTATTATTTTCACGTTCGACGAATGAAGATAAACGGGATCGAAATAACCCCATGAAACCGTCTTGCATAACGACCGAACACGAAATATACTTGCAAGATCAGGGGGGAGCATCTCTCAGCGGAGGGCCGCATGGGGGGGGGGGGGGGGGGTTGGCCGCTACACCACCACCAAACTGTACCATTTGCATATCAATCGACTGCTGCACAAAAGGCCACACCAAAATAATCTCGACTTTTCATTTTTACCCCCCCCCCCCTCACACCCTGTTCCATTTTTATTATCATTGTTAAATCCCCCGTCGCGCCTGGCCCTGCAGGCGGCGGCAAACCCCTTGTGTCGTGTCCTCTCTGCGTAATGCGCCGTTACAAGACGGCGGAAAACACGAAAAAATATAAAATATGCAGGGATTCTTCGCCCACTGCCTGAATCCAGAAAGAGAGGTCCATCAGCCTCTTGTTCTTCCTTCTTATCTTCTCTTGAAGCCTTCTTCTTTTTCTTTTTTTTTTGCGAGGAGCGTGTTGGCCTAATTTTTTTGTTGTCCGAGGCAGCGTGTACTTTGATGCTTGGTCAGCTTCGCCTCCACCCCTTCTCTATAGCGGTTGCATCCCCCAAACAGGCAGGCGCCTTCAAAAACACAACACACGCACGCAAGTGCACACACACACATACAGACACACACGCGCGCGCGCGCGGTCCTGCCCCTCCCCCACCCTTTTTCTCTCTCTCTCTCTCTCTCTCTCTCTCTCTCTCTCTCTCTCTCTCTCTCTCTCTCTCTCTCTCTCTCTCTCTCTCTCTCTCTCTCTCGTCCTCATGGGCATCACATTAAGAGCGAGAGGGAGAGAGAAGGGGGTGCACCCCCTGCACAGCGCGCGGGCCGTGACATGTGCTCTCTCGTGTACACGCACACGCACGCACACGCACGCACACGCATGCACACAAACCCGCCTGTAAATAATTGATCAGCGACGCGTTCGGACGCCACAGCAGGGCGAGGCTGTGGCATGGTACACCCCGCGGGCTCGCAGTAGTATGGGGAGAGGAGGGCGGAAAATAGGAATGTGATGGAGAGCGACAGAGAGAGAGATAGACAGAGAGAGAGACAGAGAGAGAGAGAGAGAGAGAGAGAGAGAGAGAGAGAGAGAGAGAGAGAGAGAGAGAGAGAGAGAGAGAGAGAGAGAGAGAGAGAGAGAGAGAGGAGAGGGTAGTCCGGTTAGGACGTGGTGTCCGACTGACAGTCCTTTGCTCGGCGCAATCCGCCGCGGCTCACGGTTGGCCATTTTTAAAATTAAAAATATAATCGCGGAGTAACTGAGTTACTTCTGAGCTCATAATTATTTCACCCATAAAATCGGAGTCGATCTGCTGAATCACAATTCCCAGGATAATTTCCGCGTGTGCACGAAAAGTTTTCCGTTCGCGACACGGCGCGGTGCAAGCGTTTCCTTTCGCCGTCCTTTTGCCGCCAACTTGGAGCGCCAAATCTGGCTTTCCGCTGCGGCGGCGCGGCGAAGCTCTGGCGGTGACCTGGCTGCGCCCTGCGCTATACAATCATGAGACTCGCGAGCAGACGCGGAAACTGCTTTCTTTTTGCATCTCTGGAGAAATTAAGATTCACGAGGCGGGTTTTTTTTTTTTTTAGGTGAAGGGAGAGAGGTGAAGTAGGGTAGGGTGGTACGGGGCCACCGGGGGGGGGGGGGGGGGGGGGGGGGCTGTCCGCGGGCATATTTGAATTTATTATCGAAGGCCGATACCGAGGCAATATCAAGCGTCGCGCGCAGTCAGTTCGGCTCGCCCAGTGCCGCTGCCGCGCGCTGTGTACGCGGAAGAGGGAGAGAGATGGCAGCGGCCGGACAGACATGCCGAACCCCTGACAGGCAGACGGACAGACACGCGGGCCGGCGGACGGACACATGCTGGACAGGCAGACAGACGGGCGGACGGAACCGCGGAGGCGAGAGGCGAGAACGAGTCTCGAATCGGGGCCGCAGGCCACCGCAGGCCACAGGTGAAGGGGTCCAAAGTCATCAAATATTTACCGCCCCGCCCTTTCTTGAAATACCAGGACCGCCTCCGCTGCGCTCTGCTGCTCTGCTCTGCTGCTGCTGCTGCTCCCTCCAGACCTCCTCCTCCTCTACCTCCTGTCCGCGGACAGCCGCCGCTGGCGGCCCGCTGCCCTTCATGAATACATCGATGTATCCCAGCACGCTGGTCGCCACCAAGTGGCCGGCCTAAACGGCCCGGGGACTCCTAGTCGAGTGGTTCGCCTCTGCTGGGCGCCGCGGGGCCGGCGTCGAGAAATGAGGAAGTGAGTGGCCAACGCGTCTCCTCTTCTCCTTCTCTTCCGCAATTTCTATCAGGGGCGGCCCATAGGTGACCTTCTTTTCAGAGACCTCGGACGCCAAGACGAGTCCAACTACGGCGTCAAATCATAATTGCAAGGCCAAATCTTTCAACACAGCCCGCACCCACAGAAACAGATTCTTAGGCTAAAAGCATTCAAGAATATTTTCTTAAATCAAGCCAATCTTAGAGTAAAATCAAGAAATAGTCTTGGATCAAGAATTACATTCTTGAATGCTTTAAGAATAATACGCTGTTCTAGGCTTAAATCAAGAATTCGTTTCTCTGGGTGCACTCTGTACAGGAGGGCGTTGCCAGACTCGGGTATCGGCGGGGGACTTGCCGCGCTAATAACCTACATTCAAGCGTTTGTCATGCGGGTTGCCTACCCCGGCCACCGGTCTGTGTGTGTGTGTGTGTGTGTGTGTGTGTGTATGGGTGGAGGGAGGGGGGGGGGGACGACCCCCTTGGCTACATCCGGCCTCTGTTCAAAATTAAGCGATGCACGCAAAGGAAAAACACTTTTCAGATATGTGCTTATGGGAAAATGGGCTAGCCCAATGTTTCAATGCCGTGCAAAGAGCCTAGCGGAACTACCCAGGGACGCAGCCTGTCAGCTAAATTTATTGCTCCTCTGCTAAAAAAAAATGAAGCAGGACGAGAGATTAACGCTGAAAGTGGCGTCATGATTAGATGGATTACTTTTTAGTGAAGCATCGAATTTACTTATTTTTTTGCGTGGGATTATTTCCCGCTGGCGGTGACCCTTCCGCGGGGCGTCGTCACTTGGTTTGTGAGCGCCCCGGTGGTGTTCACATGTCAAGGAGCAGGCCGAGGATAGAGAGAGAGCGAGAGACAGAGAGAGACAGAGAGAGCCAGAGAGAGAGAGAGAGAGAGAGAGAGAGGAGCAACTGGTGGACGCGGCGGTGCTTCCAGTTCGACGGCGCACGCCTAACTTCCTCATCCAAGCGCGAGCCTGCCTGCCTCCCTCTTCTCTTTCTCTCTCTCTCTCACCCCCTGACAGCCCCCCCCCCCCGTCCACCACCACCACCACCACCACTCCGTCTATTACACGCGACGACGAAAGCTCCAGCGGGTCCGTCGTGTCGCGTCTCCCCTCTTCATATCACACCGCGCCATGCCGGCCCGGAGCAGTCCGTCCAGCGCAGTATCCCCTCCCCTCTCATCTCGGCCCTAGAGGAGAGGGCATCGTGATGGGCCCCGTCGGAACCCCCCCCCCCCTCTCTTTCTTTCTTTCTCTCTCTCTCTCTCTCTCTCTCTCTCTCTCTCTCTCTCTCTCTCTCTCTCTCTCTCTCTCTCTCTCTCTCGCTCTCTCTCTCTCTCTCTCTCTCTCTCTCTCACTCTCTCTCTCTCTCCCTCTCTCTCTCTCTCTCTCTCTCTCTCTCTCTCTCTCTCTCTCTCTCTCTCTCTCTCTCTCTCTCTCTCTCTCTCTCTCTCTCTCTCTCTCTCTCTCTTTCTCTCTTTTTTGCCCGGGTCTTAGCCCCCACCGGGTGTGTGAGGTTGCCCGGAGTGATAAAAGCGTCTAATAACCAGTTGACATAAATTCCGCGCTTCCTTGTCAGGTCCGGGGCAGCGTCGCCGGCTTCCACCCCCAGCAGCAGCGACAACAACTCTGGAGCTCTCGGCGTGATCAGCATCCGTCACGCCGCTGCGCTGTCACCGTGCGCCGAGTGGTCCGCGTGGTCAGCGTGCTGGCTCTGCGAGCTTGACGGCTCGGGTTCGATTCCCCGTGCTGGGAAAAAAAAAACGTTTCTGGCTTCCGATGGTTCGTACGGTGCGATGACCGCGGTGTGCGAGAGCGAGAAGGCAAAAAAGAGATGGGGGAGTAGGCTGGGTCGGAGAGAGAGGGAAGGACATCTGCTCTGCTCTGCCTACCCAGCAGGGCACAGCAGGGTCATCTGTCAGGACTGAACCGAACGGACAAGCGTACGCGGTCCCGACCTGTGCCCTGCTGGAATGGCCTGCTCCGGGCGTGACAATGGACACCCCCTCCCCCCCTCTGCTCCTCATCCCCCCCCCCTCCCCAAAAACCCCCCACCCCTCCCCCCAACCCCAACAACCCCCCACCAGCGCTCCTCACCGCGGCGAGGTGGAAAATACGCAAACAACACATTATTCTTTTGGAGGAGCAGGGCGAGCCGGGTGACAACGTGCTATGACGCATCGACACTTTACCCCCCCTCCTCTCTCTCTCTCTCTCTCTCTCTCTCTCTCTCTCTCTCTCTCTCGTCCTCATGGGCATCACATTAAGAGCGAGAGGGAGAGAGAAGGGGGTGCACCCCCTGCACAGCGCGCGGGCCGTGACATGTGCTCTCTCGTGTACACGCACACGCACGCACACGCACGCACACGCATGCACACAAACCCGCCTGTAAATAATTGATCAGCGACGCGTTCGGACGCCACAGCAGGGCGAGGCTGTGGCATGGTACACCCCGCGGGCTCGCAGTAGTATGGGGAGAGGAGGGCGGAAAATAGGAATGTGATGGAGAGCGACAGAGAGAGAGAGAGAGAGAGAGAGAGAGAGAGAGAGAGAGAGAGAGGGAGAGAGAGAGAGAGAGAGAGAGAGAGAGAGAGAGAGAGAGAGAGAGAGAGAGAGAGAGAGAGAGAGAGAGAGAGGAGGAGAGGAGGGTAGTCCGGTTAGGACGTGGTGTCCGACTGACAGTCCTTTGCTCGGCGCAATCCGCCGCGGCTCACGGTTGGCCATTTTTAAAATTAAAAATATAATCGCGGAGTAACTGAGTTACTTCTGAGCTCATAATTATTTCACCCATAAAATCGGAGTCGATCTGCTGAATCACAATTCCCAGGATAATTTCCGCGTGTGCACGAAAAGTTTTCCGTTCGCGACACGGCGCGGTGCAAGCGTTTCCTTTCGCCGTCCTTTTGCCGCCAACTTGGAGCGCCAAATCTGGCTTTCCGCTGCGGCGGCGCGGCGAAGCTCTGGCGGTGACCTGGCTGCGCCCTGCGCTATACAATCATGAGACTCGCGAGCAGACGCGGAAACTGCTTTCTTTTTGCATCTCTGGAGAAATTAAGATTCACGAGCCGGTTTTTTTTTTTTTTTTAGGTGAAGGGAGAGAGGTGAAGTAGGGTAGGGTGGTACGGGGCCACCGGGGGGGGGGGGGGGGGGGGGGGGGCTGTCCGCGGGCATATTTGAATTTATTATCGAAGGCCGATACCGAGGCAATATCAAGCGTCGCGCGCAGTCAGTTCGGCTCGCCCAGTGCCGCTGCCGCGCGCTGTGTACGCGGAAGAGGGAGAGAGATGGCAGCGGCCGGACAGACATGCCGAACCCCTGACAGGCAGACGGACAGACACGCGGGCCGGCGGACGGACACATGCTGGACAGGCAGACAGACGGGCGGACGGAACCGCGGAGGCGAGAGGCGAGAACGAGTCTCGAATCGGGGCCGCAGGCCACCGCAGGCCACAGGTGAAGGGGTCCAAAGTCATCAAATATTTACCGCCCCGCCCTTTCTTGAAATACCAGGACCGCCTCCGCTGCGCTCTGCTGCTCTGCTCTGCTGCTGCTGCTGCTCCCTCCAGACCTCCTCCTCCTCTACCTCCTGTCCGCGGACAGCCGCCGCTGGCGGCCCGCTGCCCTTCATGAATACATCGATGTATCCCAGCACGCTGGTCGCCACCAAGTGGCCGGCCTAAACGGCCCGGGGACTCCTAGTCGAGTGGTTCGCCTCTGCTGGGCGCCGCGGGGCCGGCGTCGAGAAATGAGGAAGTGAGTGGCCAACGCGTCTCCTCTTCTCCTTCTCTTCCGCAATTTCTATCAGGGGCGGCCCATAGGTGACCTTCTTTTCAGAGACCTCGGACGCCAAGACGAGTCCAACTACGGCGTCAAATCATAATTGCAAGGCCAAATCTTTCAACACAGCCCGCACCCACAGAAACAGATTCTTAGGCTAAAAGCATTCAAGAATATTTTCTTAAATCAAGCCAATCTTAGAGTAAAATCAAGAAATAGTCTTGGATCAAGAATTACATTCTTGAATGCTTTAAGAATAATACGCTGTTCTAGGCTTAAATCAAGAATTCGTTTCTCTGGGTGCACTCTGTACAGGAGGGCGTTGCCAGACTCGGGTATCGGCGGGGGACTTGCCGCGCTAATAACCTACATTCAAGCGTTTGTCATGCGGGTTGCCTACCCCGGCCACCGGTCTGTGTGTGTGTGTGTGTGTGTGTGTATGGGTGGAGGGAGGGGGGGGGTGACCCCCTTGGCTACATCCGGCCTCTGTTCAAAATTAAGCGATGCACGCAAAGGAAAAACACTTTTCAGATATGTGCTTATGGGAAAATGGGCTAGCCCAATGTTTCAATGCCGTGCAAAGAGCCTAGCGGAACTACCCAGGGACGCAGCCTGTCAGCTAAATTTATTGCTCCTCTGCTAAAAAAAAATGAAGCAGGACGAGAGATTAACGCTGAAAGTGGCGTCATGATTAGATGGATTACTTTTTAGTGAAGCATCGAATTTACTTATTTTTTTGCGTGGGATTATTTCCCGCTGGCGGTGACCCTTCCGCGGGGCGTCGTCACTTGGTTTGTGAGCGCCCCGGTGGTGTTCACATGTCAAGGAGCAGGCCGAGGATAGAGAGAGAGAGAGAGAGAGAGAGAGAGAGAGAGAGAGAGAGAGAGAGAGAGAGAGAGAGAGAGAGAGAGGAGCAACTGGTGGACGCGGCGGTGCTTCCAGTTCGACGGCGCACGCCTAACTTCCTCATCCAAGCGCGAGCCTGCCTGCCTCCCTCTTCTCTTTCTCTCTCTCTCTCTCTCACCCCTGACAGCCCCCCCCCCCCCTGTCCACCACCACCACCACCACCACCACTCCGTCTATTACACGCGACGACGAAAGCTCCAGCGGGTCCGTCGTGTCGCGTCTCCCCTCTTCATATCACACCGCGCCATGCCGGCCCGGAGCAGTCCGTCCAGCGCAGTATCCCCTCCCCTCTCATCTCGGCCCTAGAGGAGAGGGCATCGTGATGGGCCCCGTCGGAACCCCCCCCCCCCCTCTCTTTCTTTCTTTCTCTCTCTCTCTCTCTCTCTCTCTCTCTCTCTCTCTCTCTCTCTCTCTCTCTCTCTCTCTCTCTCTCTCTCTCTCTCTCTCTCTCTCTCGCTCGCTCTCTCTCTCTCTCTCTCTCTCTCTCTCTCTCTCTCTCTCTCTCTCTCTCTCTCTCTCTCTCTCTCTCTCTCTCTCTCTCTCTCTCTCTCTCTCTCTCTCTCTCTCTCTCTCTCTCTCTCTCTCTCTCTCTCTCCTTCCCTTTCTCTCTTTTGCCCGGGTCTTAGCCCCCACCGGGTGTGTGAGGTTGCCCGGAGTGATAAAAGCGTCTAATAACCAGTTGACATAAATTCCGCGCTTCCTTGTCAGGTCCGGGGCAGCGTCGCCGGCTTCCACCCCCAGCAGCAGCGACAACAACTCTGGAGCTCTCGGCGTGATCAGCATCCGTCACGCCGCTGCGCTGTCACCGTGCGCCGAGTGGTCCGCGTGGTCAGCGTGCTGGCTCTGCGAGCTTGACGGCTCGGGTTCGATTCCCCGTGCTGGGAAAAAAAAAACGTTTCTGGCTTCCGATGGTTCGTACGGTGCGATGACCGCGGTGTGCGAGAGCGAGAAGGCAAAAAAGAGATGGGGGAGTAGGCTGGGTCGGAGAGAGAGGGAAGGACATCTGCTCTGCTCTGCCTACCCAGCAGGGCACAGCAGGGTCATCTGTCAGGACTGAACCGAACGGACAAGCGTACGCGGTCCCGACCTGTGCCCTGCTGGAATGGCCTGCTCCGGGCGTGACAATGGACACCCCCTCCCCCCTCTGCTCCTCATCCCCCCCCCCCCAACAACCGCTCCCCCCTCCCCCCCAACCCCAACAACCCCCCACCAGCGCTCCTCACCGCGGCGAGGTGGAAAATACGCAAACAACACATTATTCTTTTGGAGGAGCAGGGCGAGCCGGGTGACAACGTGCTATGACGCATCGACACTTTACCCCCCTCCTCTCTCTCTCTCTCTCTCTCTCTCTCTCTCTCTCTCTCTCTCTCTCTCTCTCTCTCTCTCTCTCTCTCTCTCTCTCTCTCTCTCTCTCTCTCTCTCTCTCTCTCTCTCTCTCTCTCTCTCTCTCTCTCCCTCTCTTTCTCTCCAAACCAAACATTCGTCAAACGGGACTGCGCGCCGCTCTGGCTGCTCTATACTTATTCGGATTGCGTCGTGCATTTAAAACTGCTAAAAATCCCGAAACGAAAAATCGGCTCACTCGTACTCAACCCCGCACTGGAGGCTCAGGCACTGCAGCCCACCCACGCCACCGCCACCCCGCCCCGTCGTCCCCCAAGCAGTCCGCAGTCCATAACAGGGTAGTCCGGTGCAGTCCGGTGCGGCCCAGTGCGGCCCGGTGCGGTCTGGGCGTGGCCGAGTAGTAAACGTCACGGACAGGCCTGGCGGCTGGCGGGCTCCCGGCGGCCCCCGCACGGCCCCCAGCCGTTACCGCATGCAGAGTGACCAGGAGGCCGGCGGGATTTTCAAGGTTCGAACGCTGTCCGTAGTCATGACCATCGTTTTGCTCCCGTAATGACATTTTTTATGACTCATCGAAATGGCATTTCTCGGGAATTATAAGCCATCGCTTGCCCCGCGAAACCAACGAAACAAATTCTGCGTAGAGTGCACAGCACAGCAGCGCACAGCAGCGCATGTCCGCGGGCTGGTCGGGAGCGCCGTGCCAGGTAGGCACGCCCGCCGTGCTCCGGTGTCACCGTGTTGCCTACCCGCGCCTTGGCAGGCGGTTCCCTCTCCCCGCCCAGCCCAGTCACAGCCCGGTGCAGCTGCAGCAGCAGCAGCAGCAGCAGGTACACCGCCCCCGGTCGGGCCCCGGCACGGCACGGCCCCCGCTGGCCCCGCTGTGCGCCGCCTGGCTCCACTAGAGTCAACACTGCAGGCGGAGAGGGACCGGGCAGGCCGGCGGGGACCGAGGCTGGGACCCAGAGGGTGCAGACTATATTGCATCCCCCCCCCCCTCCGCCTCCACGGCGCGCTCCGTCCGCCAAAAGGCCCTAAATACTACGATTTGCACACCACTGCCCCCCCCCCCCGCCCCCACCGCCGTCACAGAGGCAGCACAGTTTCACTGGCCGTCGTCTCTTGCCTCCAATTGAAAACCGTGTGCTTCATGGAAGGGAGAGAGACATAGAGAGAGGGAGAGAGACAGAGAGAAAGAGAGAGAGAGGGAGAGAGACGTGTAATAACAGCGAAACGCGGACATAAAACGGCCCGTCACAAGAGCCTTCATGTGCCGTGCATTTTGACGGCCACTTGCGACGATTACAGCGCCCGAGAATTTCTCATCCTCGGTACAACCTCTGCTTCCCGTGCTGTCGATGGTAAGTCCCTCTCTCTCCCTCTCTCTCTCCCCCAACCTCCACTCCTGTCTCTTTGTCACCTTTTCGACGAGGAGGAAAAGTTTCACCGCCGGCCAAGTGGAGCCTGAAGCTGCCACTCAGGTAGGTGGCGCCGATTAAGGTCTGCTCTCTCTCTCTCTCTCTCTCTCTCTCTCTCTCTCTCTCTCTCTCTCTCTCTCTCTCCCTCTCTCTCTCTCTCTCTCTCTCTCTCTCTCTCTCTCTCTCTCTAAGAGAGAGAGCTGTCTGTCTCTCTCTCTGAGAGAGAGACAGCAAAACAGTATTGTGCCCTGTGGCTTCGCCATTCGACACACATCATCCGACCCTAGACAGGACCCCCCTCGTTACGACTTGTTTAATCTTTACTATTTATGCCGCCGTTCGGTTTCCCCTTTGTTTAGATCCGCTGGTCTCCAGTTGGGAAGACTCAGCTTTGCTTAGATCCATGAACCAGTCCTGTATCACGTAGGGTGTGCCGGCGCACGCACCCGGCACCCCCCACTCTGCACTTAGGCCCTATCCAAGGTTATATAAGAAATCACTGCTAAGAGCTCATGGTCAGTCAGTCAGCCCCGCTCGCTCAGTCAGCACCCACTACTTCCAGCTTCCTCCGCTCGCTCTGCTACTCAGGACTCTGCTTCATTGTCTCCATTGGGTAAGCCCGAACTCTAACTCCAGGCACTGCGACAGAGACCATACTAAGACTCTGTTCCAGCCACTAGACCATTTTATAATAAAAGCATTGTCTTAGAATTAACCTTGTGTTCGCCAATTAATCCATGCACGCAAACCTGCAGTCAACAAGAGATGATTCGAACTCGATAGTACGATAGTACAGGTGGGGTAACAACCACAACGGCAGACCAGGAAAGGGAGGCAGTGAAAGAAGACGACGGCAATGTCATGCAGGTAGGCGGGGCGGCAGCAAAAGGGGGAAAAGAAAGAGCGCGGAAGGGAATGAGAAGGAGAGAGTGTTACGGGCAGCCCTTTGGGGCTGAGAGGGAGGGAGAGAGAGAGCGACAGAGAGAGAGAGAGAGAAGATGCTATGCGCGGCGTATACGGCCCTAGGAGACGCGGCAAGCGTAGCCGCACGCACGCCCTCCTCGTGTGCCGGGCCCGTGCCGGTGGCGTGCGCTTCGTCACCTGAGCGCGGCCGCTCCTCGAAACGGCGGCACTAAAGCCCCTCACAACGGCCCGCGTTATTTGGGTAAGGGCCGTCACTGCGGGGGGCGGCGGGGGCGGCGGCCCGCATCCTCGTCCCGTTTATTATTTCACTGCCTCTTTCGCGAATCTCACACGTCGCCTTGTTCCCTCCCCGAGTGAGTGCGTTCGCAAGGCGGTGCGGCCGGGGCCAGGCGTGGCAGTCTCTCTCCGAGCTGGGCTCGAAGCTGGGCAGGTGCGCGGCGCCAGCGGCGCGGCAAGGGGGGTCTGGTCCTGCACTGTATTGCTGTTATCAACCCGCGCCGTCATCTCTGAGGAGCATGCTCTCTCTCTGTCTCTGTCTCTGTCTCTCTCTCTCTGTCTGTCTCTCTGTCTGTCTGTCTGTCTGTCTGTCTGTCTCTCTCTCTCTCTCTGTCTCTCTCTCTCTCTCTCTCTCTCTCTCTCTCTCTCTCTCTCTCTCTCTCTCTCTCTCTCTCTCTCTCTCTCTCTCTCTGTAGGAGTATCTACCCGCGGTGGCAGTACAAGTTGGATCGGATGGTCTCCGTTTGCAGGCTCCGCTGGGTCCGCGGCTCCTTGGCTCCGCCGGCGCCGTTGTTCGAGTGTGTTGACTCAGGTGAGGGGTGGGAGGGTGCGCTCAGAGGCCGAGGGAATTCGACGTGGTGCCGAGCGGCGGCCAGCCGAGGGCCCCGGATCCTACTCGGCCCGGCCAGAAACAGGACCAGCTTGGCTTCGCCCATGGGCGGCCGCTGCTATGCTGCCCGGTATGGTGCTCAGCCGTGCTCAGCGGTGCAACGACCCCGACAACACCGGCGGCCATAAAGCGGAGGTGTGGGGGGGGGGGGGGGGCTCACGGAGGAAAAAGATCAGTGGTCGGAACTAACTTTTTAGTTTATTTTCAGACTAGCAGTAAATTTTTGTTCTGAGAACTAAAATTTTGATGGAGGAACTAAATTTGATTTGGGAGCTCCCGGAGAAAAAAGATTAGTGGTGGCAGATAGTTTTTAAGTTGATTTTCAGACAAGTAGTATATTTTTGTTCGGAGAACTAAAATTTTGTTGGAGGAACTATTTTTGGTGGCACCGACGCAAAAGTTTGTTGCTCCAACCTTTGAGGTTCGCTAAAGAAGCAATAAACTGGAAAAAAGTTGTTTCGTGCCCGCAACTTTGTTGGAGCAACTATCGTTTCGTTCCTCCGAACAAAAATTTAAGTTGATTTTCAGACACGCATCCTTTCCGATAATCAACTTAAAAATTACTTGTGACCACTAATCTTTTTCCTCCATGTTTTGGTATTTGCCCCGTGCCAACAAAAAGGTGTGGCGGAACGAAACTAAGGATCTATTGCGCGGAAAAAAACGTGTTCGCAGCCACTCCGGATTGTTTGTTTTTCCTCTTAAACCTCCGTGAAAAAAAAATGGAAATGTAAAAAAAGTTGTGCAGCTTAGGCGTTTAAAAAGCGTTGTCTTTATTTTTACAAAATATTTATAAGTTTTCCTCGTGCGATCCGTGGCGAGGATTCTGCGAAGTCCGGGCAGCCGCCACACAGCCGGGCAGGTTTTAATGTCGTCGACGCTGCTGCCGCCGCTGCGGTAGTGGCCACGCTGAGCGCACCTGCGCCGCCATGCGCCGCCACGCCGTCACTCTGGGAATCCCTAGGCCCTAGGCAGCACAGCAACTTGTTCATAACCCCTTAACGTGGCCCCTAAGTGCGTTACACCGTTTGCGAGATGAGATGCTCAAAACCCCGCCGCGGCCGCGGCCGCCACCGGGGGGGGGGGGGGGGGGTCTGGGCGGTGTGGTGTGGGCTGCGAGCTGTGAGGCCCTGTAAGGTCGTGGGCACAGGCGGCAGGGCAGCAGGGAGCAGGGCGCGTCAAACTCAGGTCGCACAACGAGACTCTTCTCTCTTTTCGTCATCTGGGCCCTACTGCGGAGCCGTCTATGCTGGATCTCTCTCTCTCTCTCTCTCTCTCTCTCTCTCTCTCTCTCTCTCTCTCTCTCTCTCTCTCTCTCTCTCTCTCTCTCTCTCTCTCTCTCTCTCTCTCTCTCTCTCTCTCTCTCTCTCTCTCTCTCTCTCTCTCTCTCTCTCTCTCTCTCCCTCACTCTCACCCCCCCCCTTCTCTCTCCCGCTCTCTAACTACATCTCTCTCACACACATATGCGCGCGCACTCCCACCCCCACCCCTGTCGGCAAAACACATGTAAGCCGCACAGCGCGTACGAACTGCCGGCAGGGGGGTAGGTAGACCTGATCGGCGTGAGGTATCGGGAACACGTGTGGGCGTGTGTGCGCGTATGTGTGCGAGCGTGTCTCAGTCCGCGGCCGGCGCTGGCGGCCAACCCCAACACAGCGGTTGACGACGCAAACGAGCGCGCTGCCGACAGAAGGGGTTCGCGCTGACAGGGGTCATGTTCAAGTCGTGCGCGACCCGTGCCGCGGCCGTCTGCTGTGACGGGCTTCCCCCCACCCCCACGGCAGCCCCTCCCCCACCCCCATGGCAGCCCCCCCCCACGGCAGCCCCCCCCCCACCCCCACGGCAGCCCTCCACCCCCACCCCACTCCAGCTGAGCGGCAGGCTCTGGGCCCGAAGCCCCTGCCGAGGGGGTCCACGACTCCAGCCAGGACTGCGTGTGGATAAATTCACTCGAAAATGCAGTCTGTGGGTGAGGCGGGGTCCCCGATGGCAACGGGGGAGGCGGCGCGGCGCGGTGCGGACACAGCCCGGCCCTGGGCCGGGGCGGGCTGTGGCCCTCGGTGGCTGCCGCCTCGGAACTGCAGTAAACATTTTTATTGGCTTCTCAGCTGTTTGGGCGCCGGAGACTGGCGGCAGCGCGGGGGGGGGGGGGGGGCTGATTCAAATGTCGGCGTGTGCCTGTGGCGTGTGGCGGTGGCGGCCCCCAACTCAGGGCGGCGGCCGGCGGCGGCCAGAGAGGACCCCGACAGCGACCCCCCGCGCTTCTGAAAATCGACCGCATAATACTCTACCGCTGCTCAAATTTTCCTGACATCGCGCTGTGTTTGTATTTATTTTTTTGGCGGCTAGGACGGTGGGTGTGTCGCCGGGGGCCTCGTGCGGCGGCGGGGGCGTTGTGGGGGCGGCGGGGGCCCTGCACCACAACACCGAGGCCCTCCCCATCCGTCTTCCAGGCGCGGAAAGTTAATGCCCTCGGACGGAGCGGCCGCGTCCGAGCTCGCGGTCTCTCTCTCTCTCTCTCTCTCTCTCTCTCTCTCTCTCTCTCTCTCTCTCTCTCTCTCTCTCTCTCTCTCTCACAGGATCAGAACGACGGGCAGGGGAGGGAGAGACAGAGAGAGAGAGAGAGAGAGAGAGAGACGGGACGGGGCGTGGAGCTGCCCCCCGGAGAAGGCTGAGGCCGGGGTTGAGATGTGGCCGAGGGACGCTGGCATGACAACGCCTCAAGTTACAACGTTTTGGAAAAAGGAAAGGGACACGCGGGCAATGGAGGGGGGGGGGGGGGGGGGGGGGGGGGGGGGCACAAGCAAAGAGTGATCCTGGGGGGACTCAGCAGCCCACAGGGGGGCCGAGAGAGGGACCTGTCCTGACACACGACAGCTCCGCCAGCTCCGGGCCGCGGCGGAACTGGAGCTGGCGGTATTTGAACCCCGGAACTCATCTCGGTGAAACTGAACACCGTCCGTTACCCTAAGGACAGAAGAGAGAGAGAGAGAGAGAGAGAGAGAGAGAGATGTACATTTTTAACAACAGACTAGTGGCTGTGCGGCGAGCGGTGAGTCGAGGGTGCCATAGGGCTCGTGAGATGTCATGCCAGCCCGTGCCGTGCCGGGCTGTGCCGCACCGCTGCTTAATGTTGCGGCACCGCCGGACCCGGGGGCTGCCGGGGACCGCCGGGGACCCGGGGCCCTCGCAAGTACGGATGGCCTTGGGAGATTTGGCGGTGGCTCACCGTGGTTGGATTTGCACCATTTGCGACGCCCTCGGGGACTCGGTGCGGCGCGGTGCCTGGGGCCGCCCGGGAGGCTTAAGGGCAGCACACGACAAACAGCGCGCCGCCCCCACCAACCCCACCCCGGCGGCCCCCCGCCCCCCCCCCCCCCCCCCTCCGGCCCCTGCCCTACGCCTCTGCCTCCTCTTCACAATAAAATACCGACAAAGTGCGCCAAGTCAAGTGAAATGACCCCGCAGCAGTCGCAGAGCCATAGCACAGCAGCTCCCCCTCCCCTCCCCTCCCTCCTCATGGGCGCCCTGCTTTCTCAGGAGACAAAATCAAAACCTGATCAAAAATAACAAAAAAATTCTGAAAGTCTGTTGGCCGAGGACGGAGGGTAAAACATACCAAAAGAACGAGCGCCATATGTGCACTCCGAAGTAACCGTGGACATGGACAGTAACGCATCGGCGTTCAGGGCCGCGGTGCTCCTCGGAGTCGAACCGTTGGGACTGTGGGGTCCGTGGTTCGACTACCCGACCCGGGGAGTGTGTCTGACGAGACTCGACTGGGGCGAATGGCTAAGGTTCGGCCAATGGTCGGCGAAAGGTCTAGGGTTCGACTTTTTGAATACCGTAAGTCCTTTGAATCTGGGACGTAGCAGGAGTGCACGTCTCGCTTGCGAGAGAGTTCCCTTTCGGGGTACGACTGGATTCTACCTTGGCAGTCGACTACAAGGCATAACAACCGGTCCCCATTGAGTTGCATTCCCTTCAGCGGGGAGTGCGTTTGCAAACACTCTCGACACCAAAGTTGGCAGTGGCCACCCGGATGGCACAAACCTTGGGGTGGGATTCCCTAACCAAGGCCGGGAGAAGGTAGCGTATCTTTTTTCATTAATTCCTAGATTGTTCCTCGATTTTGTTTTGAAAATAATAAGAGGCATTTTTGAAATGATTGTTCAACCTAGCCGAAAAATTTCTATAAACGTGCCTTATTTGACGGCCACGCCGCCGCCGCCCAG
>CM076254.1:14315426-14335426 GCA_038380765.1 Odontothrips loti
GCGCACTGCGCACTCCCCGCCAAGCAACAACAACTCACTTGAGCCCGGCCGCTCGTCATGGAGGTAAGACTGGAGTGCATCCGGAGGGGGGGAGGGGAGGGGGGGAGGCAATTGACCGACGCGAGCGCGGGCAGCGCCACTGGCATCCACCCGACAGCCGGCCGGCCGGCGACTTTACCCGGGTCGGCTCCAGGAACTCGTGCTCGCGGGGCTGCATACACGGGGCACTGAGCACCTTGTTCACTTGGTCAGCCCCATCCCTCATGTCAAGGTGCGGCTTTGGGTGTTGTGGTTGGCGAGCGGCAGCCCGCCATGCTGAGTGTATGGCAGGTCCCCTTATTCAGGGGCCTTAAGTGTGTGTAGGTGCTCTGTCTGGTGGCAGGTCTCCTTGTTCAGGAGCCTAAAAACCATGTGTCAAGGTGCTGTTTTATAGCGTTTGTATGTCCGAGCTGGCATATGGCCGCTCGTTGGACTGATCGGCGAGCCGACCTAAGTCGCTCGTAGCCGGTTCAGGCCCGGACTGGCCGAGGCCGTCCGTGGGGCGCGTGAACGAGTAGCGTGGGTCTGTAGTATAAGAATAAGCTCACCCAGAGAGTCCTGTTTGGCTACTATACTTCGACTTGCAAACTCATGCTGGAGGAATCGGGCAGAGCTTCGCCGGGTCCTGCCACTGTCGTAGTGGGCAGGTGACTGACTGCCGACTAGGCTGCGCATCGCCCTTTTATGCCAGCAGGGACACCCTTACCGGCCTCGGCGGCTCGGTGGTGGCACGGAGTGCTGTCCGGCGGCGGAGCCTGCATGGGTGTCGTCTGCTTGGCGCGCCGTGCAGCAGCAGCAGTCACGGCCTCCCTGATCCCTACCTGGCCAGCGTTGCGTCCCGCGCGTATCGACGCGGGCCGCCTGGCTGCCTAAAAGCCTTGCGGCAGGCGGGCCTTATGTGTGAGAAGCGGTTTTGAGGGTTTGAACCCCGCGGTAGGTTCCCTACTCTATCTTAGCATTACACCTCATCATTTTGCCGAAGCGTTAAGAAGAGGAGAGAAGGAAACGCGTTACCAAATAGGGGAGATCGGTACAGGAAAATTACTACCACGAAGATCAAGTTGGGAAGCCATTCACACTGACTGCCTCAATAGGCTATCCTCGTTTTATTTTTGTATTTTTAATCAAAAAGTATGGAAAATTATTAAAATTTGCTACCACGCACGTGACCGGAATTCCAGCGAATCCAGCTGGCTGCCGGGGCCCCCCTGCAGCGCAACGCAGCTCAGCGCAGGCTCCCACGCTTGACCCATTATTATTCGACCTACTTATTCGAATTATTTGACCCACTATTCCGAGTGAAAGTGAACGATGGCCAGAAGAGGGGGCAGCCACTCTATGTGAGCCCCCCCCCCCCCCCCCGACTCCCTCGCCCCCCCTCTCTCTCTCTCTCTCTCTCTCTCTCTCTCTCTCTCTCGCACACACACACACACACACACACACACACACACACACACACACACACACACCCCACACACACACGAACACACACTCACGCGCCCAACCGCCGCCGCTGACGACGACGGTGCCACACGCGGCGGGCCGGCTTTTTGCCGACCAAAAAGTCAAATAATACAGTGTGATGATAAATGACCTGTCCCCGCATGAGCCCGAGCCGAGCCCTGCCCTGCCTGTCCCGCCTGGTGTCCCACCCCCAAAACTTTCCCCCACCAGCCGCCATGTCATCGGCTCCGCGGCCTGCTCCACCACCACCACCACCACCGCCGCCACCACTACGCTGCTCCCGCCTCCAGTCCCCGCCCCCCTGCCGGGGCCTGCCCTAGTCACCACGACGACACGTAGGGCCTCTCAAATAACCATGCACACGAGCAGGAAGGAGGAGGAGGCCATGGCGCCTGCGGAGGTAGGCAACATCTGCTCCGCAGGGCACGCGTGTCGGGCAGGCTGCCTACCCTGGCTGGCCGCAGGCGCTGGCCGCAGGCGCGCCGCCGGGTAGATGACTCCAAGTCGAAGAGTCGGACGACGACCAAGACGCGCTCTAATGGCTACGTGCTCTATCTATGCGTGCGTGCGTGCGTGTGTGTGTGTGTGTGTGTGTGTGTGTGTGTGTGTGTGTTGTAGCATAACTCTCTGTGCTGCTGGTCGAATTGGAATTAGTGCCATAAACGGTGGTGTTGGCAGCAATCTTGTGTGTGTGAGTGTGTGTATGCGTGTGTGCGTGAGGTCGGGGTGCATTTGCAGTCCCGGCTTGTTGTTGGCCAAACAAACTTCGCAGGGTAGGGGGGGGGGAGAGAGAGAGAGAGAGAGAGAGAGAGAGAGAGAGAGAGAGAGAGAGAGAGAGAGAGAGAGAGAGAGAGAGAGAGAGAGAGAGAGAGAGAGAGAGAGACAGAGAGCGAGACAGAGAGAGAAAGACAGACAGACAGAGAGAGACAGAGAGAGACAGAGAGGAGTGGGGGGGGGGGGCGGAGTTGTCGGACAGTGCCCCCCAGAGAGCGTGCACTGGCCAGGCGGTGCAGTGTCGTGGAACATGACGGACAGGGCGGCCATCGGCGCTGCCGGCGGTGACAGCACTCGGCGGTGCTGCAGGCGGCTGTGCGGCACCAGCAGCCGTAAGTGTGTGTTCCTCACTCACAAACTTCGGCCGGCCTTCGGGGTGCCGTCAGCCGTAAACGGCACTGCGCGCGAAGAGAAACAAAAAAACATAAAAAAATAGAACGCGTTCTGAGACGGTGACGCGTCTTCCCCCGCAGGTGCACGCTGCTGGAAGAGCTAGGAGGGAATGGCGGTGACGGTGACGGTGAGAGAGAGAGAGAGAGAGAGAGAGAGAGAGAGAGAGAGAGAGAGAGAGAGAGAGAGAGAGAGGGGGATGAGGGATGACGTCAGGCTGCTGTCACGACAAGTGAAAAGATGAGGGAAATGGGCCGAAATAAATGCGAAAGGCCACGGCAGAAGGCGGAGAGAGGCTTTACAACACCGCGAAAAAAAAACTCAAAAAGTGGGAGAGGAAAAACATAAGGAGGAAAAGGGGTGCGACGGCATGTGAATAACAAGAGTGTGGCTCAGGCTGTGGCTCCACACGTCCCCTGCCGTCCACCGCCTGCTACAACGACCTCTTTGCTCATTAGCACGGCATCCGCCGTCTGTCAGCAGGCTGTGAGCATCACTGTGAGCGGAGAGGCGCTGGCTACGCCCTCTACGACCGTCATTGTCAGGTATCCGGTCAGCAGCAACCTGGTCGACTAATGAATTTCCACCACTCCCAAAAAATTCGGTTTTTCCGAGTTTTTTTTTTCACACTATGGTGTATATTGTTTTTGTGAAACCGGGCCGACTCAAAAAAACAGTATAAAAGCCTTTTGACTGGTTACATGAAGACCCTTTCTTTGATGAATTTATCGCGGAATTTCCGCGGGGTGAATTCCAAAACAATTTCGCCGGCTGGCTTTCCATGTATGCGAATTTCCTGGGCGTTTGTGGCGCTAAAACACACAACAACGCCCTGGGAGGTCCTTTGGCGTCGGCAGGACAATGGCGCTGGCTGCTGCAGACAGAGATGCACGCCCGCTGCACTACTCGCCGGCTCGGGTTGCAGTGCCCGCAGCGCGCCACGCAACACCGCCGAATGCAGACGTTCATCACAACAGAGTGAAAAATCGGTGCGGCCAGGCACGTGTGTGATTTTCCTGTTAGTGCAGCTGTTAATTATCTTCAGTGATGATCACACACGACAAAAGAGCACTGAATTGTGTTGAGTGTTTCCTCAATAAGGCAGTCACTACGACTGGATTTTTACAAGAGTTGGTTGGTGAAATGCTTATAAGTTCAATGCCAAACGTGAAAAGTCCAGTGTCAAAGGCGACACGTTCAATGCTATACTTTAAAATTTTCGGCATAGCGAATGTTCATGTGTTGCTGTGCTAGGTGCTATTTTTTTTTTTCAAATTATTTCATGCAATGCACAGGCCTCAATTCAGGTAGGTCTCCCACGTGTATGAAAACCTGCAGCGAACTGTGTTGAAGTCGTTGTTGTAGTCGGAGTGAGTGGCTGAGTGGCTGCTTTGGTTCCTGTTGCTGGAGAGGGTTGGAGAACAGAGAGGACTCTCTGTCTCTCTCTCTCTCTCTCTCTCTCTCTCTCTCTCTCTCTCTCTCTCTCTCTCTCTCTCTCTCTCTCTCAGCAGCAGCAGCAGCAGCACTCCCCGCGGCGTCGAAATAATAAGAGTGCGGTGCCGCAGCGGTAGGAATGACGACGGCCCGCGACGCGTGTCACGCGCGTATGCAAGCCGTGCAGTCTTCTGCGGCAGCAGCAGCAACAACAACAACAACAACAACAACCCGCAGCAGACGACGCACGGCCCCAGAGGTGCGCTGCGCTGGGTGCCCTGGCTGTGCCCGCTGGCCTGGCTCCGCTGGCTCCGCTGGCTCCGCTGCCGGGGTGGTGTGGTGTGGAGGGGGCGTGGCGACGCCGCGTGCTCGGGCTGCTGCTGCTGCTGCTGCTGCTGCTGCTGCTGCTGCTGCTGCTGCTGCTGCTGCTGCTGCTGCTGGGCTGGGGCCCCACGGCCGCCCGGCCCCGAGGCCCCGGCAGTCAGTCGCACCGAGCGCGCGCCACGAGAAGGTCCACCCGAAGCGGACCGGGTCTGGGGCTGGGCTGGCCCCCCGCTGTACGAGCCGGCGCGTGCGTAGAGTCTGCCGTGTGCCGGCGTGTGTGTCAGTGCCAGTGCGCGTGTGCGCGTGCGTGTGGGTTTGTGCTGCGGTGGTGGTGGTAGTAGGCTAACGCGGTGGTTACCCGCCGGCCAACCCCTGTGGAGTACCTCCGGACGCCGACAGCATCAACAACAACTACAACAACAAAAAGGATTACCGTACTGCGCCGACAACCACCTGGAGCAGCACTGGAAGGTTTGACAACACCCTTGTTTCTCCTCCTCCGTCCTCGTCATCGTCCTGCTCCATTTTAGGTTTCCTTCCTGTTTTACCTCTCCTCCGTTTTAGTTTCCCACCAACACCGCGCGTGTGTCATTTTTTTTTGCTTGTGTCTTTTTTTTTTCCTGGCAAATAAAGTCGGATTTGCAGGACATGCCAGCGGCAGCCGGCGCGGAACATGCACACACACACGCGCGCACGCGCGGGCACACATACACACACAGTGAGTCACGTGACAAACGCCAGGCCGTATTGGGTCGGTACCGAGCAGCCCTGTCGTGAACAGAGGGCCAAAGTACGACCACCCCAATGGCCATTACAGCACCTAAAGCGGTGCACAGCACGGGGTGCGCGGCACACAGAGAGGGGAGGGGACCTGCCGAGCACGAGAGCTAGGAAACGCTCAACTTACTGAACCCGGAAACTGTTCCGTTTCTGTGCGGAGAGCGAATACAAACTGGATGAACACAACGTCACCATCGTGCTCATTCCTGAGAGTGAGCAGGAGGATATGTTTGCAGTGGTACTAGCAAGGTCTTGTGTGCGAACGTGCCGAAAATCTGACGTCACACACACACACACAGTGTCCATTCGTGATCAAACGTGTGAAGGTGATGGATCGAGATGACGAGGCAGCCGGCAGCCCTTCAGAGGAAGGTAAAGCGGAGAGGAGGGAAAGGGTTTTCGCAGCTCTCTCTCTCTCTCTCTCTCTCTCTCTCTCTCTCACACACACACACACACACACACACTCCGTGATTCACCTTCGCTCGGGCTCTGAGCTATGCTGGCCGCTCCCACGCCAGCGATAAGATATCAACTCGGCATCGCTCACACCGGCGCCCCCCCCCCTCCCCCCTCTCACCTCGGCAGGCACTACATGCGATAAGGACGCGTCGAGTCTGCAGCGCCGCACTCTATATCGCAGCACAACGACGACGCTCATTTTCGAATCTTTCACAAACTCTCAGAGAGCAGCAGGCAGGCTGGGATTTGAAAAAGATTTCAACTAAATCATTTTCAGATGCAACGTTGTTTTTTTCTCTTTCATTCTTTTAATTAAACGCGTCTCGACAACGAGGTTTTACCATAACGGATGAAAATCCCGCGCGATCCGATGTTTCTATCCCGCCCATGGGTTTCTATCCCACCTGATCACAGCCATCAGAATATACGCATGTCTGGCCACTCTTCGGGATGACAATGTGAATATGAATGACGAATGGAAGGAATTCAGCGACGTTTTCTTCGATATTCGTGACACTTTTTTTTTTTTTGGTGCGGGAGAGACAAAAGCCAGACGTGTACATGTGACATCGCTAAACGAAAAGACGTTGCGATGCCTGAGGCGACGTGCAAGTGCGTGCGTGAGTGTGAGTGTGTGTATGTGTGTGTGAGAGAGAGAAAGTCAAGGATGAAGGTACATAGAGAGCAGCAGACGAGAGGGGAGGGAGAGGAGCTTCTTCCCTCCTTTGCTTGCCGAATTCGACAGCAGGGCTGGCTGATCCACTCGCTACATCATTGACATGTGTCACGACCAGGAGAGATATGGGAGTGAGTGCGACCCAGAGAAGCAGCAGCAGCAGCAGTGGCAGTGGCAGTGGCAAGCAGCAGCGGGAGCGGCGGGAGCGGTAGCAGGCGTCAGGTGGGAGACGACTGCGTGCGTGTAAAACAGCGCCGGGAAGAAATAATCACAGACTGGATATTCTGCTGATCGGCGCCGAAGCCAATAAAATGTTAGAAAACGGGACGAATCATTGAGAACAGCTGAACGGAATGAATTTCGGGGAGCATTTTGGTCGTTTGGTACCACATGCCAACCAAACAGATGGTGCTGTTTGGTTCCCAATTTCGGAAATGCACGCGAGGTGTTTTCTTTGTTCTTCTCCTGCTTTCTCACTTTATGCCTCTTCGTTGCAGTGCAAAAAATAAAAAGGTGAAGAAAATACTCGCCTCACCGACACACTCATACACACACACACAGCGCGCACTCACGGCAGTCGGAATTCTGCCGGAAAGCAGCTCTGAGTGGTCGCACGGCCGGAAGCTCCCTCCCCGTGCACCCCCCCCCCCCCCCCAGGACGCCGACGCCAACCCCTCCCCTGATGACGCTGCAGTCGCCGTGTCGACTCGACGGAATGTGTGGACGCGCAACGGGCTGGCCACCCGACCTCCGCGCTCTGTTGCTGTTCTCTGCTCTGTCTGTCTGTCTGTCTGTCTGTCTGTCTCTCTCTCTCTCTCTCTCTCTCTCTCTCTCTCTCTCTCTCTCTCTCTCTCTCTCTCTCTCTCTCACACACACACACACACACACACACACACACACTTTTCCATTGCAAAGGGGGAATAAGTCAGTGAGGGACAGTGAAGACGGCAAGAGCGCCCAGTAATCATGGCAAACTCCAGCACACACACAGCTAATTTTTCATCGTCCCTTCTTTGGCGAGCCCGTTGGGGATCGCATCTCGTAACACGTCCCCTCCTTCTCCATCGGGAGCCCCGGCGGCCACGGCGGCGGCGGCAGCGGCGGTGGCCGTGTTGTGCTTCTTGACGGCGGGGAAGCAAAGAAGGCCGTGGCCGCGAAGGGCGCCCATGCACAGGGCGCTCGAGGGCACACCGAGCTGCTCTTTCATCATGCTCTCTCCCCCGCTCTCTCCTCCCTCTCTCCCGCTCGCTCTCTCCCTCTTTGCGCGCCTCTAGCGGCGACGCCACCGAATTGAGGGGAAAGTTCTCCTTTAAAAGAGAGAGCTAGCGGGGAGCGGCGGGGCAGCGGTGCCGACCGCGGCTGCGGAGGGGAGGGAAGGGGAGGGGAGGACTACGCCGGAGGAATCTTGGAGGCCGTGCTGGCTGGGGTTGGTAATCATTTTTTTCTTGCTTTTGTTTTCCCCTCTTCTCCTCCTCCTCCTCACAGCAGCGGCAACGTTACCTTAAAAGTTACTTTGGCCGGTGCCATCCGAGAGCGAAACACTGTGGCGTCCGCCGCCGCCGCCGGCCGCCCTGGCCACCCTAGGGCCGCCGCCGGCAAGTGGTATGGCCGCGGTGCGGCGCGAGAAACCCAGCCGCCTCGGACTTCCTGTGCAGGAAGGGGGGAGCCCCGGGGAACACCGCAAAAAACAGAGAGAGGGTGCCACTGCATCTGATTAGCACACCCAACAGGTGGACGACACGAGACACCCTCCCCGTGCGCGGCCTCGAGTCACGCGTCGGCGACCTCGTTCGTCGGCGACCTCGTCCGTCGGCAACCTCGTCCGTCGGCGACCTCGTCCGTCGGCGACCTCGTCTGTCGGCGACCTCGTCCGTCGGCGACCTCGTCTGTCGGCGACCTCGTCCGTCGGCGACCTCGCCCGTCGGCGACCTCGTCCGTCGGCAACCTCGTCCGTCGGCTACCTTGTCGTCGGCGACCACGTCCGTCGGCGACCTCGTCCGTCGGCGACCCCGTTGTCGGGTTCCGTGCCCACATCGCAGGACAGCTGCTGACGCGCAGGATCAGTTTGCATCGCTTGCCGCTTTTCATGTCCGAAAGCATTATCCGCTCTTCGACCCACAAATCTTTTCATCCTCCATGAGCGAACACTCACACATACACACGCTCGCACACACACACACGGGTCGTGGAATGCACCATATGGACGCGGTGTAGCGGTGTGAACTGGGCCGCAGGGGACGGCGTGGTTGGCAGAAGGGGGAGGGGGCAGTAAACACACTCGCCCCCCCCCCCCCCTTCACGGCCCTGCCAGCAGTCGGGCTTGTCAGAGCGGGGTATATTGTATTTCTCTTATTATTCGGACCGGGCCGGAATGTGCGGTGGCGGTTCTGGTGTTGGCGGCGGCGGGGGTAATATGAAGGGCCGATTCCAACTTGTCCCCCGTCCGGCCTGCCGCCTGCTGGCTGCAGCTACTCCCCAACGCCGATCCCCCTCCCCCCGTCTTCCTGTGTTCCAATCCGGCGTCTGCTGCGACAGGACGACAATCTCCTCCCCGGAAACACTCGGACCCGCAGGCGACCGGAGGCGACCGACCAGAGCCGACCAGCCAGAGGCGATTGCAGGCGACTGGTGGCGACCGGAGGCGACCGGAGGCGACCGGAGGCGACCGACTGGAGGCGACCGGAGGCGACCGGAGGCGACCGACTGGAGAGGACCGACTGGACGCGATTGCAGGCGACTGGAAGCGATCGGAGGCGACCGGCTGGAGGCGATTGGAGGCGACTGGAAGCGACTGGAGGCGACCGGAGGCGAGGTGATCAACGCGGGCCCGGCGTCGTCACTCCATCGAATTCTAAGTGGTGCGAGCAGCACGTGCTGGCGGATGCTCCACGTGTTCGCAGAGGCAGCACCGGCAGCACGCAGACTTTTACCTCCCCAGACTCACCCCAGCCGGGTGTGCGTGTGTGTGGGGGGGGGGGGGGGGGGGGGAGGGGAAGGGGGTCTCATCGGCACGTAGCGTGAAGAGGAATGTAACGGCGAGCATTCCTGAGCCAATATCCTCAGCTCCAACCCTTTCATCCGCACCTTTCTCTCTGTTCCCGGCCCGCCAGGAGCAGCAGCAGCAGCAGCAGCAGCAGCAGCAGCAGGGGGGGGGGGGGCAGTCATTACCGCATCATCCCGGGATGACTTTGGCAAGCGCAGCGCTGCCGTTGGCTGCCGTTGGCCGTCCGGCGGCAGCGTCCCTCCGCGCTGGACACGGTCTGGACCGGCCCGGCGAGCGCCGTCTCCCCCCGACCAGCCCCGATCCCCTCCTCTCCCCCCGATCGCTCTTGCTCCGAGGAGCGCCCGGGAGGTAGACAGCCTGGTGACAGGCGTGTGTGGCGTGCTGCCTACCCGGCCGCCGGGCGGGGGCCGAGGCTCACACGGAGCCCACTCCGAATCTCAATCGGCCTGAAAGGATGGATCGGTCCGGCGTCCGGCACCGGACAGCGGGCGCAGTGTGTGTGTGTGTGTGTGTGTATATGTGTGTGTGTTGTGTGTGTGTGTCTCTGTGTGTGTGTGTGTGTGTGTGTGTGTGAGGATATCGACATGCGAAGGTGTAGTTAAAGCTGTGGACTCACGCGATAAGATGAACGAGGGGAGAAATAATAAGACGAGAATGGGTGGGGAAATGGGGGGTGGGGTTGGGGGGTGGAACTGGTGAGTGTTTTGGGGTCGGTTGTTGTTAAGGTCAAGGATGGCCGGAAGGTCAGACACCCGCTGACCCCGTCCGCGCCTCGCACCGGCCGCTCCTCAAACTTTGTGCATTAGAGTGGGGCGTAAGAAAATTGTGGCGGGGCGGGAGGATGTTGTGTTCTAGTCTGGTCATAAAAACGTCTGTTTATGTCGTTACACGCCACAAGTCCTCGGCACGCACACACACACATACGAGCGCGCACACGTACGAGCGTGTGGGGAAAAAAAGGGGTAAAGGGGGAAAAAAGAGAGGAAAATGGAACGAAGCAGGAAGGGGTCGGGGGTGGGTGAGGGGGCCGGCAGCGGGCCAGAGCAGCGGTGAATTGTGATCTGGGGACTGGAGAGGGGCAGAATGGGGGTTCTGGGACCGGGACGGTTGGCTGCCAGGGGGGGGGGGGGGGCGAGAAGGGGGGGGGGCAGAGACCGCGGCTGCCAGGGGGTGAGAGGGAGAGGGGGACAGAGAGAGAGAGAGAGAGACAGAGACCGCAGCGGCCACGGCAAAAACATCATGTCCCGGCCGGTGATTTCCGGACACTCGGCGGCCCTTGATGGCTGATACATCCGCCGACAGGTCCGTACCGCTAACGCCGGCTCCCGTCTTCAAAAGCGTTGACCCCCGTTCGTTGTCCGGCGGCGGGGTGGACATGTCCATAAAGTGGGTGGCGGCGGCGGGGTGTCAGCGAGGGCAAGGAACCCCCGGCCGACTGCCGCTGCCGGGGGTGCGGGGACGGCCGTATCTCGCGACCCCCGCCGAGGCCACCGCCGCCACTTTGGCAAGCGGCTGCCTCCGCCTGGCCACCGTCCGCACTAACTCGCCGCCCTCTCTGTCTCTCTGCCTACCAATCTGCCCCTCTCCCTGTCTCTCTCACTCACTCACACACCACAGAGAGACGTACGACGCGGCCCGCGAGATTTTCAAAGTAAATTCGGTGAGTGCCGCCAACGCCACAGAGCACAAACCGCTCTCGGAGCTAACTCAGCCCGCGGGGGTGGGGGAGAGAGAGAGAGAGAGAGAGAAACAGAGAGAGAGAAAGCAAAGACACAGAGTGGCGCAGGAAATCGCAACCCATCCGGAAAAAAAAGCATGCAGCAGCAGAGAGGACAAAACAAATGAAAAAGGCGGTGAGGCCGCGGCTGCGGAGGACCGGCACGGCACCGGCGGGAGGTCCTGTCCGGCCCGGCCCCGCTGTGTGGACAGCAGTTGGTGACGCACTGGTTGTGGGTGGCACAGCTCAGCTCCGGCACGGCAGGGGCCGGGGGCGGCAGAGTACTCGTATTTGAGGTGCGAGCGAGGGGGCGCCCACGCTCACGTGTTAGTCGGGTCACGCAGACGAGATGTGACAAGTAGTAGTGGTAGAAAATTTATCAAAAATGTTTTCACGGGAAATTTTCGCCGGAAAAATATTTTATCGGACGTCATAGCCACTTTGGCTCGACGTAATCGCGCGTAAAAGTAAAAGTCGAGTCACAATTTTAGGGAGAGAACGCCCCCACGGATGCAGCCCCGTCCCCGGCGCGGTTTGCGCGCTGTTACAATGCAGCTGCTTTCTCCAGTGCGCTCCCCCCCCCTCTCTCTCTCTCTCTCTCTCTCTCTCTCTCTCTCTCTCTCTCTCTCTCTCTCTCTCTCTCTCTCTCTCTCTCTCTCTCTCTCTCTCTCTCTCTCCCTCGCTCCCGTGTTGACAGGCGTCTGATGGCACGCAGCTGCACCCTGCAGCATCTGCAGAGGCCCCCCGTGCCCCCTCTTCCCCCCCAGCTGTGCAGCTGGCACCCCTCCCTCCCCCTCCCCCCTGCGTCGCCAGATGTCGCCATTGCTGTCGCCTCGTAACACGGTGGGTCCTACAACGTGGGTTGGGTCCTAGAGGACGCCTGTCCGACTTTTTCCTCCCGGTTTTCCTCCCCCTCGTCCTCCTTTTCTTCCCCTTTGCCACCCCCTTCCCCTATCCCTAGGCGACCAGTGCCCCGCGTCGGCCACCGAGGGAACTGGAAGATATTGCTCCGGACGGTCCTAGCCGGAGCCGGGCCGGGCGGAGTGCAAGGTGTAGACACGGAGATGGTCTGCTTCTACTGCCCGCCTAGTCTGCATGCGGAAAAGTGCATCGGAAGGAGTGGGTTGGGTGAGGAAGAGGGACAGCGAGGCAGAGAGAGAGGGGGAGAGAGAGAGAGAGAGAGAGAGAGAGAGAGAGAGAGAGAGAGAGAGAGAGAGAGAGAGAGAGAGAGAGAGAGAGAGAGAGAGAGAGAGAGAGAGAGAGAGAGAGAAGGAGGTAGCGTTAATGCGGCAGCGCGGCGCAAGCGCAGACACAGGAACCCACTTCCATCGGCAGTAGTTATGCCCCTGGCGCCTGCGGTATTGCGCGCTTACTTCACCCCCCTCCCCCCCCCCCCCCTATTACCTACGCCCCCCTCTGTCGTCGTTCGGCCAGGGTCCGCCCCTGCCCGCGCTGCAGTGGCGTACCACTGACCGTGTTCTGCTTTACGGCTAGAACAGACGGAACGAACAAACGGCAGAGAGAGAGAGAGAGAGAGGAAATTTCCCCGCTCGCCTTTTTCCTTCTCTCGTTTTTGAAGAGCGTAGCTCTTTGCTGCTTTTCGCGTGGTCGGCGGACGTTTGCTCTAGCCCGCCTAACGAGTGTGCGCGTGGTGCAGCTGTACGGCGCGCACCTGCCGCAGCACCTGCCGCAGCACCTGCCGCAGCACCTGCCGCAGCACCTGCCGCAGCACCTGCCGCAGCACCTGCCGCAGCACCTGCCGCAGCACCTGCCGCAGCACCTTCCGGAGGAGCAGCACCGCCCTCATAGGCAGCCATGGGTAGCCATATGAGCAAGCCTCCGACCTCCTGAGAAATGCATAAGCGAAGCATGCACGGCCAGCCGCACACATGACCCCCAGCAGAGAGGCTCGGCCCGGACCGGCTCAGTACGGACCCATGACCTCCATGCTGCAGCACGACGGATCTGAATTTTCCAGCGCGCGTCGCCATGAAAAGCGCTCTGGAGACCCGAATCTGTTATTTATAATTTTCGAGAAGGCAAAAAAAAAGTTTTGTTTCTCTTTTTTTTTGGTGCGTGTGCGTGTGTGTCCGTGAAAGTGCGGAAAGAGGAAGTATAGTGCGCCCGAGTCTGAGCGACGGCTGGCAGCCTCCGGGTGTAGTGTGCACAGCGGTCCCAGGGCTCGGAGTGCGGAGGCAGGGGTGAGTTTTGACGCGGTAAATCCTTCGTATGGAGAGAGAAGGGAAGAGAGAGAGAGAGAGAGAGAGAGAGAGAGAGAGAGAGAGAGAGAGAGAGAGAGAGAGAGGGGGGGGGGGGGGGGGGGCAGTGGTCCGACGACTTATTGCAGGCCAGATAGCGCGGGGACTGCCGCCCCCGGCCGCCCCCGGCCGCCCCCCGTCCTGTGGCGGCTCACCGTTGAGTGTTGTTCGGGGAATTGAAGGGCTGGCCGGGGCAGAGGGAATTGCCTGTGGTCGGCCGGTCCTATAACGCACTCCCATATGAAGGGCATGGCGGCCGGTGACGCCGCGTTGCCCGCGGTGGTGTCGAGGCCACGCCCGGAAACGGGTAAAATGTTTTCCTCCCTCCGGACAGCAGAGCGGGGCGAGAAAATAAGAAAGAAATTCGGCGAAGAATGCGTTAAAGTGGACGCGGACAGCAAGTGCATCACAAGAGCAGATCGCTGGCAGGGTCCATACCGTGCGTCACAGAGAGAGAGAGAGAGAGAGAGAGAGAGAGAGAGAGAGAGAGAGAGAGAGAGAGAGAGAGAGAGAGAGAGAGAGAGAGAGAGAGAGACAGACAGACAGACAGACAGAGAGAGAGAGAGAGAGAGAGAGAGAGAGAGAGAGAGAGAGAGAGAGAGAGAGAGAGAGAGAGAGAGAGACAGAGAGAGACAGAGAGAGAGAGAGAGAGAGAGAGAGAGAGAGAGAGAGCGCCCCCGGGGCCAGGGGGATCATATCATAGCACACACCCCCACCATGTAGCCATGGAGCCATGGCACCATGGCCGCACGCACAGCCCGGAAACATGGACGGACCACATTTGTAAATGAACCCCTGCGCGTAGAATGTGCGTATGCGTGTGTATGCTGGAGAATGAAAAGCGGTGGATCCTCACTATTCAGCGAGGAAATGTTATTCTGCTCACATATGGAAAATTTCCTCGTCAGACTTTGGGCGAGGAAAATACTGCAACGTCACCAAAATTTACTTCTAGAAGGAAGAAAAATAATCAGGGTTTTCTTCTCCTTTTTTCATTGCTTTTTCTTTCTTTCACCTTTTGCAATTTTTGCGTCGTTCTCTGCCTTGTTTTTTTTTGTTTGATTTATCGTTACCTCTGCCAAAATAATTGGTTTCAAAAACACTCTTCGAATTATTTGGGCAAGCTTACGTAACTGGTACATGACTGGCACATAACCGCAAGGTTGTCACAGAGCGGAAGCACGGCAGCGGAAGACGAACTCAAAATCAAATCCGACTCGGATCTGTCTAGAAGAGCAGCAGCAGCAGCAGCCTGTGAGGTTGGCTGTCCCGCAGCACCAGAGTGTCTGGGGGTTGCCTACCCTGACGGCGTCACATTACTGGAGCAGGTGGCGGCAGTGATGACACCCCGGCCAATCCTACGTCACAGGCCCGGGCTGGACTGGACGTGCCCCGAGTGGGAATAAGCCGGCCAACGCTCTCCCTCTCTCCCTATATCACCGCCCTCTCTCTCTCTCTCTCTCTCTCTCTCTCTCTCTCTCTCTCTCTCTCTCTCTCTCTCTCTCTCTCTCTCTCTCTCTCTCTCTCTCTCTCTCTCTCTCTCTCTCTCTCTCTCTCTCTCTCTCTCTCTCTCTCTCTCTCTCTCTCTCTCTCTCTCTCTCTCTCTCTCTCTTTCTTTCTTTCTTTCTTTCTTCATTCCTTCCTTCCTTCCTACCTCTCCCTCGCTCGCCCGTCCTCGCCTCCCCTTTCGCCACCAGCGCCAAGAGAGCAGCAGATCACATTCAAGCGGCTTTGGCTTTGACTCGCTTGTTTTGATAAAAGCGGAGCATATCGGCCGGCGAAAACCGGGGCTTTACGCTGCTGATGCTCGCTCAATTAAAGTTAGACCCATCTCCTTCCCTCTCGCTCTCCTTATAATGCGGCGGTTCTCTTTACTCTCTCTCTCTCTCTCTCTCTCTCTCTCTCTCTCTCTCTCGCCCTGCTCGCCCTTCCCCAACAAGGTTCAGGCGGTGTGTTACGACGACTCTGACTTGGCGGGTTCAAATACCGTTCTTCGGCGCGATTTCATCCAACCCTCTGCCGTCGCTTGCTTTTCTGGCGGACTAATTTGACCATTTTCTCCGCCCCTCCGCACCGGCAACGGACCTGGGGGGAAGGAGGGGGGGGGGGGGACTGCAGCCAAAAGGGAGGCACAGCGACCTACGGTGCCGACGAAATGAAGGTTTGGCTCAAAAGGTTCTGGCCGGGTCTGGTCGCGGCCATTGAGGCAGCCGTGCTCTGATAGCGGGACAGAACGGTTGCGGGACCAGCAGCCGTGATTGATCACAGGGTGTGCTGCAGAGCGGGAGAGAGATAGAGAGAGAGAGAGAGAGAGAGAGAGAGAGAGAGAGAGAGAGAGAGAGAGAGAGAGAGAGAGAGAGAGAGAGAGAGAGAGAGAGAGAGAGAGAGAGAGAGAGAAAGGGGGGGGGGGAAGCAGTGGTAAATCTGGCATTACGGGACCACATAATGTGTGCGATAAAGACGGTGTCCGTACCGCAGGTGTAGCCATCCATATCCATCGTACGCAGCGCTATTCCGTATTTCACTTCGCGCGGTTTTCGTTTCAAGCGTTTAATTATTTTATTTTTTAGGAGGGTAGGGCGGGGGGTATTCCTATTTTTTCCTTTTTTTTTTTTGTTCTGAAGACAACTGAAATAAAGTTCTTCGTTCAACAGTCGGAAAAATTCTACTGTCAACCAAATTCACCGAGGCCGAAAAAAACTGCAGTCCCGAAAACTTTTTCGCGCTCACCATCCCTGCTTCGTTTTCATTCATTCTTCTCCGGCTTTCTTCTGCGGTCCGCCGCGGATCCCGTGGACAGAGATCTCAGCCCAACTGCTCTGGTCGTCGGCCCGAGCTGCGTGGATGTTCCACATTCTTTGGGGGGGAGCCGGATGAGAATTGTGTGGAACAGGGCAGGGGGTGGGGGGGGGGGGGGCACCCTTTTGGTATACGGTCTTGCTTTCTCGCGACTTTCGAGTCAAAGTGGGACTTTGTTGTTGGGCCCGGGACGTAGATAGATGCACCCCCGGCGCGGCGAAGAGATGCCGTCCCAGAATCTTGATGTGTGGACTGCGGGCCCCAGTGGGGCGGCCGGGGGCGGCCGGGGGCGGCCCAGTGGGGGCGGCCGGGGGCCCCGCGGCCGCCGGGGGCCGGAGCACCAAAGTTTTCTAAGTTGGTTTGCATGAATTTCATACAAACGCCCGCCCCCGCCCCCACCGACGCCACGGCCCTGGCCGTGTACCACCACAACCCGCCAGCCCGCCTGTCAGATCGTCTGTCTGTCTTTCTGCAGACCGTATCATGTCATCTTTTGAATGGACAAAGAAAACAAGTATTTTGCACGCGCGCTGATGCCGAAAGTCAACGGGGGGCTGCCGGCTCCTTTTACTCCAATCTCAGCCTCCCCCTCCTGTTTAATATCCATCCCTTCTTGAGGTGCACTCCCCTCCCACGGCCACGGCCCCACCCTGATGCCCAGTCGTCCCGATGAATAATTTAACAAGCGAGTGAAATAAGACGCAGGCTATTTCCGCCTCGTCTAGTCAAGTCGGACCTTTTCTCCTTTCCTTTTCTCCTCAATTGGCGGCGGCCAGCAGACAAATAAAAGGAAAATAGCGGGAGCGATAGATCCCTCCCCTCCCCCTCTCTCTCTCTCTCCCCCTCATACTCTCCCTCCTCTCTCCTCTGTCTCTCTCTCTCTCTCTCTCTCTCTCTCTCTCTCTCTCTCTCTCTCTCTCTCTCTCTCTCTCTCTCTCTCTCTCTCTCTCTCTCTCTCTCTCTCTCTCTCTCTCTCTCTCTCTCTCTCTCTCTCTTTTCTCAATGGAGCTCTTTAAAATGAAAAAATAAAAAACCCGGAAAGAAAAGCGATGGCCCTCAAGACAAACCGGTCAGCGGCAATGAAATCACAATTGCTAAAAACCTTTGGGGTGGAGCCGGGAGGGCGGCCTGGCCTGGGGCCGCCTGGGGCCGCCTGGGGCCCAAGACCAGCTGTCCGCAGGGTCTGGTCTACCGGGAGGGATACATTTTTAACGCAAATCGTCCGCCTCACTCCTTCGCTCCCCGGCCGGGTCGGGCGGACCCACTGGTGCTGCTGCCGCCTGCACTGCTGCGTTGGCAACACTGACTCCTCTTTCGGATTCTGACGGATGAGAAAGTGAGTCGGAAATTGAGGACCGCCAAGTTGGAAACACAGCACAGCACCCCGCAGCGCAGCCATAGCGCGGCAAACTCAGCACAGCCCAGCTAGCCGTGCGAGAAATAAAAGAGAGAGACGCAGAGGGGGAGAGAGAGAGGGGGGGGGGGGGGTTGCGGGTAGGAAGAGAGAGAGAGAGAGAGAGAGAGAGAGAGAGAGAGAGAGAGAGAGAGAGAGAGAGAGAGTACTAGCGGTATGGAACAAATGACGCGAGGTGGTAAATGATGGAAGGCGCCACGGACGGGAAGAATAAGATTAGAGTGGCGCCGGCAGCCCGCCGCCATGACGCCGCGCCGCCGAGTTTGGCACGACTCGTTGCGCAAAACGATAATAAATACACAAAAACTGCAGGAGCCCGTCTTGGTTTGTTCCCCGTCAACGACGGCACGTTTCCTGGCCGTCTCTCTGCGCGCTGCCGCGGAGAGCATTAAAGAGGCGAGCGCCCCGAAAATCCCATCCATTCTCGTAGCTCATCTCGGTGCAGCACGGCGATGAAGAGAGAGTTCCGGGTACGAAGCAGCAGGTCGACGACGCCGCAGCGTTGACGGCGACGGTACCATAAGAAACCGATTCTGGAGCTAAAAGGCAATCACGAATATTTTCTTGAACCAGCCAATCATAGAGTTAAATCAAGAAATATTCTTAGATTAAAAATTACATTCTTGAATGCTTGGAGAAGACGCTGTTCTAGGCTTTGAATCAAGAATTCGTTTCTATAGGCGTATGAGAATTTCTCCGGGCGGAGCCACCGAAGCAAGCAGGGCGCCTTGCTCTTGAGACGGGACTAGTCCGCGCGGAGCGCCGCTCGTCGAACACTGTTGTGGCCAGTTTGGGGAGGCTTCCTCCAAGAAACACACACACACACACACACACACACACACACACACACACACACACACACACAGACATAACGCAAACTGATGAACCTCGTGTTCCATTTCACTCGAGAGCTTGTAGCTCGGCTCGCTGTGGACCGTGTGCGAGCGCTGCGCCTTGTTTGTGCTGCTGGACCCGGGGAGGGGGGAGTCGGTACACGGGGCCAGCCAACGCCGAGGAGTGGTGGACACCATCGCGTTCACAGTTTACTCCAGCAGTTTACTCTCTGTCTCTGTCTGCCTGCCTGTCGGTCTATCTGTCTATCTGTCGGCCCCTATCTCTCTCTCTCTCTCTCTCTCTCTCTCTCTCTCTCTCTCTCTCTCTCTCTCTCTCTCTCTCTCTCTCTCTCTCTCTCTCGACCGCCACGAAGACCCCACTACCGGATTCATGTATTCAAGTTGCCTTCCGCCCATCCCGCGCTGGATTTATTCAATGGAGAGACAAGAACGGTTCCTGGCCGGGCCGCGCAGGGCCGGAGCAGGGCGGCAGCGCATCATCGTCTGGACCAATCAATTCCAAGGAGGCGGGAGCGCGACCATTCGCATTCAATGGGCTACGCGCGGGGCGCGAGGCGCGTGGCGTGCGGCGTGCGGGTGGCAGCGCGTGGCGGCGCGTGGCGGCGCGTGGCTCGCACGCGTGCATGGTTCAATCGCGGGAGCCCGCGGGGGATTTGCCTGCCAATGGACGCGCGGAGAAGTGGAGGGCGCCAGGATACGTGACTCACATTCGCGCGCCGGGCGCGGCGCGGGCGGAGGTGTGAGTGCAGACTCCAGCTCCAGCATCCGGTCCAGGTGTGCTGGAGGCTCCAGGCTCCGGAGCACTGCCGGCCGCTGGAGGTCAGCAGCGTCAGGGGGGCCCGGTTCTGTCCGACCCTTCGGGCAACATTCGGTCCGCCCAGACCCGCGCGCACCGCACAAACCCTTTGCCTTGGCCGCGTCGGGCGGGCGCTGTGAGTGTGCGTGTGTGTGTGTGTGTGTGTGTGTGTGTGTGTGTGTGTGTGTGTGTGTGTGTGTTAGGGAGAGAGATAGAGAGAGGGCCCGCGCGCGCACTTTCCGGACAAATCTAATCAGCGCGTGGACCCATTATGAGGGGATGGAGAGAGACAGGGCCGCCGCCAAACACCGCCCCGCCAGCCCCGCCACCGACCCGACCCCAAACCCTCAAACCCCGAACCCTCGAACCCGAACCCCTGGTGCCCCCGGGCCAAGTCCCCCGGCCCCCTCTACCCGAGCTCCGTCTGCAGCTGCACAGACATCCGGGATACCAGCAGCAGCAGAGTCATAGATATCGCTTCGTCATGGGTCACGATGAAAACAAAACCAGTATAACCGGGTTTTAAAATAAAAAATAATAGGGCAGCCAAATATCCGACGAAATTCGGAAAGTGATGGAAAATTGTGGGGAAGTCGTGCTGTTTTGCCGCGGCCGCGGTGGTCGTGGGTGCGCGCGGACGAGCAGGAAATGTAGGTGCCTCGGCCCTCGGCTTACCGCACCGCACCCTGACCGGCTGGCCCCCGGCCTCCGCCAGGCCACCACTGCCACCGCCACTACCACAACCACCACCACCATCGCCACCTACAGCCAGGTACACAGCAGAGCTCAGCGCCAACGAAAGGCGTTATCGGTGACTG
>CM076254.1:14337926-14443512 GCA_038380765.1 Odontothrips loti
TATGAGAAATCTTGATGCACAAATGTGCGGCCTTGCCTCCAAATCCACTCAAATCGCCATTCAAGTTTCTCATAGCTCCCTTTACGAGTGCCCGGTATGGAAGTGTCTTTGTTGTTCAACTTCCGTTTGCAAGTGTCATTGGAAAGCTCTATTGTCGGTCGAGGCGCGGAGAGTTCCTGTTCCGGCCGCGGAGAGGGGAGGAAAGGCGGGCCGGCGGTGCGCCGACAGACACGTCCCCGCCCCGTCCCTCTCAGCCGTTGGCGCCTTTGGCACGGCGCTTACATTCCGACCCAGATTCCGCGCGCGGGCTGCTGCCGCTGCTACCACTGCTGCCGCTGCTGCCGCTGCTGCCCGCTGCTGCCGCTGCTGCCGCTGCTGCCGCTGCTGCCACTGCTGCCGCCGCGGTGCGCGCTGTGCGGTGCAGCCAGCCGGGGCCGAGAGGGCGCGGAGGAGGGCTCCGGAAGGGGTCTTCAGGGCGGGGAAGGGCCGGACCGGAAGGGCCGGTCAGGGCTACAGGGCTTGCGGTCGCTCGCCACTACACGGCCCTGACGGTGCGGCCGGGGGCGGCGGGGGGCATCCGGGGGCAGACGGGGGCGGTCGGGTGCGGCCGGGGGCGGCCGGACTTGACCGCCGCACTACTAACTTGTAGTGACGTGCCGCCGCCGCTGCCGCCGCTGCCGCCGCCGGCCGCCGCTCTGGGCTCCGCTCTGCGGCGCTCCGCACTCTGAGAGCTGCCAAGTGTGGCCGAGATGCCAGGTGCGGTCTACGCACCGCTTTGAGCCCCGTAACTTTGGCATATCCCCCCCGCCCGTCTTCCCCCCCCCCCCCCCCTGCTTTACTCTTATCCAGGCGACGAGCGCTTAGGCTCTGCTGCTGCGCGGCCAGAGAGCTCTGTCCTGTCGTCTGCAGCGAGGAGAGAGAGAGAAATCAAACAGAGTCGCCCTTGATGTTTACAGCGCAGTCTCCCCCCCCCCTTTCTCTCTCTCTCTCTCTCTCTCTCTCTCTCTCTCTCTCTCTCTCTCTCTCTCTCTCTCTCTCTCTCGCAGTCCAGCCCCGGTCGGCCTGCCCGCTGCAACCGTGTTTGCTTATACTTGAACGCCACGCCGTCGCTCGGTCCACCTCCACCACCTCCCCCTCTGCTCCGTCATCAACATCATCATCATCAAGATGATGGACGAAAATGCCGACGCGTGCATACACAGCAATCTCTCATACGTCGGCTGGCGAAAAGCGACAATGTTGCGGGCAATTAAGGAGCGGCTGAGGGCAAATCAAATTAGGGAAATAAGCTCTGCCCCCTCCCCCCTCCTTTCCCCACCCGCCGCCGAGAACACCGCCGTCTTTTGTCAGGAAGGGACGAGTTATCCCACTTGGACGCCCTTTCGGCGTCACACACACACACACACACACACACACACACACACACACACGTAGTAAGCAGACTCACACGCACACACACGCACGCTAAATGGCGAAAATCACGGGTGGAGAGGGTTAGAAAGGGAGAGAAGTGGATGGGAGAGGGCAGAAAATCGCTCATGAATAGAAGCCGTATTGATTTGGCCACTTTCCTCCTCTGGAGAGATTCAGAGATGCGCAATTTCCGGAACCAGAAACGTTTCTCGCCGCTCTCTCTCTCTATCTACATATCTATCTATCTGCCTCCCCCTCTCTCTTCTCTCGCCACCCCATGATGCAGACTGCTCCCCCCAACCCCTTCCCATCTGCAACCTGGATGCGGCTGACGACGGCGACAGAAGGGAGAACGGGGCCCATGCGGTTCCTGCCCGGTCCCAGCAGTCTGTCGGTCTGCCTGCGTGTCTGTCTGTCCGTCTGTCGCGTCAGAACGACAGCAGATGACGCGGAAGGGCGGGGCCGCAAATTAAAAGCTAAATGGGAACAGAAGATGGTGGTAGTGGGGTTAGGTGTGGGTGAGAGAGAGAGAGAGAGAGAGAGAGAGAGAGAGAGAGAGAGAGAGAGAGAGAGAGAGAGAGAGAGAGAGAGAGAGTGACGGGAGCGAGAGAGACGGCGCGCGCAAGGGAAAGAGAGAAAGCCCTCCTCCTCCTGCTTCGGCTGCTGCCAAGTTTTCGCATTTCAATGCGTCCCAAATTAGGGGGCAGAAGAGGCGCGAAGAAGGGTGCTCTATGTAAAAGAAGAGGCCGGCTGGTAATTGAAAAGAACCAATATCGGTTCGCCATTTTTATTTTTCTTTACGCAGCGCGAAGAAGAAAAGGGAGGGGAGAATAGTATGTCTCTCTCTCTCTCTCTCTCTCTCTCTCTCTCTCTCTCTCAATCTCGTCACGACGTCAAAAACCAATAAGAGCTAGAATACCGCAGGGTGGCGCAAGGCGTCATCCATTAAGTACATCCGGAGTTTCCTCTCCGCAGATCCGCGGCTGACGCCGAGCGCCTGCCAGTGCCGGGGTAGGCCAGCCCGCACGACACGCGTGCACGAAGAGGTTGGGGCTGCCTACCCAGCAGGCGCCATGGAACTGGCCGGCCGGAATGGGTTTGTTGTTTTGCGACACTATCACGGACGTAGCGAAGGGCTGACCGGCCATGCACGGCACGGCACTGTGTGTGGGGAAAGGTAAGGTACGGGACCAGTCAGGGTCCGGCAGCTCATCAGCGGTGCCAACTAACGTCGTTACCAGGCCTCCCTCTATCTGTCGCTCTTTGTCCGTCCGTCTGTCTGTCTGTCTCTCTTTCTCTCTCTCTCTCTCTCTCGAATCAAGAGGGGGGGGGGGGTTACAGACGTATAAAGGCGCACGCAGCAGCGCGAGACCCGAATCAAATTTCGCGCCAAACCGAAGAGAGGAGGCAATACGTCAGGCGGAGAAAGGGAGGGTAACCGCGGGCCCGAGGTATGGGGACCAAGCGAGATAGAGCACGGCGGGAGGCGCGCGACAGAAAGAGACGGGGAATCGTTTCGCAAGGAAGGCCTATCTGCTCTCTCGCGCCGTGCGCTCTCTTGCTGCTCTGTCAATTTCTCTCCGCCGGCAGCTCGTTCGAATTACCCGCGCCCCCCGCCACGCGCCGCCACGCGCCGCCACGCGCCGGATGTAAGTTGCCCCGCGGGCGTGAAATGGTCGATAACTTTGGTTAGGCGCCGGCGCCCGGCGGAGCCGCTAACACTGACGCATCTTCTTCTTTCCCCGCGCCGCGCCCCAAATTGATTAGATTTTCGGGCGAGCCGGGAAAGAAAATGGATCCCTATTGAATTTGCGCGCGAAATTTGAGAGTAAGAGTGAGGGAGGGAGGAAAGAGAGAGAGAGAGAGAGAGAGAGAGAGAGAGAGAGAGAGAGAGAGAGAGAGAGAGAGAGAGAGAGAGAGAGAGAGAGAGAGAGAGAGAGAGAGAGAGAGAGAGAGAGAGAGAGAGAGAGAGAGAGAGAGAGAGAGAGAGAGAGAGAGAGAGAGAGAGAGAGAGAGAGAGAGAGAGAGAGAGAGAGAGAGAGAGAGAGAGAGAGAGAGAGAGAGAGAGAGAGAGAGAGAGAGAGAGAGAGAGAGAGAGAGAGAGAGAGAGAGAGAGAGAGCAGCAAGGTCGGCCTCTGGTTGGCTGATGCCGTGCTGCCGTGCGGCGCGCTGAGCGCGGGGCCGGAGGCACAGAGTACTTCCTGGCCGGAGGGGAAGGCAGCGCGTGTTTGAGGCGCTTATTCTGGTCCTCAGTCCTCAGAAGGCGACACGAAGACCAGCACAAATGAAAGGGAAAGCCGTCCGTGTGTCGGTGCGTTCGGGTGCGCTGCCGGCCCCCGGCCCGCGGCCCGCCAAGGCCGCGTTACAGATCAGGTCGTTACTCCTGGCCGTGTCGCGGGTCAAACTTTGCGCCGAATCCGCGCGGGTGAGGCAGCAGCAGCAGCAGCAGCAGCAGCAGACGGGCCGGGCACCCGATCCACGCCGAGCCGAGCCGCTGGAGACAAATGAGCTCCCCTTTGGCATACAGAGGTTCGCTGAGCTCGCCCTCTCTCCCTCTCCCTCGCGCTCTCCCCCTCTCCCTGAGTCTCTCTCGCTCTCACACACTTTATCCCCGCGTGATCCGGTGTCGTACGTCCCCGTTTACGTCCAGCCCCACACGATGCACTTCTTTCCCGTCGAATCAGCGGCTTACGCCCATAAACAAGGCAGCCCCGTCGATGCGGGGGGCGCGCCGTGCCGTGCTAGGCGTGTGTCGGGCGCGTGCCGTGCGCGTGACAGGCGCGTGCTAGCGCGCGTCGGGCGCGTGTCAGGCACGTGCCGGGCGCGTGGACCCCACGCGGAGCCTTGGCGGGGGAGGCAGCCATGGAGGTCATCGGGGAGGTCCAGGAGGTGGCCGTCGAGTCCACGACCTGCTTGCGCCTCTCCCGGCCCCGCGGCCCCAGTCGACGCGGCCCCTGAATTTCATCATAACATTATCACGCTTGACTGCGCTTTCAATAACTGCCCCCACCCAGCAGCGTCTCAACCAAAAGATTAATTCTGCCGTCTAATTAACGCCGTCAATGACTTGGGAGTGCTGATAGCCGCCCCCCCCCCACTACCTCCCCTCCCCCGCCTCGCTTAACCGTTCCCCGGGCGACACGACAGAGGAGCCATTGGGTGCATACAAAGCACTTTTGGCTGCCTTTCAGAATCGCAAAATATTTACCATCATTATTCCATGTCTCGGGAGAAATATGGAGCGCCATACTCCCGAGGCCGGCGTGGGCCCGGAGCCCGGCCTGCCGCCCCGCCCCCCTCCCCCGCCATGCGGCAACACGTGTTGCAAACGGAGCGCCATCCATTTTTCTCAACCTGCCCTGACGCGGCCACGCCAGCAAAGTTAGGTCAGCATCATAACCCAGTTCCGTTTTCTTTCAAGCTACATTATTTTGTTTCAGAAAAAGGGGGTGGGAAGCAAACAAAAAAAAAAAAAACAGAGGTATATTGCGGGACGTCGTTGACGGGAGGTCTCGAAACGGGTGTTCAGCTTTGTAAAGCCCCTTAGCGTGCGACGACAACTCGGGCAGGAGTGGCACTGCAGCCACCGCAGCCACCGCAGCCACAAACACCCCCTCCGCTTTCATCTCGCCCTGATCGCGTTAGAGTGTCTCCGAACACTGGCGCGCGGGATGTGACATTAGTAACAATATGTTTCGAATAGAACTGCAAAAAAATATTTTGAGTTGGGGAATTTTTTTGAGGTAGCAGAAAAAAAATGAAGTAAGAGATCTGTCATTGCGACATTGACATCAACGACATGCATGGCTTCGTACCGCTTGAATGGCGATGATAATATTTAGCCTGTTCAAAAGAATTTTTTTTTAATCTGAAAGGAAAGTGTTTTTTTTTCCTATTGCTGCTGGAGGGGGGAAACGAGAAGAGAGTTGTCGAGTTTGATGGCGCCGACATGGGCTCGTCACGTAATACTTGAAGGCCGATGATAAATATGGCCCGGCGCCAGACCGGCTGCAGGCCGCCGCCCCCCGGAGGGCTCCTGGGGGGGGGGGGGGGGCGTGGCGCCACGATAAGAAGCGTGAAATAATGACAGCGGCGGCAGCAGCAGCGGCCCCCACTCCATCAAGGGCACCGTGCTGGTGGTGGACGCTCACGAATTTATACCAATTCGCCGGAGAGCGTGCGCGCGCGGGGCGGCGTCGTTGGAGCGGACGTGGAGTGGATGACGAGGACCTCGCGAGGACCCCGCCGGTGAAAATTAACCCCTCCGCCCCCATCAGAGACAAAGAGCCCCCTCCGTGCCGCGAGGACAAAAATAATAATAATAATAATAAGTGCTTCCGGTGGCGGCGAGAGAGACTGTTCGATTTACGATAGTGCAATTAGGGTGGATAATAAAAGGTGCGCAGCTCTCTCGCGCGGAAAATAGTAAAGACTTCAAAATAAATTCGTCGCCATCAAAGTAAGCTTATATCGATATAGCGTATCGGTATTAAGTGTCGATATATTGGAGTGGGTCAGGGGAGCTAGATAACTCGTCACACGGTTCCGAGCCTTCTCTCTCTCTCTCTCTCTCTCTCTCTCTCTCTCTCTCTCTCTCTCTCTCTCTCTCTCTCTCTCTCTCTCTCTCTCTCTCTCTCACACACACACACACACACACACGCACACACAGTGACGACAGCTCAAACTGCCGTAACATTGTTGCTTCGCGAAAACTTCTCGGAGCCGTAGTCGTCGTCAGCCAAGCCTATCAGAGCCTGCCCCCCCCCCCCCCCCCCCCCCCGCGAACCTCACGACAGGTGCTTAATAGCGGCGTCAGACCTTAAAGGGGACAGGTGAGGGGGTGGAAGGGGGTTGGGGAGAGGTGTAACCTGCTGCCCCTACTCCAACCGATCGAGCCGTCGTGTGGCACACACGCAACGCGCGCGCACACACACACACACACAGACATACACACAGACACACAACACACACGCACGCCATTCATGGAAGAGCTTTACGCCGCTGATGAAATAAAAGAGCCTCGCGATGCGCACTGAACGCCGCGTTATTGTTTGGAAGAGAACAAGAGGGATAGAACAGGGGGAGGGGGAGGAGGTGGGGGAGGGCTGGTCAGAGGGGGGCGGGGGTGAAAGGCGAAGTGAGAAGTGAGGGAGAAGCGGGGGGGGGGGGGGCAAAGAGAAAAGGAGTCACCGCAAACCCGATAACACAGCAGCAGCGGCACCCATATATATATATATATATATATATATATATATATATATATATATATATATATATATATATATATTCTGTCATATATATATATATATATATATATGACAGAATACCTCCCCCCCTCCTCCTCCCGGGCCTGTCCCCCTTCTTCCGGAAATCACGGCCTTCCGATATGTGTTGTTGACCGACATGCGCGCGAGCCGTTTTGGGGTGCGTGCGGTGAAGTGGGGAGAGAAAAAATTGGGGGGCGGGGGAGGATGGGGCTGAATGATTTCATGCGGTGCTGCTGCTGCCGCTGCCGCTGCTGCCGGGTGGGGGAGTGTCATTATAGATTCCCTGGCAGGCGGCCCGTTGTGCGGCACCAACTTGCAACAAACAGCAGCAGCAGGCAGCAAGCGGCTTTGCAAAAACCTGGTCGGTTTGCCTCTGCCATTATTCTACAATTAGATGGTCCGGGGGACCCGGGAGGGGAGCGGAGGGGGAAGGCATCCATGCTGTGGGCGCGAAAGGGTGCCGAAGTGGCGAACGGCCTCTCTTCTCTCTGTCTCCCCCTTTCATTCTGCCGTTTCTTCATTGTCTTCTTCTTCCTCCTCCTCCTTTCTCTATCTCTCTCTTCACTCTTATTCGCCCGTACCCAGCGATCCAGATTAACGTCCAGAGATTCCTCATCCAGATTTATGTGTAACTTCTCCCCGCCGAAAGATTACGCAGTCGTCCCGCACCGGCGTCCAGCAGAGCGAGTGGGAGTGAGAGTGAGAGATGGAGAAAGAGAGAGAGAGAGAGAGAGAGAGAGAGAGAGAGAGAGAGAGAGAGAGAGAGAGAGAGAGAGAGAGAGAGAGAGAGAGAGAGAGAGAGAGAGAGAGAGAGAGAGAGAGAGAGAGAGAGAGAGAGAGAGAGAATGAGAGAGAATGAGAGAGAATGAGAGAGAATGAGAGAGAATGAGAGAGAGAGCACGAGATTTGCGTGTCGGGAATCCCGAATTAGACACCGAGAACCCCTAATCGCTGCATCAAGGTCGAGAAGAAAATGGCGCCGGGAAGCATTGCTGCCCATCACACTTGTGATTGAGAAGCGGAGCGTGGAGCTGTACGGTGCTGTACGGCGGCCAGAGCTGGTGACGTCACAGCGGGCACCGGCAGCGGCCGCGCTGGCCTGGCCACGGCTACAGCCACGGCTACAGCCACGGCTACAGCCACGGCTACAGCCACGGCTACAGCCACGGCTACAGCCACGGCTACAGCCACGGCTACAGCCACGGCTACAGCCACGGCTACAGCCACGGCTACAGCCACGGCTACAGCCACGGCTACAGCCACGGCTACAGCCACGGCTACAGCCACGGCTACAGCCACGGCTACAGCCACGGCCAGCCTCCCGCTCTGCTCCGGCAGGAGCCGGGCGTTTGCGGGCGACTTATGTAGATGAGAGCGTTACCACAATCGCACCGCGCGCGAATCCCGCCGCCGCCGCCGCCACGCAGCAGCAACGGCAGCAGCAGCAACGGCAGCAGCAGCAGCAGCAACGGCAGCAGCAGCAGCAGCAGCAGCAGCAGCAGCAGCAGCAGCAGCAGCAGCAGCAGCGGCAGGCGGCGGCAGCAGCGGCGGCAGCAGCGGCGGCAGCAGCGGCGGCAGCAGCGGCAGCAGCAGCGGCAGCAGCGGCAGCGGGGGAAAGAAAAGGAATGAGGCGGCAGTGGTGATCCCGGGATCCCTGCAGGGATCGTGGCGCACGGCGCCCGGCCACGCCCCGAGGAATAATTCCCTTTAGATCACAAAACCAAGCGGCCCGGGATCAGCACTCCTTCCCCTCACCCCCACACCCCCAGTGCTCCGCTCCGCTCAACCCCAAGCCCCCACCAACCCCCATCAACCCCACTCAAACACTCCTCAACACCTTTGAAGAAGAAAAAAACACGACAAAGTAAAAAAAACACAAAAAAACAGCATGATTTTGGGGTAGAATCTGGAAAATTCTTGAGTAATCGAAAGAAATGTGAGAATTAAAAATATCTTTCATGATCGCGCCAGGCGAGCGGCCATTTCACGCACAAAGTCACATAGCCAATCGCGATGGGGCCCTGGTCCTGCCACCGCCCCCGCTGCCCCCGCTGCCACCGCCCCCGCTGCCCCCGCTGCCCTCGGGCGGCCCCCGGCCGGCTCCGCTTGCCCCTCGCGCGCCGCCCGCATAAATTGCCTGTTTTGATATTCTCACGTCCCTCGCTATGGCCTCGGCTACGGGCTGCGAGCGCGCACGGAAACGGCCCGAAATCAGGAAAAATGCGATCTTACTTGTTCCGTCTCACTCTTTCGGGGTGGTCTCTCTCTCTCTCTCTCTCTCTCTCTCTCTCTCTCTCTCTCTCTCTCTCTCTCTCTCTCTCTCTCTCTCTCTCTTCTCTCTCTCACACACACTCTCCCCCCCCCTCTCTCTCTCTTTTTCTCTGATCGCCGCAGCAACTCGTCGTGACAACGGAACAGGCGGTACCACGCGGCAGCTGCTTGGTGGTGGTGGCGTGTCCTCTGTGCGTCCTGTGCGCTCGAAATAACAAGATTAGGATGAGAGATTCAGCGGCGCCGGGGGGCACCGGTACCAGGGAGGGGGGGGGGGGGGGGGCAGCGGTACTAGCACCCCTGCGGCCCGACCCCACTCCTCCCTAATCGCAGAGTAAACTAGGCGCAGTCCGCTGCTGCTGGCGCTGTTCCCTCGGGTCTGGATAGGCCAGCGCGCGCTACTACCTGCTGACGCGCTGCCGCCGTGCTGCTGCGGTAGTAGCCAAGTAACAGTACGGAGGCAGTATGGGCCGGGTGGGATGAGCTTGGCAGCGCAAGACGATGTAACGGGACCGAGCCGATACATTCCGAGGGCCTCCGTTGCTGCCCTAATCCCCTGCCGCTACCCCCTACCCCCGCCCCCACCCCTACCCCCACCCCTACAGCCTACCTGAGCAGAGCGACGGCGCGGCTCGGCGCAGCTTACCTGAAACAGCACAAAAAAAAGTACAAGTTATAACCTCGTTCGTAAAAGTGACTAAAAAAAAAGTGGCACAGGTCGTTATCTTCATTGGGTAACCTGATTACAACGTCGTGAAGAAGAGACAGACCCCGCCTTCCCCCTCCAAACCCTACCACCCCCGCCGGCCTTGTCTTACGACCCTCCCGCCTGGTTGACAACCCTCGCTGCACACAAACAGGGCGCCTGCACCACCTTGTCGTCAGCCGACAGAGAGAGAGGGAGAGGGAAAGAGAAACAGGGCAAGAGGGAGGGAGACAGAGAGAGAGAGAGAGAGAGAGAGAGAGAGAGAGAGAGAGAGAGAGAGAGACAGAGAATTAATGACCTGGCCGAAAATGTGATTGATGGCTCTCGTCCACTTAATCCAGCGCCCTCTCCGCACGCCTCCTTCGGTAGTGCTGAGGGCGAATTAATGATCGTTCCCGCTGTAAGGCGGTGCTGTGAGGCGGTGCTGTAAGGCGGTGCTGTAAGGAGGTGCTGTAAGGAGGAGGAGGAGAGGTTCCAAATCCCGTCGCCTAGATTGGGTTTACAGACGGGCCCTCGGCACGCTGTGCGAGCCTAGCTCTCACCACTGGAATGAACCCCACCCCGCACGGCACGGCACGTCTCAGCGGCAGAAGCAGCGGGGTCGTGACCCTCGTATCGTATCGTACCTAACAGGGTCGCCGACTCATCCCCGGACAGAGAGGGGCTGTTCCAATCTACGGGGGCCACCGCCACCGCCACCGCCGCCGCTCCCGCTAAACGTGCAGCCAAATTACAAGCGCAGACGTATCCTAGGGGGCCCTGTATGAGGGCTCGACAGCTCTCTCTCTCTCTCTCTCTCTCTCTCTCTCTCTCTCTCTCTCTCTCTCTCTCTCTCTCTCTCTCTCTCTCTCTCTCTCTCTCTCTCTCTCTCTCTCTCTCTCTCTCTCTCTCTCTCTCTTTCTCTCTCTCTCTCTCTCTCTCTCTCTCTCTCTCTCTCTCTCTCTCTCTCTCTCTCTCTCTCTCTCTCTCTCTCTCCCGTACACCACGTGATCCCATCCCATCCCGGTCGCGGAGGAATGTGCGATGGGATTGGGCGCCGCCGGGACTCGAACCTCGAACCCGCCGCGCGCGACACAGAGAACAGGTGCTGCCCCGGTCCATGCCGCACGGCGGGCACCACCGCCAGGCCGCCGTTCCCGCCCGAGCACTGCACACTATCGGGGTGTCCCCCTCCACCCCCTCCAAACCCCTTCCCCTCTCCAGAACCCAATTGGCGGGAAGAGAGGGGAAGGGGCGGGCAAAGTTATGGCGGCAGTTTATTGTGATGGGCTGTACGCGCGATGGGCGGCCCGGCCCGTGTTCCTACCGTGCACACGGGCCGGGCACGAACCACGTGACGCGGTGAGCTCTTTATCTCGATGTGCACCTCGGTGTGAGTGTGTGTGTGCGTGTATGTATATATATATATATATATATATATATATATATATATATATATATATATATATATATATACAGGTGTAAAATATATATATATATATATATATATATATATATATACCGGGCAGTTTCGGTTTTAGGCAGTCCCGCAACACACTATCTCCGTCTCTTTCTGGCTCGGCCAGACGCGTGAGACAGAAAGAGACGGAGATAGTGCTTTGCGGGACTGCCTAAAACCGAATCTGCCCGGGGCCAATGATACACCAGGTATATATATATACATACACATACACAAGTCGCATTTCGGCAGAGCGCTAGGGCTAGGCTTTCCCAACATTGTGTAGGGCAGCAGCTCGCCAAACGACGGACGGAACCGCACACTCTTTTTTTTTTCGCCCCCCTCCTCTACTCGGTCGCGGTGACCACAGAAATGGCTGCAGGGAGCGGAGGGGAATCTCACGATTGTCCCCTGCCCCCCTCCCCCACCCCTCTACCCAATTTTGTTTTGTAGCAGTTTCGTTATTTTCTGCGCTATTGGGGGGTACTTTTTATTCCTTCAAGTGTTGGATGGGACTGCAGCGGCGTTGGGGCTGGCCTAAAGGGGGAGCCTAAAGGGGCGCTGCCGGTCTGGGCGCCGGCGCCTGTGCGGCACGCGCGCTCCCCTTTAAGCGCCACCCCACCACCCCCCACCCCCCACCCCGGCGATGCGCGCTGCGCGCCCCGCTGCGGTCCGCGGGGTACAGGACGAGCCCCAAGACCCGACTCGGACCCCCCCCCCCCCCCCCCCCCCCCCGAAGAACGGTACTATTGAAACCCGCGCCTTCCAAAAACTCGAACAGGATCGATCCCGGTCCCAAAGCAAAGCACAGCACCCGCAGCCTCTGTCCCTGGGAAGTCTCAGTCGCCGCTTTTCTTGCGTGGCAGCGTCGACTCTCTCTCTCTCTCTCTCTCTCTCTCTCTCTCTCTCTCTCTCTCTCTCTCTCACACACACACTAGCTCACTCTCTTCCTCTCCCTCTTCTCATCCCTCAAGACCGCTACACCGGGTCTTGTCCGACTCTCTATCCCGCTGCCCCCCTGTCGTGTATTCACCCTCCGCGTGAGTGGGAGCGAGGGAGAGATAGGGACAGAGAGGGAGGGCGAGTGAGAGAGAGAGACAGCTATAGCACTATTGCTGTTGTTGAGGGGCTGAGATCAGCGGATCGTGCAGGAGGGCTGGCAGGGCCCCCGCTAGGCCCGCGCCCCGCTGGGGCCCAGTCAGGGGCTGCTCATCGGCCGGAAGCAGCCCTGACCCACAACCTGGGCCACCTACCATCCTTCTCACCCTCCTTGTGGTTCCCCGATCTCATTGCTATCCCCCTCTCTCTCTGGGGCATGGGAGGGGCGTCCAAGGCTCTCATGCAGCTCACACAACGCGCTGATTGCCGCAGAGGCAGTTGCAGTCCAGATAATGTTTGTGAACTGCGCCCAGCCCACCACCATAGGATGAGGGGCCAAAAGGACGACGAAAGCGGGAAAAGAGGGAGAAGGAGAAGAAGACGACAAAGAAGAAGAACTTGCTTCCCCTCCCTGCAACACAGTATGGAGACGTACGTACGCCGCACACCCCTGCTGTACAAACGCCTCTTCACAGCCGCTACCACCACCGCCGCTGCCGCCCCAAATTACCCACTCGTTTCGTATAATGGGCCCATTCTATCCGAGTGAGAGAGAGAGGGATAGAGAGGGGGGGGGGGGGGGGGGAGTAAGTAGGGGAGACGCAACATCTATATGATTGAGGTGATGTACGATGTGCGAGCCGTGAGCGCACACTGTAGCGCGCCACACACACACACGCAGAGCCCATAACCGTTCCTAAACACGACCCCCAGAACAATACACGTTCATCTCGTGACGCGCGCCCTTGATCCCCCACCCCCACCCGCCTATAAATCCCCCCCCCCCCCCCCGGCGTGCGGAAAACTCCTCGCACGGGGGGTGGTGGAGGCCATGCGATTGTCAACGGAGGCTCTGCATAAAACGTTTACGACATCATATGGCCTCGTTATACACCGACGCTAAACATAACGCCGCCACCCATCCATCCCTCCACCTCCTCCCCCCCCCCCCTCTCTCTCTCTCTCTCTCTCTCTCTCTCTCTCTCTCTCTCTCTCTCTCTCTCTCTCTCTCTCTCTCTCCCTCCCTCCCTCCCTCCCTCTACCCCTCTCTCACCTCAGAAGAGATGGGGCACACAAGACGCACTCCGGGCCAAGAAGGGGTCCATCCTACAAGAGATAGGCCGGCATCCGATATATGTGTTATCAGTGGTGGTTGCCCGGCTGGCTGCCCGGCTGGCTGCCCGGCTGGCTGCCCGGCTGGCTGCCCGGCTTGCTGCCCGGCTGGCCTTCCGTCCCCCAGGGCTACGACGGTCCGTGTCCCATCACCGTGTGGGGCCGCGGGGGCTCGCTGCTACACCCCCCGCGGGGCCCCGCTAACCCATCAGCAAAAGTTTTGAGCCCAGAGAGAGAGAGAGAGAGAGAGAGAGAGAGAGAGAGAGAGAGAGAGAGAGAGAGAGAGAGAGAGAGAGAGGGGGGGGGGGGAGGGAATCCTCTTCCCTTTTATCAGCAATTACAGATTTGAGCGGGACCCAGAAGCACGGCGCGGGTGAGGCTGGGGAGTCGTTTAGCGCGGTGGCCGGAACTACAGAGGCAGGAAGGGGAGGGGGAGGAGGGAGGGAGGGGAAGCGGCGTCCGACCATCAGGCGCGAGTTCCCATCCCTCTTCTCCGCACGCGTGCACGCGCACCCACATACACACACATACACACACACACACACACACAGCCCACACAACCGCCCCGCATTACCATACCAGCAGGGCCGCACGCATCATGTACGGTTCATGTACACCATGTACTGTATGTACTGCACATGTACCGTACGTACATGTGCCGCATGTACATGTACCGCATGCACATGTACCGCATGTACATGTACGTGGACGGCATGTCCTAGTGTCAGAAAGTTATTGAAAGGGGAAAAAACAGCAGTCGAATTTTTCCCTACGGCCTGCGGAGCTCATCAGGTGTGATCCTCATGACACCCTCTCTCCTCTATTTCGGTGAGAAAAACAGCCTCAAAATTTTTCATCCCCCCCCCCCCCTCCTCTCTCTCTCTCTCTCTCTCTCTCTCTCTCTCTCTCTCTCTCTCTCTCTCTCTCCCTCTCTCTCTCTCTTTCCCTCTCTCTCTCTCTCCTCCCGCACACGCACGCGCCTACACACTCTCGTACCGTACCGCAGAGCACAGCGTGTCGAAAACTTTAGGGCGTTATCTAAACGAAAAGCCAGGGCTGTGCCTTGGGCCCTCGGCAAGGCTAGGCAAGGCCCTCGGCGCCTTAGGGCCTCGGCCACACCAGCCAGGCGGGGGACGGGGGCTTTGCTAACACACACGTGGTCCACTCATCAAAACTTGGGCTAAGTCAAAGTAAAGACTTGCTATCGACTGGGGCGATCACTGCGAGCCCGCAGTGCGCCTGCTGGCCGAAGGCAGCGCGGGGCGGGGGGCGGCGGGGGCGGCGGGGGCGGCGGGGGCGGCGCTGATGGGGGGAGTGACATAAGGACAGCCCCATGTGTTAAGCGTGCCCGCTGCCGGCACGCCGCCGCCGCTCGCGATCTCCCGCTAGATCCAGACGGATGAAAGTTGGTCCGTATCATCATTTATCAACGCTGCCGCGCGTGGGCGCCGCCACGGCCAACGCGGGCGGCGTTGTGACAAGGCGTTAAGGAGGGGCGGGAAGTTGGGGGCGGCCGGGGGCGGCCGAGGGCGGCGGGCGAGGCGCGAAGTTAGTCGATCGTGCGGTGGGCGGCCCGTCGCCCCGGCGGTCTGGCGGCTCGGCCCGCCCCCGTCAGCGCAGACCTGATGGCCGCCCCCGCCGCCCCCTGCTGAGACAATGTTGATGGATCAGGGTTGGGACTTTGGGGTTTGGGACGCGTGCCCGTGTCCCTCATGTGGGTCCTTCTCGTGGCCGCTAATGGGGAGGTCTGGTACGGGGTCCACAGGGTCCACGGGGTCCACGGGGTCCACGGGGTCCAAGGGGTCCACAGGGTCCACAGGGTCCACCGGGTCCACGGGTTCCACCGGGTCCACCGGATCCACAGGGTTGTTCTTCTCTCTGGGCATTCGAACATAATTGGAGGAAACGTAACATGTGAGCCAGGCCGGGGGTTCGAGGCTAGGGAGTGAGGGGTTGGGGGGGGGGGCATCCACTCCACATCTGGCCAGGATACAGCAACCCTCTGTGATTAGGGGCGACTCACCAATTTGCATGCAATACATAGTAGTGGTAGTGGTGGTGGTGGCGGTGCAGCGTGGCCTGCGGGGGGTGGAGGGCGGCAGGGCTGGGGGCGGGGCGGGGGCGGGCCATGCCGTGTGTGCTGTCGGGGATGCCGTAATGCCGCCCCGACACGTTTTCATAAAGAGGGACGATGACGATTCAATCGACAAGCAAAACACTCTGCAGCCGCTTACATTCACACCCGCACACACACACACGCGCGCACACACACACACACACACACACACACACACGCACATCGACTGTACTAAAGCCCCATGGGGTGGGGTCGACGCTCCCCCTTAGATTTATGGAATTTGTAAACGACCTACTGAAGCGCGCAGCGCAGCACCGCTACTGCTGCTGCTGCTGCTGCTGCTGCTGCTGCTGCTGGGGTGGACTTACATAAACTGCCCGTCCCCGCAAGTCCCCGCTGGGCTTGAGGAGGGCCTGATGGTGGTCTTCCGCTGCCCCCGGGACCCGGCAACGGCGGCACGGCACGGGCCGGGCGGGGCCCTAAGCCACAGGGCTGCGCAGTACCTAGTACGTCATGCCGTCGCCACGTAGGGCGGCGTACGGCCGTAGGGCCGTAGGGCCGCAGGCCAGCCCTAGGCCCCAGGGAGGGATGGAGGTGGTGCTAAGCAGCGTTTTATACACACACATACACACACAGACACACGCAGAGGTGGCTAGCCGCACCACCGGTAGACCCCCTCCCTCTGCCCCCCCCTCTCTCTCTCTCTCTCTCTCTCTCTCTCTCTCTCTCTCTCTCTCTCTCTCTCTCTCTCTCTCTCTCTCTCTCTCTCTTTCGTTCTCTCGTTCCCGCACAGGTGAGACAGAGACAGCACGCGCGAAGAGCAGAGCATTCCCACCGCCCCCGCGCCCGCGCCCGCGCAACGCAGCCCAGCAGAACAACGCTCAGAGCTCCTCCATTTTCGAGGATTTGTCGCCCGCCTCCCTCAGAGCCACATCCTCCTGTGTGTGTGTGTGTGTGTGTGTGTGTGTGTGTGTGTGTGTGTGTGTGTGAGAGAGAGAGAGTGTGTGTGTGAGTGTGGTAAGCGTTTCAAACATAAATATCACCCCACAAACAGTATGTCATGCGCTCAGCAACAGGAACAGAGCATTACCATAGCCGGCACGGCAGGCCGCGCGGCTTGGGGTGAACAACGTCTGCCGATATTATTTCCTCGCATACAACGTCGTCAGCGAAAACAATCCCCACAAAAATAATAAAAAAAATAACAGACTTAAAAAAATGAAATTCTTTGAAAATTCTGGCAAATGGCTAAAGACGCCGCAGTACCTCTCGGACAGCCCATGCAGGCTGCCTCCGCAGACCACCCTCCCCCCGTTCACCCCCTTCCCTGTGAAGCAAGCACGTCTGGCTTGCCATTGACACCCGATATAGGAATTCAATGGCACACATCCCTCAGGGGAGAACACTGGCGGGATCGGGTAGGAAAGGGTTCGGACGGATAAGGGGCCAAGGCCCGGGTAGTAGGTTCCTTGCTGGTGTCGTGTGAGGGATGGGATGTGAGGCTGGTTCCGGGGTGGGGCCCGCCGGCTGGGGCTAAAGGGGCCTGGGGCCCGCTGGGGGCCTCTGGGCCTCTGGGAGCGCTGAATAGACGCCTATTTGATTAGCTGCACAAAAGACGGGCGGGGGCGTCTTAGGGGGGCAAAACCTGATAGGCAGCCCACCCTGTCTGTCTCCCTCCTCCTCCCCCGCCCCCCCTCTCTCTCTCTCTCTCTCTCTCTCTCTCTCTCTCTCTCTCTCTCTCTCTCTCTCTCTCTCTCTCTCTCTCTCTCTCTCTCTCTCTCTCTCTCTCTCTCTCTCTCTCTCTCTCTCTCTCTCTCTCTCTCTCTCTCTCTCTCTCTCTCTCTCTCTCTCTCTCTCTCTGTCTCTCGCACAACGCGCTTCGCTCGTACACATCCATAACTGCCATACTGCTCCTTCCGGCCCCAAATTAGCGCTGCTGCCGTGCTTGTCCCGATCCCGCGGTACGGTTCGCGCTCAGAGATGTTTGGTGGTGGTGGTGGTGGCTGCGGTGTGTCTCGCGCACGGTGGGCCGAAACACAAGGCACATATGGTCTTGCCTGCACACATGTCGACGAAAACGACAACGTTTCTTTCTCATGTACCCTCCCGCTACTGAAGTACAAGAGATGTAAAATAGCAATTGAGAGCAGGCTCCGGCCGCAGCGCCCCGCCCCGGCCACGCCCCGGCACAGCCCCCATACCATCCGGGGGGCGCTGGAAGCGCTCGCACCAATTTCACGGCCCTCTGGAGACAGAGCGCACCGCACAGCGCACAGCGCCGCCCGGCGGCAGGTGCGGGTATTACCGCCGGTGCCAGGTCGGGGCGGGCACCCACGGGGCCGTGGGGACCAGCGGGGCCGCTCTGCCCGCCGTATGGAGGGATTTTATTTCCAAGGCACACAGCCCGCATGTGGGACGGCGCACGCTTCTCGCACTACTTTCCAACCTGGCAAATTAAGTTTACGTCTTACGTGCCATCTCTCCTTACCCCTCCGCCATCTCTGTCTCTGTCTCTCTCTGTCTCTCTCTCTCTCTCTCATGTCACTACTCTCCTCGTCACTCCGCCGGCAACACAACCTCCATTAGTGACTCGCGAGGTCTTATTTAAGTAACATTAGATGCCCCTCAAGGCGACCCGCTGGCACTCTGCTTGGCTCAGCTCGGCTCGGCTCCTCCGCCCCCTGACGCATTCTAACAACGCCACCGGGGAGTAACAGCAGCCACCTGCGCTAAGCCACTGGAGGACGGCTGGAGATTTGCTAGAGTCACGGCACGGACGTTCTCTGCGGGGGCGGTTTTCTCCAGGAGCGGCGGCAGACGGGACCTGCTGGAGGCGTCCTGGAAGTTTGCGGCCGGCGTGCTGAAGCCGTGAAGGCGCCTTGCTGGAGAAGCGCTGAGTGCTATAGACGCTGCGGCATGGCTGTAGCTTCACTGGAGCGTCGTTGAAGCATCACTGGAGCGTCACTGCAGCAACACTGGAGCGTCGTTACAGCATCGCTGGAACATATCGCTGGAGCATCGCTGGAGCATCGCTGGAGGGCGGCTCGGAACGTGACGACGCCCCGGAAAGGCCCGGCGCGAAACCAAGTTAGGCCTCCCATTTCCTGCGCCCGCCAGGCGACACGCCATTTCTAGTCCCCCTGTCCGCCGCTGCCCCGCTGCCCCTGCCGCCCCCGCTGCCCCCGCTGCCCCGTGGCCCTGCGCTCCAGGTGGTGCGCCATTTTAAAAAACGCGCGCGTGGCTAACGGGTGGTGTGGCAGTACTGCAGTCGTTGTCTGGCGCTGGTGTCTGAGTACCACACCCTTCCGCGATTTTTTTTTTCCTTGTTGTTTTTTTTTCCCCTCTCCTCTTCCTCCTCTCCCTCACCTTTGAATTCCCGGAGCACAGCTGCCATGAAGCGCGCTGCAAAGTAGGGGCCTTATCGGCGTCGCAAACTTTATAAAATATCCTCAAGGTGCGGCGTCAGGCGTCACGGTGCGATGAGCAGGCGGCGGCCGGCGGGGCCGTGTGCCGCGTGCCGCGTCATCGGGCCAGCCGCCGTGCCGCCGGAGTGTCATCGGGCCGCCCGGCCCGGCCCGGCTGCCCTCCCCCACCTGGGCTGGCAGCACCTGGGAGCGCAAACGTACGGGCCAAAGTGTGTGCGCTCTGGAATGTGCCGGGATGTGAGTGAACTCAAACAGAATCAACACTCGGGGGACGGCTGGACGCGCCAAACACGGTTAGGCCTCCATTTCCCGAATAGCAGCGCGCGCTGGGCCGGCCCCGGCCCCCGGCATCCTCCAGCCGCCCTTGTGTGTGACGGGGACCTCGCTGGAGGCGCCTGGAGCCCGGGCGGCAGCGGCAGCAGCAGCAGCAGCAGCAGCAGGCAGCAGCAGCAGCAGCAGCAGCAGCAGCAGCAGCAGCAGCAGCAGCAGCAGCGGCAGCAGCAGTAGCAGTAGCAGCAGCAGCAGCAGCAGCAGCAGCAGCAGCAGTGCCATCAACTCGCCCGGCCGCCTACCCTGTCGCTCGCTTGTAATCACGCAGCGGGGGGTCTCGGGAAGGTCCTGGAGTCAGTCGACCTGGAGGCAGGGCTCTGGAGGCCTATGGCCGATCGCAGCGCCCCCTGCCGCCCACCGCGCCCTGCCGCTCTGTCTCTGCGCCGAGCACTCGGAAATTTGCATGAAGAAGCAGGAGGCCGCGCCGCCGCGCCGCGACGCCTTCCTTACCCTTTTCCCACCGCGCCCCCCTCCCCTCTACGCCACTGCCACCGCGACGCTCACGTCTCAACGTGTCCCCGGAGGGCGGCGCTGGGGAAATCATATCTACGCCACTGCGGTGGTAGGCCGGGGGCGGGCTGGGGGCGGGCCGGGGGCGGGCCGGGGGCGGGCCAGGGGCGGGCCGGGGGTGTCACGCACTCAGAACGTCTTTGTGGCATGCAGGCAGTGGTGGGCGGTCTCCCTTCCTCCTTCCTCTCTCTCTCTCTCTCTCTCTCTCTCTCTCTCTCTCTCTCTCTCTCTCTCTCTCTCTCTTCTCTCTCTTTCTCTTTCTCTTCGTCGATCTCTCTCTCTCTCTTCTTGCCGCATATATGATAAACTTCCCTCGCTCGTAAAAAAGAGGGAGTGTCCGTGCGGGTCAGGTCCGGGACCTCATCACAGTATTACGGCGCCTCCTGCATGCCTGCTGCTGCTGCTGCTGCTGCTGCTGCTGCTGCTGCTGCTGCTGCTGTGGCCGTACGAGTCTCGAGATACAAAATGCATACTTTCTGAAATTTTCACGATCATTTTTTTCTGGCGAAATTACTTTTTCTTTCTTTTTTTTTGTCGTGCAGCATCGCGGCAGTGTGTCGGTGGTTGTCGAGGGATCGCGACATGCGGAGTGGCACCGGCCAGCGGCCAGCCCGAGGCCGAGGCCTGAGCAGGCAGAGCGGGGCACAGCCGGACCTGTCCGTCCGCGAGGGGGCGCTAACCAGAGAGCAGCTAGCGGGGCCCGGCAGAGCCTCCGGCCGACCGCCTCATACGGCTCTGTGCGCTCTAAAGCGACTGACGTTATTCACGCGATTCGGTAATTCGCGCAGAGCAGACCAAGAGCAGACCAGCGGAGCACCGCGCACCGCCCGGCCCCCGGATTCAGCCTGCCAACGGCAGGGTAGGCAGACCCGGCCGACACGGCGGCGCTGCGGCGCTGCCTACCCACCACGGCGCTCCACGGGATCCACTCCTCCTTGGGCGGGTTTGTGGGTCGCTGCAGTCCGACCACACATATCAAGCCGGGAGGAGGCCCTTGATTTTTCCTGGTCCATTACGCATCGACAGATCAGCGGAAAGCTATAAAGAAGATGGAACGGAACGAGAGAAAGAGAGACATAGGCGGTGGTGGGCTTCTCTCTCTCTCTCTCTCTCTCTCTCTCTCTCTCTCTCTCTCTCTCTCTCTCTCTCTCTCTCTCTCTCTCTCTCTCTCTTGCTCTCTCTCTCTCTCCTGCTGGTTTGTGGAGACGGAGGAACTAATACAATATCTCGGCGAAAAAGGGGAAGGGGAGCTTGGGAATGGGGATTTAAACAAAACATCTCTCCTCGAGCAAAAGGGAGGCCGCTTACTCCATGTCATCATGAAAAACGGATAAAGGGAAAGAAATGTATTCCAACCATATCCTTATTCCGGCCTCTTTCTCTGTCCGTCCCTCCCCTCTTTTGCTTTCGCCCTTGGCTGAGTCGCAGCCAAACCTTCTCGACTGCTTGCTCCATGCGCCCCCCCCCCTCCCTTTTCTCTTGGCGACAGAGAAACTTGAGCGAACATATCGCTGGCGAATGGAGAGCGGTCGACTTCCTCCAAAGCGTAAGGTGCACTGACAATCAGGCTGGCCAACTCTTCACTCTACTTCTCTCCCGTTCTTTTCTCTTTTTTCCCCTCCGTGATGGCGTTAAAAACACTCATCACTCGTGCGCTGGAATCGAGAGGTACTCGTTGGGGGTAAATGGATGGAGGCGCAAACTTTGGCCGTTCCTGCTCATCATCGCACTTTTTTATTCCGTTTCTTTGGCTTCCTACCACCGACCTGGTTTCCTTTGGCATTGGTTCCAAACATACAGGTGCGATCCCCCCCCCCTTTCTGTGTATACCTTTCGGGTTTTCATTATTTGTAGCGCTCTTTTTTACTTTTTTAAAAATCATTGACTCAAAATGTCAGTATTTACACTCGTGTTTCCATACACGTCGTCGTTCCACACACGCACGCACACACTCACACAAGGATGGGTATGATCCGAGTCAATGCGTGTTGTGCCACGCACCGCACCTTCCATCGCCGGCCAGGCACGCCAACATCACATGAGATCAAAGTCAAACACTCACACGGAGTGGCGGTGGCTATGTGTGTGTGTGTGTGTGTGTGTGTGTGTGTGTGTGTGTGTGTGTGTGTTGCTGTGTGGAAAGGTCTCCGGTGGCACGCAGTTGAAAATGCCGAAAGGTAAGGCGGAGTTTTTGTTGTTGTTAGGTGAACCAACACCACCCAACAGGCCTACCCCCAGGCCCACCGCGCACATACACACACACACACACACACACACACACACACACACACACACACACACACACATTCGCTGTAATCGGCGAGGGGATTCCCGGCTCCCTCTGGTCCAAACGGATAGCCCAGTGCTCTGCCACCCTGCACGGCGCGTGCTGCACAGCACGGAGTCTTTGGCAGTGGGACGGGACGGGCCCGCTCGCTCAATAGTACAAAGTTGGAATACGCCCCCAGAGCCATATCTCGAGCGGGGGCCAGAGGGGCCGGGCCGGGACCAGCACCTCAGCCCACACCTAGGCGCCGCCCTGTATCCGGCCTCCGCGTCCCGGCCTACACAGGTAAAAACCCACGAAACAAGTCCTCCCGATTTTAACACGAAAAATCCTCCGAAGCGCCCTAGTTTATTTCGCAGAATTTTCTACTTCATACCAGGTGTATCACTGGCCCCGGGCAGTTTCGGTTTTAGGCTAGTCCCGCAACGCACTATCTCCGTCTCTTTCTGTCTCACGCCTCTGGCCGAGCCAGAAAGAGACGGAGATAGTGCGTTGCGGGACTGCCTAAAACTAAAACTGCCCGGGGCCAATGATACACCTGGTATAAGGCGAATTAGATCCGCAAAGGAGACCCAAATTCAAGAATGGGGATGAATTTAAAAATTCCGCAAAATTTAAAATCTGTGGAGAGTACGACGCTTTTTTTTTAAAGTAAAAATATCTAACGTTTTCCTATAAACTTTGACCATTTGGTACGACTTGGAAATGGGATCTTGTTCTCAAACCCGGTTATATGATGGCCTTAAATGACCCCAGCCGCTTCGGAAAACTCCTCGCACCGAACGCGCGCCTGTTTTTAACACAAATCCTCTTCTGCTGGGCGTGTGATAACAAGGACTCTAAAGGGCGGCGCGTGTCCGTGGCGTGCGCGTGGCGTGGCGCCTCAGCCCATGCAGGCGCCGCTCCACTTAGCGGGCGGCCGTCATTACGCCATTAGCACCGCCCCCTCCCTGCTAGCGCCTGCCTGGTCCACGGGACTTCAACTTGACCTTCTTGGAGGAGATGGCCGCGGCCGGGCGCACCTCAGAGGGAGGAAAGTTGCGCGACCAAATATAATATTTTTTTCCCCGCTCTGTTGGTCTCTCTCTCGCTCTCTCTCTCTCTCTCTCTCTCTCTCTCTCTCTCTCTCTCTCTCTCTCTCTCTCTCTCTCTCTCTCTCTCTCTCTCTCTCTCTCTCTCTCTCTCTCTCTCTCTCTCTCTCTCTCTCTCTCTCTCTGTATGTCTGACTGTCTGTCGGCGCCTGCAGTCGCGAGGGGAGCGACGTCTCATTTAAAAGCAACCATCGTCTGCTCGGCTGGAGGGCGGCGGGGGCGGCGGGGGCGGCGGGGGCGGCCCCAGTGGACCAGCAGCGGCATCGCAAAAAGCGCCATCTTTGTTGGCCGAATTCAAGGCCGGGCGGGGGCGGGGGCAGAGAGGCCGGCCGGATGACCAGCCGGGGTGCGCAGAGATATGGAGGGCAGTGGGGCCCGGTGGGGCCCGGTGGGGCCCGGTGGGGCCCGGTGGGGCCTCTGCCGTGCTGTTGTTGGCCTCCTGTGCCGCTGTACGCCTGCCACACTACCAGTGTGGTGGATGTGCAGACCCGCCCCGCCCCGCCCAGCTCCGCCGCCCCTACGCACTTTGCGCAAGGTCGGCGCAAAGCAAGGTTCCATAGGCCCGGGGCTTCTATGCTGCTTGTCTCTGCCACATTATCATACAGAGAGAGAGAGAGAGAGAGAGAGAGAGAGAGAGAGAGAGAGAGAGAGAGAGAGAGAGAGAGAGAGAAAGACTTATCAAGTCACGTGCAACGACCCCTCGACTCCCTCCCGCTCAGACCAGCGCACTCGAGACCGTCTAGCGGCGAGAGTGAGTGGCAGCGCGGCTGGTCGCCGTCGCGGCGGGGAATTTTAAAGAAGAAGAAGAACAGGACCAAGAAAAGGGAGACAAAATAAACAAAGATGGACTTTGAGAGGACGGGGTGGCGCGCCATGCAATTCCGAATAACCGACGTAACTGACGAGAGTGGCGCGTCCGAAAGGCACGTGGGGCAGCGGCGCACAGCGGGCGTCAGGTGCCCGGCTCGGGGCAGCCGCTGCGGCTGCAGCTGCACCGGAACCGGAATCCATCGATGTTGACGACGGCCCGAGAAACTCGTAAAAGCGTTCCGGTTCCGTTTCTCGGCGCCAAATGTCGTCTGCTTGCGGCGCGCGACGGGGGTAGTGCGTTACTAGAATCATAACTTTCTTATCCCACTTTTCTATCTCTCTCTATCTCTCTTTCTCTCCATATATATATATATATATATATATATATATATATATATATATATATATATATATATATATATATATATATATATATATATATATATCCATCTCTCCGGCACCGACGCGGCCTAACTTTCAAGAGCCGGGATGGAGAGAGTCAGGCTCACCATTCGTCGTCACTTCAAAGGGAATTCGTTGTCTCTCTCTCGCGCTCTGAGAAGGTCCCTTGCGATCATACACACCTCTCACTCCAAGAGGTTTCACTTTCTATTGTCATTTCCGCGCGGAATAACAACGACAGTGACGGATAAACTAGAGGAGAGGGGTGGTCGGTGCCAACGCTGCGGCGTTACTAAAGGCACTAGTTAAGCGTTCAGTTTTGGGGTGTTTTCATTTTTTTCTAGCGCGGTGTTTCTCGAGCACAATTGCCACGCGTCATTAAGCGCCTCTGTTAAGCATGTTATTTAAGGGCGATGATTAAGTAAAATCACTAAAACACCGTCCTAAAACTTTTTTTTTGTACTTTGTGACGCGGCCACGAGGCCGGACGGCCTGACGATCCAGCAGGTCTTCGCCATTGTGCTGAACTCGGCCCCGCGTCGTCTCGACAAAAGAAACTGCCCCACATAATTAGCGACCACGCCTGCAATTTTTGAATTCTCGAATCTTTCGCTTTTTCTCCGCCTTCTTGAGCTTATGAAGACTGTGAGAAAGGGGGTGGGGGAGGGAGATATGAGCTGTTGTTGTTGTTGCCCTTGTGACCTCTCCCTCGATGCGGATACTTTTTTAAGAGAGAGAGAGAGAAGGAGAAAGAGAGAGAGAGAGAGAGAGAGAGAGAGAGAGAGAGAGAGAGAGAGAGAGAGAGAGAGAGAGAGAGAGAGAGAGAGAGAGAGAGAGAGAGAGAGAGAGAGAGAGAGAGAGAGAGAGAGAGAGAGAGAGAGAGAGAGAGAGAGAGAGAGAGAGCCGCGCTTATTAATTAAGAAACTTAGTCGGTGGGGACGCCTAGGCAGTGACGCGTGGCGTGGTGGGGAAAAGTCCGGCGGGGGGCGGCCTGGGCGTTACGTATGGTAATAGCGGGTGCATCATGAAGAACGCGCCGGTAGGGGGGGGGGGTCTCTGCCGCGCGTTATAAAATATGGCGCTAATAACAATAGCGTTGGCGCACATCATCACCCCCGTTTTTAAAGCCCCCGCCTTGTCGTCATGTGTTACGGCCCGGGAGATGCCGGAGACGTCTCTCAGCCGCCCCGACATTTAATATTCTTATAAACACCAAAAAAGAAAAAACGACGTGACCCATATTATATAGTGTTTTTTTTTAAACTTTAGTTTGATGAGCTAATCAAGTCTGCCGCGCTTCCTGGGCGGAGCCCCTCTGCTGCGACACACTACACCACGCTCCGGCAGGGCCCTGGGGGGGGGGGGGGGGGGGGGGGGGGGGGCTGTGGGGGGCTGAGGGGGGCCGTCGAGGGGGCTCTCAGGGGCGCCCCGGCACCGCATGTGCCGCCCGCGCAACCCTTTGGCTGGGAGCTGAGCTCAGCCCCCCACCGCGAGACTCGGCGGCCTAATTATTTCCACCTTTCAACTCGCCGCTCGCTCTGCGAATTCTCCGCTCCCTTCCCCGTCTCCTCCTGCTACGGCACGGCGCTGGCTTCCCAAACACAGCAGTAGCAGTAGTGGTGGCAGTAGCAGCAGCCGAGCACCCGCTGCGCGACCCGCGAGCGACCCGGACGACGGACCCGGACACTCCCTGCCCCGAGCCAATCGGCGGTGGGGGGGGGGGGGCGGCAGTTGGGGCGGCGGTAGTGGCAGCCGCGGCGTGCCGGATTAGGTGCGGCGGCTGCTGCTGCTGCTCGAGGAGGAAAAGACGATATGCTACTGAGAGATGCGGCTGCTGTATTCTCGCCCCCGGCGAACACCAACCACACCAACACACGGACCACAATCTGTGTGAATATGAGAAAATCGAAAATCCGACAAAATGTTAACAGCCGACAAAAAAAAAAAAAAAAAAGCAGATTGACTTCGCACCCACTTGTCCCTCAATAATAAAGATACAATTCCAGAGCAAATTTGTCACCACCACAATTATTTGATGGTAGGGATTTCTTTCTCATTAATGTCTTCTTCTAAATTAAATCGGCGACGGTGCGCGATTGCGTTGTCTGCTCATCGCTTATCACCTTATCAGTACCGGGCTCGGTCCTCTCATCAGGACGACCGCACTGGGCCGCGGCGCAGTGCCTTGTGAGGACAGGGGCCGCACGGTCACGGTATATTCGTCACACGCCAAACCTAAAAACCTAACCACCGAAAAGAGCGCCTGCCGCATAGGCAATGGTGCCGTGTGCCGTGCACCCGTGTCGTGCGGGCTGGCCTACCCCGGCACTCGCAGGCGCTCGTGTCGCCGGCCGGGGTTAATGGGGTAATCCTGCACGCTTACATCGGCTTACCGCAGCGGAGGAAATTCGGACCGTACTTCATGTGGACGGCGTCCCTCCAGTCTGATGGTAAACGAAGTCACGCCACCGCCCCACCGGGATTCGAACCCCGGCACCCGGCCCGCTCCCCGGCCGCGCTCATAACCTGTCGCGCATTTTTCGCGCGACCATTATGAAGAGCCGCCATGCAAAAATGATATTACGGCCTCGGCTTCAATAATTAACCTCCACCCTCCCCGCCAGCGCGCGCTGCCTACCCTCTCCTCCCTTCATCTACTTCCTCCGTCGCACCACCGCCTTCTGCCCCGTCCGCCTAAAAAATAATGGCTGTTTGCTTTCGGCGGCTGCTGCCGCTGCTGCTGCTCGGTCTGCAAGATCTTCTTTGCCCTCGTGCCCTGGCGGCTGCTGCCGCTGCTGCTGCTGCTGCTGCTACTACTCCTCGGTCTGCAAGATCTTCTTTGCCCTCGTGCCCTGGCGGCTGCTGCCGCTGCTGCTGCCGCTCCTGCTGCTGCTGCTACTACTCCTCGGTCTGCAAGATCTTCTTTGCCCTCGTGCCCTGGCGGCTGCTGCTGCTGCTGCTGCTGCTGCTGCTACTACTACTCCTCGGTCTGCAAGATCTTCTTTGCCCTCGTGCCCTGGCGGCTGCTGCCGCTGCTGCTGCTGCTGCTGCTACTACTCCTCGGTCTGCAAGATCTTCTTTGCCCTCGTGCCCTGGCGGCTGCTGCCGCTGCTGCTGCTGCTGCTGCTGCTGCTACTACTCCTCGGTCTGCAAGATCTTCTTTGCCCTCGTGCCCTGGCGGCTGCTGCCGCTGCTGCTGCTGCTGCTGCTGCTGCTACTACTCCTCGGTCTGCAAGATCTTCTTTGCCCTCGTGCCCCTTCCCTGGCGGCTGCTGCCGCTGCTGCTGCTGCTGCTGCTACTACTCCTCGGTCTGCAAGATCTTCTTTGCCCTCGTGCCCTGGCGGCTGCTGCCGCTGCTGCTGCTGCTGCTGCTACTACTCCTCGGTCTGCAAGATCTTCTTTGCCCTCGTGCCCTGGCGGCTGCTGCCCTGCTTCTGGCTGGGTGTGCCGTGCGGGCGGTGCGGGCCAGCCGCCGCCGTCGGCACAGTGCGGAACTTCTAGTGCTACCAGTCTGTATAACCTCTCCAGATGATCCAGCGGAGCGGGCGTTAAGCACTCACTCATCCCCGCTCCGCGCGCAGCCACGCGCCACTCGCGCGTGCCCGCCACGTGCGCGCCACGCGCCCGCCACGCGCCCGCCACACGCGTCCCAAGGTGCCCCTCTCCTCGCCGCGCCTTTCAAGGGTTGTCCTCGCCGTCATGGACCCTGAGGGCTCCGCCGCGGCGCTCCGCAAGGCACACCCGGGACAGCCCCGGGACGTGACGCACGGCTTGTCCTCTCTCTCTCTCCCTCTCTCTCTCTCTCTCTCTCTCTCTCTCTCTCTCTCTCTCTCTCTCTCTCTCTCTCTCTCTCTCTCTCTCTCTCTCTCTCTCTCTCTCTCTCTCTCTCTCTCTCTCTCTCTCTCTCTCTCTCTCTCTCTCTCTCTCTCTCTCTCTCTCTCTCTCTCTCTCTCTCTCTCTCTCTCTCTCTCTCTCACTGCCGAGTAGCACATACACACAGTCATAGTACACAATAAGACAAGGTGCACGGCACGGAGTGGCGTCACCGTTTCGAGAGAATAGCTCTGATTCCCCCCCTCTCTCTCTCTTCTTCTCACTCTATTCCTCCACCGCGAGAGAGAGAGAGAGAGAGAGAGAGAGAGAGAGAGAGAGAGAGAGAGAGAGAGAGAGAGCGAGAAACAATAAAAATATACCAAACGGTATAGGTATCGCCAACGGCTTTTGACGTTGCTTTACTCCTCAGCATGCCGCCGATAAGGATTGGGGGGAGAGGAGGGGAAGGGGGGGGGGGAGCTGCAGCGGGGAGGGGAGGGGAGGCGCGGAACCGACACACACCGGCGGGGACCTTTTAGCGCGCGCGGCCAGTTAGGCAACCGGCGTCGGCGCAGCCAGTCCCCATCGGTGTCGAGGTGGCCGTGGTCGGTGGCCGCGTACTGTATCGAGTGGGTGGTGGTGGCCGCGGCGGCGGTGTGGTGCTGCATGGAGGGGCGCGGCGGCCGGCGGCGACCGCGGCGGCGATAGCGGAGATAGCATGCCAGGTAGATATGCATACATATATATATACTCGATCCGGGTAAAGATCAGCACCGGCCGGGCGGCGCGGCGGACAACGACGCCGGTGCGACTGTTGGGCTGGACGCGCTGTACACACCGCGGCCGGGGCCCTGCAGGGCGTCACGTCACGCGCACGTGTGTGTGTGTGTGTGTGTGTGTGTGTGTGTGTGCGTGTGCGCTTCGTGGTGTTATTCCGTTTTCCCTCTGTTGCGGTCTTGTGACGTTGCGAGTGTGTACGTCTGGGAGGGGGGAAATCGCACCTTTTTAGAGGGTTGTCAGTTATTTGAATGTGACGGGCAGTAGAGGTGAGGGGAACGGAGAGAGAGTGAGAGAGGAAGTGGGGGGGGGGGGGTGCCTCCGTGTGCAAATGGGACACCATGCGTCTCCTCCGTGACGTCACACACACACACACGGCAAATCCCGTGACAAAGCGGAAACCGTTATCGCGCAAATACGTCAGGGAAGGGGGGGGGGGGGGGTTAGAAGGGAAGGGGGGGGGGGGGCGTAAGATGAGAGGGGGAGGTTCGCTCGTGTCCGGCCGGAGGCGCTTCGTTCACCAACACCCGGGCCAGGCCAGCACGTCCCCGATACGTGCCGGTCGGGACAGATAACCCCCACCAACCCCCTCCACCCCCACCAACCCCTCCCTCCGGCCGTCAAGGTGCCACAGTGAGCAAGAAGAGGAAGAAGAAATAAAAAGGTGAAGGCGTGTGGAAACACAACCAAACTGCAGAAAAACGCGGGCAGCGGGGCGCCAGCTACCTCGGCAACCTTCCCCCCCCCCCCCCCCCCCCTCTCTCTCTCCCCCTAAAACACACACACACATACAGAGGAGAGTATGTAGGACCAAAACTCACTCGGCGTGCTCACAATGGCCGTGTAGTGCACGGTGATGCCGATGTTTGCCTTCGACGCCCCCCCCCCCTCCCCTCCAATCAAACCATGAGCCCCCTAGTTGGAGAGGGGGGAAAGCGAGAGAGAGAGAGAGAGAGAGAGAGAGAGAGAGAGAGAGAGAGAGAGAGAGAGAGAGAGAGAGAGAGAGAGCGAGAGAGAGAGAACACTGGTCACAGGGCTAGCAGGCGAGGAGGCCAAGTGTTTGCCGTACAATTACAGCTGCCGATGCCAAAAGCACTCCACCACACGACGGGGTATCGCTACCGGCACCGTTCGTGTATGTGTGTGTGTGTGTGGGTGTGTGCCTGTGTGTGTGCCCGAACTATGACGCAATGACATGTGCTGTTGCCGCCTCTCTTCCCACCAAGGACCCCAAAGCAGGCTGTTCTCATAGTCCACTTCCGTGACCGGCCACATAGGGGCTCCGTCCGTCCTCTGCGCAAATGGTGCGCAATTTCATTTTAATTTTTGTAAGTGAGCGTTTTCGTTGCTTGTTTTTTTGCATATTCTTTTGCATATCAACTCGATATTCTTTCCGAAAGCGGCCTCTGATTCGCCGTTCCTCATGTGTGTGGCCCTCGCTGGAGAAAACGGTCCCGACCCTCCGTTTATACAGCACGCCCGCACTGCAGCGCATAAGCTTCCGCCCGGCTCCAGCGTGCTCCAGCACCGCTCCAGCGGGGCCCTCTATCTATCTCTCTCGCTCCTCCACGCCGCGTATAATGTATGAATATTCATCGGGTAACATAACGATACAATAAAAGAGTCTCCCCCCACCGCCACCCTTGCAGCGTGCAGCCTCACCACCCCTGAACACCCTCCCCCCTCTCCCACCCCTTCTCTCCCTCCGGTCAGCAACGGGTGAGTCGACCCTGTACCGTCCGCTGTCCACTGTCCGCTAGGGTACTATTATTCTAAGGCTTCCCACCGCAACGAAACGCCCCCTTCCTACCCTCCGCTCGTCTCTCTCTCACGCACTCTCTCCCTCCGGTCCTAGTCCCCATCTCCTCCTCCTCCTCCTCCTCTCTCTCTCTCTCTCTCTCTCTCTCTCTCTCTCTCTCTCTCTCTCTCTCTCTCTCTCTCTCTCTCTCTCTCTCTCTCTCTCTCTCTCTCTCTCTCTCTCTCTCTGTCTATCTGTGTCTCTCAATGACTCTCTCTATCGCTCTCTCTCTCTCCTCCAGAACTTTGAGGGTGAGTACCGCTCCAAGGATGAGTGCGTTTGCGTCAGCGCCTACAAACGGGCCGACGCTCGACGCTCTCCCCGAACGACCGCCACCACTGCTCTCTCTCTCTCTCTCTCTCTCTCTCTCTCTCTCTCTCTCTCTCTCTCTCTCTCTCTCTCTCTCTCTCTCTCTCTCTCTCTCTCACTCACTTTCACGCGCGTACTACATCTCTGTTCCACCTGGGAATTAGAGGGGATAAGCAGGCAAGGGGGAAGAGAGTGGAGCAGGGAGGGAAAAGGGGGAGGGGAGGAGACGCACCTGGTCTTGGTGACACCGTTGCGACCTGTGACCTCGACCTCGTCGGGCCCTCCCCTCCCCTCTCCTCCCTCCGCTCTGCCCCGTCGGGCCCTCCCCTCCCCTCTCCTCCCTCCGCTCTGCCCCGCCGCTCGGCACGCCCCGGTCACCTGTAAGTCAGTCACCTGGCCGCCGGGACGGCGGAGGAGGCGGAGGGGGCGGCCGGGGGCGGCCGGGGGCGGCCGGGGGCGGCCGGGGGCGGCCGGGGGCGGCCGGAGGCTGCGCCCCAAAGCCTCAGCCCCCAGCTGCCTTTGATCACATCAGCCGCCGGGCACCGCCGGGTGAAAGCGGACAGGAGAGAAGAGATAGCAAACAAAAAGACATTTTGTCCTCATTGCTTCATTTCCGCCGACGATTTTAGTTTTATTTTTTCGAAATTTTGCCGGTGCCGTCGAAGCGTTGTCGTGGCTGGGGATGACGCGATAGGCAACCCACTGCGGACGTCGGGGATCGGAAGATCGCCGGGCGGGCGAGAGAGATAGCAGACACGGCGTGCATCGGGAGAGAGAGAGATGGCGGATACACAGTGTGCAGCAGAGCGGGGCCGGCCGGGGCATTCCACCTGTCTGCCGTGCGATATAAGGCCAATATGCGAAACCCGACGGGGGTAGGAGCTCGTACAGCAACCACAATCTCCGTCTGATACGCCCGCCCCGCCCCGCCCCGCCCCGCCCCGCCCCGCCCCCCCCGCCGCACACACCCAGCACAGAGCCGAACCCCCCCTTGGATAACCAATTCGATGATAACTGTGTTAGTGAGATTCCGACCGGCGCGGAATAAACCCACATCGGGCTGGTTGCTTTGCTCGTCCCCGAGCCATAATCCTTATCTTATTGTTGAGAACAAGTCCGTAAGGACAGACGTAGTTATCAACCTCGCTCCAAATTGGAACGGACTGTAAACTTATTTAAATCCTTCCTTCTTCTTCATTTATTGAAAAGGGTGAGTCAGGCTCGTAAGAAGTGTGTTCCAATATGTTCCTCCATTTTTCTACGTTTTTGTTGAGGTGTTGGGAGGGGAGGGGAAGGGAGAGAGTAAAAAGAGGGGGTGGTCCCCCTCCCCTCCCGCCCGGCCCCCTTTTTTCCCGCGGAATATGAAGAGTGGGGCAGCGTCGACGAGCAGGCGACGCCGGGGGCGTGCGGTGCATGCCGAGGCCAGCCGGGCCGCCGCCGTGGTCCCATCGGAGGGACTCCTCACCCATCCTACTCTCTCTCTCTCTCTCTCTCTCTCTCTCTCTCTCTCTCTCTCTCTCTCTCTCTCTCTCTCTCTCTCTCTCTCTCTCTCTCTCTCTCTCTCTCTCTCTCTCTCTCTCTCTCTCTCTCTCTCTCTCTCTCTCTCTCTCTCTCTCTCTCTCTCTTCTCTCTCTCTCTCTCTCTCTCTCTCTCTCTCTCTCTCTCCCTCTCGCTCTCTCGCTCTCTTTCTCCCCCCCCTCCCTTCCTCCGTCTGGTTCTCTTCAGTGAGTAAAGAATGAAGGCTACGGTGCTGCACTCCACCGAGGGGGTGAGGGAGAGCGGGGGAGGGTCCTATACCTTGCAGACTCCGCCGCTCGTTCGCGCAGCCAGCGTCCCTTTGAATACCTCATAGATCTACATTTCCGAAGGGCGCTTCTCCTTATTTTTCTCCATTCAGGAAGGGGGCCACACTGCTCGCGGGCAGCCCACCCTGCATACAGAACCGAATACCAAACCCAATTTGAAGGAAAAAGTACAGAGCACAAATACCGTTTGCGCCGGTACTATAACACTGCACAACACAAAGACAGTCTGATTGAATCAAGATCAGAAATTCGCTTTGTCCCCAAGAATTTTCTGGACTGACGTCTCCAGGTGAAAACTCGTGATAGTGTAGTATGCAGTGCAGTTCGCCCGCTCGCTGTTGTGCGGTTTCGGCAGAGGGTTAGTTGCTTTTTTTTAATTTTAGGAAGCGTCGAGATGAGGAGTTGAAGTTGGTGAGGGGGGGGGGGATGAGGAACACAACCGCAATCTACTTTATATTAAGAGCTACAGCGGAGCCGAGGGAGTGTTGTGGAGACAAACATAAAGGGGGGGGGAGGGCTTTGAATCGGGAAGAGCTCTCCAGAAAGCCTCCCAGTCACGCGTTTTAGCGGAGCTCTCCCCCCCCCCCCCCCCTCCCCTTCTACCGCACTAGTAGTTCACCCGGAGGCGCGCCCCCGCCGCACCAAAGGGGTTGGCTTGGTTCTCCTCGCCTACCGTATGACCGACTTAACTGTCTGCCCGTCTGTGTCGGACAACTTTTTCCCGACCCCACGACACGAAATGTGTGTGTGTGTGTGTGTGTGTGTGTGTGTGTGTGTGTGTAGCAAGGAAACTTTACTTTATTTCGTGGTGCCCCCATCTTCCTGCCCCGCGTCCTCTATACTTTTCCTCGTTTCATGTCCCTTTTTATTTACCTGCCCTCGGCGTTTGCAAGGCGCCACGCCCCCGCCAATCCACCGGGGGGCGGGGGCGGGGGGGGGGGGGGGGTCCCACAGGAAGGGGGGAGGAGGAGGGGGCGGGGCGACGCCCTCCCCTACCGGCACCGGCCAGGGCTTGTACCGGTGGATGGGATATGCAGCACAGGAGCACCGCACGGAGCACACGGCCACGCACACACACACACACGCACGGATGTCGTATCACGGTAATGAAATGAGGGATAATGGAATAAAACAAAGTATGTATAGTAAAAAAAAAAATTGAACGAAAGACAAGCAGCTGGAGAGGAAGAGAGAGAGAGAGAGAGAGAGAGAGAGAGAGAGAGAGAGAGAGAGAGAGAGAGAGAGAGAGAGAGAGAGAGAGAGAGAGAGAGAGAGTTAGCGGGCGATGCCCTCAAGGTGCACCTCTCTAATATATTTCGCTCTCTCTCTCTCTCTCTCTCTCTCTCTCACTCGCTCTCACCTATTCCTCGTTCGTGATCAGAATCAGACACACACATACACACACACACACACACACACACACCAGGGGTAGGTTCCCACGCTATCCCCGCCCCATACCATGTGATCAAGCTGGGGCGGGGGGCTGGGGGGAGTGTGATAGTGTGTGAGGGGGAGGTGGTACCGTTGCCCGATTAATTAATTCGAAACGGATGCCATGGAAAGCCGCCGCTCGCCATGATCCGGGGCCAGACCCAGGCCAGCAGAGGCGGGCCAAGCCGGGCGCAGGCAGCTAATGTGAACAGGAATGTGAATGTGTGATGTCCTTCGAGGTTCGGTTCGGGAGGTGTCACGTGGTTCGTGGTGGTTGCCGTGGCAACATGACGCCGCAGCTCGCTCCGCTCCGCTCGCTCTGCGGACTGTATCGTGGCGGGAAGCATTTCAAACTTGTCTTGTCGTTTGTGCAGCGAGCAGGATGCGCCAACAATAGCCAGCGCGGTTTACAGCGGTAGACGGGCTGAGAGGGACAGGCGCAGAGAGACAGAGAGGCGAGAACTTACGATGGCAGCACAGATGACGAATGAACAACTTTCTGACAGCCCGTCGTGTTTGTAATTCTCTGCTCGTCCCTCATTTCTTTTCTTCGTTAATTTCATTTTTCCCGCTCCCTCCCCCGCACTTCCCCTCACTCCCGCATGGGCTCCCTTGGTGTGTCGTCCTCCGTCCTTGTCTCCCCCGCTGGGCCGCCGGGCTTCCGCGAAGGAGCGACAGAGAGGGACACAGAGTGGCTGAGTATTTGGAAAACTTATGTTGAATTTGCCAGCCTCTCCTTTCCTCTGAGCGCGTTTTTATCTCGTGTTGACGAAACTTCGCCAACGCGCCGACAGAGAGGGAGAGAGGGAGCGCTGAGCTTGACTCTGGTGCCCGATGTGTCCTGGGGTGTGTGTGCCTACGCGGACCCGCACCTCCCCCCCCCCCTCTCTCTCTCTCTCTCTCTCTCTCTCTCTCTCTCTCTATATATATATATATATATATATATATATATATATATATATATATATATATAGATCTTCCCCTCTCCGCCGGCGGCAACTTTTAATTACTCGCGAACAACCAGGCATTTATGACTCTGAACAAAAGGCGAGGTTGCCCAGTGTGGGAAGGCAGCAGCCATTGCCATAGTTGGCGCCACCGCCTGATATTTCTGCCAGGATTGGATGAAAAATAAAAATAAAAATCCACGGAAAAACATATTGATTTCGCTCAAACAGTTCCGTTTTTATTCGTGGTTATTTTGCAGTGCCTATCTTGAAATTGCATCTTCAGGAACATTGGTAAAACACAAAAATACGCTTTTTTTTGTTTCGCTTTGATTTTGTTTGGAGATAATTTTTTAAAATCAATCTCCTCCCTCCGTCATACTACAGCAGGGGGCGGAGACTGCTTTTCGCGAGAGAAAGGAACGGTTGGACGGGTATTTGGGGGGGGGCTAAAAACTGCGGCTGACAAGACAGTCTCGTGCTCGTCCTCGGCAGAGGCTCCGTCGTCGCTTCTTGCCCCCCCTCCCCCCCCCCTCCCGCTCTTTTTGCGTGCTCCGATTGGGTCATTGCCACTGCAGCTGACAACACAGCCGGACTTCGCTATCGGGGGTAGTAGCAGCAGCGGGAGCAGCTGCAGCAGTGGCCCTGCCATAGGAACTCCGTTGCGCCATAGACACCGTTCAGACAGACATTCCGTTGAGATATGGAGTAGCCTACTGTGGCATAGCATTTCTGGTTGGGAAACGAAACTCATGACCTCATGACACAGTACTTTGCGGACGTGGTTCCGAGAAGGTGTGTGTGTATGTTGCGCACACGTGTGGTGGTGTGGTGTGCTCGTGCAGGTGGATGAATGGTCATCCCTTCAGGTTCCTTTCGGAAGGCGTAAAGGCGCTCGCCACCCCTCCCAGTGTCCGCCATATTTCTTCCGTTACCCCCCCCCCCCCCTCTTATTTTCCTCTCCTCTCCTCGAGAGCTGTAAAGACGACGGGGCTACTCAGCGCGGCGGGAGCCGGGTAAAAACACCGAGTCGGCGCGCGCTGCTCCTGCGCTGGAAACGAATCAACAACAACAAAAAGTGGCCGGCCATAATCAACAACAAAAGTTGGAAAAAAACAACAACAACAAGGGAGCGGTAAACCGCCGCGTTACGTCGAAAGAGGGAGAGGCAGTTGGCTGGGTAATTGCCCATTTTCAAAATTAGAAGTGTCTCCCTGCGGATGGACGGACGAACGGACAGAGGCAAACGTCCGCTTTCTATTTTATTTTACTGTTCTCTTTTTTTCTTCCTTTTTTTTGGCGTCACGTTCATGCCGAGTTCTTGTTGTTCTCCCCTCTTCGCTCGCTTTTGTTCCGAACGCGCGCGCACACTGCACTGCTCTGCCGCTGCTGGTTAACGCGGCAATGCCGTGGATCAAATTACTGAGTCCCCAGCGCAGCGCAGCCCAGCCACCGCTGCGGCCGGGGCTACGGCCTACGGCGGCCTACCGCTGCGGCGGCCCGGCCAAAATCTGCGTGCGCCAAAGCAAAAGTCGTCCCGGATTAGCTCAGCTCTTGGCGTGCGGTTTCAACAAGAGGCCCGCGTAAGTGCTTTTGGTTTGGGGGGCGGTGGCGCCCAGCGCGGCGTCCTACGCCGTGCTGCGTTCCTACGGGGCGTGAAGCATCGCTCTTTGGCCAACATCAAATGTGTTGCGCCGCGCCCGTATAGAGGGCGCCAGCAGCGACGCGCGGCCGGCCGCGTGCTCGGCGGAGCGGCGCTAAGGCGGTACGGAGCCCTTGCCAAGCCCTGCCGAAGGGACCGAGCCCGAGGGCTGAGGGCGAGCCGAAGGGCGGAGGTTTGTGTTTCGCAAAGAGAATGGAGCGGACCTTCATTAGACAGTATGAAACGATCGGGGCGCCGCGCCCAGGCCGGGGAAGACAGCGCCAAGCCGCACAATTGGCATCGGAAAGGCATTTAAAAGTTGGAGAGAGAGCGTTGCGAAAAGCACACAATCCTGCCGCAAAACAGGACCGACGCGCCGCGGCGGCCGGGCCGGGCGGAGCAGGGCGACGTCCAACTTCGGCCCTAATGACCGTCGAAACTCATAGGTCCTGGCCCGGACCTTACCCCACCCCTATCTCTCTCTCTCTCTCTCTCTCTCTCTCTCTCTCTCTCTCTCTCTCTCTCTCTCTCTCTCTCTCTCTCTCTCTCTCTCTCTCTGTCTCTCTCTCTGTCTCTCTCTCTCTGTCTCTCTCTCCCTCCCTCCCTCTCTCTCTCTCTCTCTCTCTCTCTCTCTCTCTCTCTCTCCCTCTCTCTCTGTCTCCTCAAGTTAACCGGCTTTGAAGGGCCAGACCTGCGGGTGGTACGGGTCCCCGCGGCCCCGCGCCACGCACCGGCCTTGATTAATGCAAAGAACAGACAGAAGCCGAAAGGAGTTTCCCGCAAGACGGGCAGCTTGAGTGGTGTGAAATGTCCTGGGCAAAGAGAACGGCGGTCCTGCGAGGGCCGGCCGACATAAGGAGCGAGAGAGAGAGAGAGACGACTACACGGCGATCGTGTCACCCGAGGTGGCTGCCGGAGAGGGAGGGAGACAGAGATACGGGGTGGGAGCGGGTACACGGGCCACGGGCCGGGCACCTAACAAGGCGTGACGGAGTGGTTTCGCCAGCGTCCCGTGTCCGGCGAGGGCCAGGACCCGCGGGGCCCCCAGCAGCCGCAGGCAGGGCTGGCGGGGCTGGCAGGGCTGGCAGGGCTGGCGGGGCTGGCGCTGGCTGGCAGGGCTGGCAGGGCTGGCAGGGCTGGCAGGGCTGGCAGGGCTGGCAGGGCTGGCAGGGCAGGCAGGGCTGGCAGGGCTGGCAGGGCTGGCAGGGCTGGCGGGGCTGGCAGGGCTGGCAGGGCTGGCAGGACCCGCAGGACCCGCAGGACCCGCAGGACACCGCACAGAGAAGTTGGGGGCTCCCGGCGGACAGGACACCTCCCCGTCATCGGCCGGGGCGGAGGCCGCCGGGGCCGTCAGGGGCCGTCAGGGGGCCGTCCTCACTCCCTCAGAGCGCACCTCCCCGCTCATGTTGGTGGGAGAGAGACGCCTGTCCGTCCCTTTAGAATTAAGCGAGTGAAAGTGCGACGGGGATTAGGAGAGGGGGGGAGGGGGACTAGGGGAGGGGGGAGGCACTCGCTCCGCAGGGGAGGGGAGGAAAGTAGGGTTAAGGGTAGCGAGCGATTAGGTACCGCAGACAACGCACTCTCAAAAATGAATGCTTGATTTAAAGCGATTTTGATGCAAATCTTGTATTCTTGTGGGATTTTATTGATTTAAGAATCATCTGCGTACATCAACCGTCTGTATGCTTGGCACTAGCATATGATGCTTGAGGCACGTATTGTATTCTTGGGGCAAGCATAAGGTATCCCTCAATCAAGCATAATATGCTTCAATCTATCATAATATGCGTGTGGGATTTTTGGCGTTTCAAGCATGAAATATGCTTGACTTTAAGCATTTTATGCTTAAATCGTGCCTTCATTTTTGAGAGTGCGCGCGCGCCGGGCCCCCGGCATTAGCAAGGGCATTGCTCTCCAGCTAAGGACTGGACTGCGGCAAAACCCTGCCTGCTTCCTCTATCTATCTATCCATCTATCTCTCCGTCTACCCGCCGCGTGGCGGAAGGGCGGAAGGCGGCGGCAGAACGCTTATTCTGGCTGACGAGAGCTTTTACCGAAGGTGACCCGAGCGGAAACGTGGCGGAGATGGCGAGGCCAGGCGGATAGGCGCGGTGGGGCCTCGGCGGCCCGCCAGAGGAGAAGGGCAGCGAGCGAATAAAAACGAAGCAGGGAAAGCGGGTCCGGAAAAATAAAAGAACAACACAAAGATTTGTCGAGATGGCGCCGAAGAAAAATGACGATTAATTCCTTCCCGCACCGCCTTGTTGTTGTCATCGTCCTGAGCGTTCCCACCGCCTTCTGAACGCTTCACTTGTCCGATTGATAGAGCGTTGAGCGGTGCTGAGCGGTGCTGAGCGTTGAGCGGTGCTGAGCGGTGCTGAGCGTTGAGCGGTGCTGAGCGGTGCTGAACGGTGCTGAGCGTTGAGCGGTGCTGAGCGTTGAGCGGTGCTGAGCGGTGCTGAGCGTTGAGCGGTGCTGAGCGGTGCTGAACGGTGCTGAGCGTTGAGCGGTGCTGAGCGGTGCTGAACGGTGCTAAGCGTTGAGCGGTGCTGAGCGGTGCTGAACGGTGCTGAGCGTTGAGCGGTGCTGAGCGGTGCTGAACGGTGCTAAGCGTTGAGCGGTGCTGAGCGGTGCTGAACGGTGCTGAGCGTTGAGCGGTGCTGAGCGCTCCGGGCCGGAAACCCCCTGTGCCTGCTGCTCTGTCAGGAACTACCCCTCTTGCTTTCAAGCGGCTGAGCATGGCAGCAGCATCCCTGTGGACGCGAGGAGGGGGGGGGGGGGCAAGTGCTGCAATGCAACTGGCTGACTGGCTCCCCAGGGTCCCCCAGGTCCAGCCGAGGGCTGCCCAGCCCCCCGGGGCCGCACTCACTGCGCCCGTCCGCGCCCCGACTCTCAGTGTTGAGTTCCTTCCGCCAGGACGTCGTGTTCTACTACTCGGGAGTCACTTTTCGGTACCCACTCTGTTGTAAAGCTCCGGGAGAAGGAGGCGGGCCGCCCCCTCCCTCTCCCCCCACACACACACACCGTGGCGGCAGAAAGTAGATCAGCAGCTGGACAAATTTAGAGACTCGTCGTGCTTTGCCAAAAAAAAAAGAGAAAAAAAGAGTTTGTTGCTAAGGTTTTTTATTTTCCTCTAAATACTTTACAGCGTTACTCTCACGGGACGTACGCCGAAAATGCCGCGGGGAGGCGCACTCACCTGTGACACACGACCACACACACACACACACACACACACACACACACACACACACACACACACACACGCGTCACAGCATGACTCCGCGGTCTGCAGGCGAGAGGTCAGCGGCGTCCTGTACCTGTCGCGCGCACCAAAGGCTTCTAGGTCGTACACGCACTCACTTAAATGCATGGAAAAAAATCACGATAATTTTTCTTTAATTTTTTATTCTCCTTTTTTTTAGTGTTCTCCTTATTTCTTTTCATGAAGCGGGGCCGGCGGCGAGTGTCACCTGGCCATGTGTTGGCCACGTGGTGAGGGGGCGGCGCGCTTCATCAGGAGGTCACCACGGTCCGTTACACACGGGGCGTATTTGCACTGTGCATGTGTGTGTGCTTCATGAATTCCCTGACATAACACACACGCGCACACACATGGCGCGTACACATATAACGTTTCGGCGGGTATTGAGTTTGGCATCTCTAATCGACTTTTTTTCCCCGCCTCTCTCATACTTTTTCTTCCTCCTTCATCCTCTCCGCATATTCGCACACTCTGGCCAAAGTTCAATTGTGTTGGGTGTAACGTTCGTTCGTTTACCGAGCCAATCGAAGAGAGAGAGAGAGAGAGAGAGAGAGAGAGAGAGAGAGAGAGAGAGAGAGAGAGAGAGAGAGAGAGAGAGAGAGAGAGAGAGGCCAGGCCGTGCAAACACGGCCCACTCCAACGGCCTCGCACTCATCGTACGGTCGGAACGGGAAGCAAACATATTTGATTTACAGAAAGATGAAATACAAAAGTGGAGCGCGAGTATTCGCTGCCAGTTTTTATTTTTAGTACTCACGCCGTTTTTAGTCATTTTACTTTTAAAATACTACATAGGGATAACTTCGTCGAGATTGTTCCTGACCCCTACTGTGTATAGACAGATTGGGATCTGCAAGACAGCTGCAACAGACGGGGTCTCTGCTGTTTGACTTTGGATGTGCATAGTTCATCTCATCCCGTGAGCGTCGGGTGGCAGGAGCAACAGCAGCAGCAGCAGCAGCAACAGCAGCAGCAGCAGCAGCAACAGCAGCAGCAGCAGCAGCAGCAGCAGCAGCAGCAGCAGCAGCAGCAGCAGCAGCAACAGCAGCAGCAGCAGCAACAGCAGCAGCCGCGGCGCGGCGGCGGCAGGGACAGAGCGCCGTAGAGGGTAGGCAGCCCGGTGCGGAGTCGTGTGGTCACATTGCCTACCCAGCACGGGGCGCTGCCGCCGCAGCTGCTGCCACTGCAATGCAGTTGCAGCTACCGCGGCGGCCTGCGGCTTCGGCCTAGCTGCTGCTTCCATGAAGCATCGCAGACTGATGTTGAGAGAGGAGGAGAGAGAGAGAGCGAGAGAGCGAGAGGGGTGGAGGGAGGGAGAGGGGGGATTTCTTTAACAAACCAACTCTTTGCCACCATGAATAATGCAAGCGTAGCGGCAACGCGCGTGTTCCACAAGTAGTAGTACTCTAGAGGAACATGCGACGGAGAGAGAGAGAGAGAGAGAGAGAGAGAGAGAGAGAGAGAGAGAGAGAGAGAGAGAGAGAGAGAGAGAGAGAGAGAGACGGGGGAAGGAGGGCGAAGGAGGGCGAAGTTTTGGGTTCGCGCGATTACATGACATGGACTTGCCTGCCTACCCACGAGTATAAAGGAATGTGCAAATGTGTCTCCCACGTGACTTTCACTCCCACTCGACTCCCACGAGCTGGAACACTACCTGACCGCCGTGCCCGGTGCCCGCACCACCGGGCCGGACGGCTTCACCTGCACGACTACGTCCGCATCGACATCCACATTGGCATTCAGCAGGGGCGGAGTGGGGGGGGGGGGGGGGCGGTGCTGGGAATAGCGCGGGCCTAACGGTATTGACAGTCTGAGAGCTGCCGCTGGATATACTGCAGCATATCGCCATGACGGAAACGCGGAAACGCCGATACGGAGGAGGAGGAGTAGGAGGGAGAGAGCGGAGGGGCGGGAGGGGGCAATTTTGAGAGTCAAACAGCCGGCGTCTGCCACGGTCCCTAGCGGCACAAACCTACGACTTGACAAACACAATCCGCATCAGGAGGAAGGCAAAAACACGGCAGGCACTGCGCCGTGACGTACGCACTCCCATACGGGAGGGGGAGGGGTGGGGGTGGGGGGAGGTCAGGGGCCGCCAGGGGATCATGTCAAAGACAAGCACCGCCCCTCTATTCCCCTTGGACTGCGCGCCGATGCGAGAGCACACACACACACGCACACACATAAACAGGCCGGCACCGAGAAAGGAATTTCGTGTTTGCACTGATGCCAACTTTATTTCATTTTTGCGCTATGCCTTGCGACTTTGCAGCGCCGTCCTTTTTTTCTCCCTTCCTCTTCCTCTCTCTCTCTCTCTCTCTCTCTCTCTCTCTCTCTCTCTCTCTCTCTCTCTCTCTCTCTCTCTCTCTCTCTCTCTCTCTCTCTCTCTCTCTGACTCTCTGTCTGTCTGTCTCCCTCTCTCGAATCATTCATCAAAATGGAAAGTGTCGAGTTTGTAGAGTGAGTGCTGAGATGTGGGTTTTGGTTTCTGTTGCAGGAGGGCACAGCGATGCCCGCACCGCTGGCCGCCGGGTGGAGGCCTTCGCTGGTGCCTGTGGAGGGGCAGCTGCTTGGGCAGCTGGCAGCGGCCGGGGCCGGGGGCGGGGGCGGGGGCGTGCCATGAAGCTGCTGCCCATGCTGCTCATGCTGCTGGGGGCGGCGGGGGCGGCGGGCGGCCCGGGGGCGGGGCCGGGGGCGGCCCACCCGCTGCAGATGCCCACGTACCAGATGCCGCACGGCCGCGGCCTCTGCGACCTCCGAGCCCCGGGGCCCAGCCCGCGGCCGCTCTGCGACTGCGAACTGGCGCGCGGCCACGTCAACTGCACCTGCCCGCCGCACTACCAGGTAACCGGTAACCTCCACATAGTATTCAAACGTGCCCGTTGTCCGAGGGGGAAACGACGGACGAATTCTGTGTCAGCCGGATAGGGATTACCCCGGATTACCTCGGATTACCCCGGATTACCCCGGATTACTCCAGGATTACTCCCGGATTACACTCAATAAAATTAATTAGGGGTACACAAAAAACGTAAACATTGGCCCGAATCACCCCGGATTACCTCGGATTACCCCGGATTACCCCGGATTACCCCGGATGAAAAATCGATGTCAGTCGGATTACCTCCGTCGTTTCCCCCTCGCCGTTGTCCCGCGGAGGCCCGAGCCCAGGGATCGGATCGGGACCCGCGCCTATCTGTCACCGGCAAACAACAGCAGGCGTGCGCACCGTATCTCACCCGGACAGACGCACACATTCGGACGACAGAAGTTGTCGCGGCAAGTTGGCCAGACTGCAGCGCGCGCGGCACGGCAGGCGACGACGACGCCCGCGTGCCGGAGGGCGCCGCAGTGCTGCCACATTAAAGGGGCAAACAACAAATCCCCACGGGGCTAAGTCCATGACTGGGCTGCTGCCCTGCCGTCGTGACTGCACCGCACCGCGCCAATGTTGGCATCACTGGAATTCCGGGATGAATCCCCACCCCCGCACACAGGTGTGCCAACGGGGGTGCTGCGGCGGGTAGTTTGGTCCCGCCTCGCGCTGCCTCGCTGGTGGACCTTTTGTCAGTCAACTTTGGCCGCGGGATGGCAGCAAACGACAAGCTGGTGCAGCAGCAGCGGTGGCGGCGGCGGCGCGTCTGATATGGAGTGCAGGGGCCTCCGGCCGCCGGCCAATTCAGACGGTCGGTCCGTCCTCAACTTTGGAAACGGAAGCGTAGGGGAGGGTAGAGGGAGGGGGGGGGGGGGGTTCGGGAGGGGGAGGGCACTTGGTCAATAAGCGGCCAACTGAGCGAGGCGCCGGGCGGCAACTTGGGGCAGGCAGGGCTGGCTGGGCTGGCAGCCGTGTATCTGCCAGGGCCGCCAGGGCCACCACAGGGCCGAGCCGCCGCCGAGTTGGTCGCTTCTCCGCGTCTCCCCTGCGACCGTCAAGGGCGACCTGCCCTGCTCCCTGCCCCGCGACCACGGACCGGCGGCGGCCAGCGACCCTGACTCCTGCCGCCGCCGCCCAACTCTCTTCTCCGGCCCCGCTCTGCCCTTCGAAACAAAAATGATCCATCGATATCTTTGACCGACTTTGGTCCTCGAGGGGCCGTTCGGCTCGGCTGCTCCCGATGAGTTACGACGCATCCGAGACGCGCCCTCGACCCCTGTCCCCCGCCCCCTGCCCCCCGTCTCCTGAATTTATGGTGATTTTCGCGGAGGAAACCGGAGGAAACCGGCCGCCCGCTTTTCCTCTCTCAGCAGTGCCAAGGTCAATATGACGGCGTTTTGCGCGCGTCGACCTCGTCGCCTATTGTCCGAGTCGTGCGGGGCCGGGCGGGGCTTCCCTTCCCATCCGCAGTGGCCGTCTTGTTCTCGGCTCTGGTCGGTATGCGTGGCGGGGCGTGGCGTGGCGTGGCAGGAGGCGGGCCGCCACGGCGTCGGGGCACGTCGCAAAGCCATTGCAGCAGGGGGAGGGGACGGGGCGGCCCCAGCACCCCCGTCGCCAACGCGTTGCAGCGGGTGCCGGGCAGGGCCGGGCACGCCAAAGGCTTTCGTGTAAGTTATTTATTTAAGGCTACGGCCCCTGGCGGGGGCGGCCGGGGGCGGCCCTGAGGGCGCGGCCGGGCTGTTGCAGGGAGCGGCGCCCAGACTGCCCAGGCCCAGCGTCGGCGATAGATGGCCCCAGGGCTATACGGCCGGATCGAGAAAGAAGTGGGAGAAAAACAGGCCAAACTGCTCAAGTTGTGCGTTTTATGAGCGCCATCGGTCGCGTCCAGAGCGAGAGCAGCTAGAGAACTCTTGGCAGTGCCTGGCAGTGCCTGGCAGTGCCTCCCCGCCGCCGCCGCGGCCTTTGGTTAGCGGCCGTTTGATGCTCCCCGGCCCTCGGCGCGGCGGCAGGCCAGCCCGGCCTGGCCCGGCGGCCTCACCTTGCGATTCGCAAGGCGTTTCGGAGCGTTTTCCGATACAGGACAGCAATTTATCTTAGGGCGCGGCAGAGCGGCGGGGGGGGGCGTACGCCGGGGGCAGCCGCCGGCCACCCTACCCCTCCCTCCCACAGGCCCCACAGTCCCCACAGGCCCCACAGGCCCCACAGTCCCCACAGGCCCCACAGGCCCCACAGGCCCCACAGGCCCCACAGGCCCCACAGGCCCCACAGGCCCCACAGACCCCACAGGCCCCACAGGCCCCACAGGCCCCACAGGCCCCACAGGCCCCACAGGCCCCACAGGCCCCACAGGCCCCACAGGCCCCACAGGCCCCACAGGCCCCACAGCCCCACAGCCCCCACAGGCCCCACAGGCCCCACAGGCCCCACAGGCCCCACAGGCCCCACAGGCCCCACAGGCCCCACAGGCCCCACAGGCCCCACAGGCCCCACAGGCCCCACAGGCCCCACAGGCCCCACAGGCCCCACAGGCCCCACAGGCCCCACAGGCCCCACAGGCCCCACAGGCCCCACAGGCCCCACAGGCCCCACAGGCCCCACAGGCCCCACAGGCCCCACAGGCCCCACAGGCCCCACAGGCCCCACAGGCCCCACAGGCCCCACAGGCCCCACAGGCCCCACAGGCCCCACAGGCCCCACAGGCCCCACAGGCCCCACAGGCCCCACAGGCCCCACAGACCCCACAGGCCCCACAGGCCCCACAGGCCCCACAGGCCCCACAGGCCCCACAGGCCCCACAGGCCCCACAGGCCCCACAGGCACGCGCACTGCCAATCTCAATCACACGACTTGACGATTTTGACGCGGACGTGCGATCTCACCACGGCCGCGGCCGTGGCCTACCGCTGGCGTCCGTCCACTTATTTATTTTTCGACATTTTTCAATACACCAGGTGAGTCAGAAACGCGGCGCATACTCTGGCATAGGCAATCCCGCAACGCACTACATCTCCGTCTCTTCCATGCGTCTGGCCGAGATAGAAAGAGACGGAGAAAGTGCGATGCGGGATTGCCTATTCCAGAGAATGCGCGGCGTTTCTGACCCACCTGGTAGTGTACTCCGTCGCCGTAGAGAGCAGGTTGTTTCTGACGCTGCATCGATGTATCGACGTATCGATGAATCGACGTATCGATGTGAGTTACGTCATTTGTGGACGCCCCCTCCCCCTCCGGTGCCCTCTGCGGGCTCATCAGGGCCGCCACGGCGCCGCCACCTCCCACCACCCATTATGCCGTAAGAATGCCCGGGAGACTTTTAGCGGGGAGGCCGTGCAAGTGAACGGGCGCCGGGCCGGGCCGGGCTAGGGCTCTCAAGTGGCGTTGGAGCGGGGCTCGGCTCGGCTCGGCTCGTTCGGCTCGGCTCGGGTCGGCTCGGCTCGGCTCGGCTCGTTCGGCTCGGCTCGGCCCGGCCGCGTGGCGTCGTTTAAAATTACTTTCCCGGGTGGCGCGCGCGCCGCGCGGAAATTTTTCGGTCCGATGGAGGTGGAAAATTAGTGTGGAGTGGGGCTGGGCTTCCTCTGGGGGGCGGCCAGGGGCGGCCGGAGGCGGCGCGCACCTCAGCCCGCCTCAGCCCGGAGGCGGCAAACTGCCCCCGGGGGCTGTGCCGGAGGCCGTGTGCAGGGGTGTGAAACGCTCTCGGTGTGGCGTGAAGCGATGCACACCAACACTATACCGGTCCGCAGCGCGACGCGTGCGATGCTGTCATCGACCATTCCATCACACACAAATGCCAACCAACCACTAAAAACGCACTGTGTTCTGAAAGCAAAGTTACTTCTGCGTTCAAATCTGACCCCGTGATCCCATTTTGGTGCAGTTTCAGTGGTTGTTTGGCATTTTCTTGTGATGGTCGGTGACAGCAGAGCGGTCCTTCACGCCTACCGGAGAGTGTTTCAACCCCTGCCGTGTGTCTGCAGTTCCAGCGGGGGCGGCCGGGAGGCGGCGGCCAACCGCTGCCCAAACAACTCGCTTTTTGTCAAAGTCCTTGAGCGTCGGCCGAAACTTGGCGGATAGCGGAAGGCGCGGACCGCTGTGGCAGCTGTGGCCGTCGGGTCGGGGGTATTTGAACCCGAGACCTTCCGCAAGCAGCCGGCCTCTTCCGGGAGTCGCCTTACCGCCTCAAGTCCTCCCCCCCCTCCCTGCGCTGCGCCCCGCGCCCCGGGCGTTCGAACAGCCTCGGAATGCGTGCTGGGGGAGGAGGGGGGATCAGGCTTCACCGGCGCCAATCTCTTCGTGTCCAAAGCACCGCCTCGCCTTTCACGGTCCTCCGGTACTCCGCCGTCCTCCGGCCCTCCCGCTCCCCGGCCCTCCTGTGCGCGCGCCCCGTGTCACGCGTTAAGTGCCCAGATTACCCTTTGTCGCAGCCGCCTCATTCTGGGGGCTCATTCCCACCCCCTGCAGCCGCCGCCCGGCACTGCCAACATTGTGGCGCTAATTCAGCGCGGCAGTGCTGCCAACAGTACACTGCCTCATCGCAGCAGTACACTCCCCGGACCCTGGAGGAATCTTCTTCTCGTTTGATGCATCTCTCCTCCTCGGTGCTGCCTTGTTGTCTTCTGCAGGAGGGCTGCCTACCGCCACGGCTGACCGGGTCCGCCCCGCCGCGCTGCTTCGTGGCGCCCACAGCGCGCGGCGGCAGCGTAGGGGCGGCCAGGGGCGGCCCGGTCGGCTCACGCAGGAGCAGAAACTTTATCGATGTGTTTTGGTTTGTCGTTGACGACGTCCTTTGTGCGGACCCGGTCTGTCGGAATGCCGAGGACGGCGAGGACGGCGCGGGGGGCGCGGAAAAGCGGTCACCGCGCGGCCCATCATCCATCCAGCCCAATAAGTGTGTGTGTGTGTGTGTGTGTGTGTGAGAGAGGGGCGAGAGAGAGAGAGAGGGGAGAGAGAGAGAGAGAGAGAGAGAGAGAGAGAGAGAGAGAGAGAGAGAGAGAGAGAGAGAGAGAGAGAGAGAGAGAGAGAGAGAGAGAGAGAGAGAGAGAGAGAGAGAGAGAGAGAGAGAGAGAGAGAGAGAGAGAGAGAGAGGGGGGGGGAGAGAGAGGACAGAAGGACGCGGTGTTTCGTAGAAGTGGGACAGACGGGGAGCGGAGGGCTAAAACCAATCTGGAAAAATGGCTCACCACCGCCAACGCTGCAGCAACGGTTGCCACCACGTGGGAAAAAAGGGAAAAGGAAACCCTCCCCCGGCGAGGACACAGCGTTAGGTTGGCAGCGCCAGCAGCGCCCCTTCTTCGTGTTATCTGTATCTGTCGGCCGGTCGCCGCCGGCTCGGCTCGGCTCAACGTCAGCCTCTGGCTGCCTCTGGCTGCCTCTGGCTGCCTCTGGCTGCCTCTGGCTGCCTCTGGCTGCCTCTGGCTGCCTCTGGCTGCCTCTGGCTGCCTCTGGCGGCCTCTGGCTGCCTCTGGCTGCCTCTGGCTGCCTCTGGCTGCCTCTGGCTGCCTCTGGCTGCCTCTGGCTGCCTCTGGCTGCCTCTGGCTGCCTCTGGCTGCCTCTGGCTGCCTCTGGCTGCCTCTGGCTGCCTCTGGCTGCCTCTGGCTGCCTCTGGCTGCCTCTGGCTGCCTCTGGCTGCCTCTGGCTGCCTCTGGCTGCCTCTGGCTGCCTCTGGCTGCCTCTGGCTGCCTCTGGCTGCCTCTGGCTGCCTCTGGCTGCCTCTGGCTGCCTCTGGCTGCCTCTGGCTGCCTCTGGCTGCCTCTGGCTGCCTCTGGCTGCCTCTGGCTGCCTCTGGCTGCCTCTGGCTGCCTCTGGCTGCCTCTGGCTGCCTCTGGCTGCCTCTGGCTGCCTCTGGCTGCCTCTGGCTGCCTCTGGCTGCCTCTGGCTGCCTCTGGCTGCCTCTGGCTGCCTCTGGCTGCCTCTGGCTGCCTCTGGCTGCCTCTGGCTGCCTCTGGCTGCCTCTGGCTGCCTCTGGCTGCCTCTGGCTGCCTCTGGCTGCCTCTGGCTGCCTCTGGCTGCCTCTGGCTGCCTCTGGCTGCCTCTGGCTGCCTCTGGCTGCCTCTGGCTGCCTCTGGCTGCCTCTGGCTGCCTCTGGCTGCCTCTGGCTGCCTCTGGCTGCCTCTGGCTGCCTCTGGCTGCCTCTGGCTGCCTCTGGCTGCCTCTGGCTGCCTCTGGCTGCCTCTGGCTGCCTCTGGCTGCCTCTGGCTGCCTCTGGCTGCCTCTGGCTGCCTCTGGCTGCCTCTGGCTGCCTCTGGCTGCCTCTGGCTGCCTCTGGCTGCCTCTCGCTGCCTCTGGCGGCCTCTGGCTGCCTCTGGCTGCCTCTGGCTGCCTCTGGCTGCCTCTCGCTGCCTCTGGCGGCCTCTGGCTGCCTCTGGCTGCCTCTGGCTGCCTCTGGCTGCCTCTGGCTGCCTCTGGCTGCCTCTGGCCGTGCCTCGGCCAGGTGGACAGCACAGGTTGGCATTCATCTCCCGGCCCTAGTTTACGGCATGACAGGGGCGCGGGACTATGCAGGCTCTGCCCAGCCCAGTTGCGCTCCGCTCCGCTCGGCTCGGCTGTCACAGAACCCGCGGTATCCTCCGCGTGTCCAGGGACGCTTTAAATCGCGCGCCAAGAACGGCCACCCGAGGCGCTCGAGGGCCCGAAGCTGCAGCGGCGCCGACGACGGCCGCTGCTCCGCCCGTGGAAAGGAAAACTCTCAAGTTGTAGCAGACAGGAAATCGCAAACGGCGCGGCGTTGGCGGCGGCTCCATCGTCCCACCGCACCGCAATGGCGATGCCAATGTGTGCCGCCGGAGGAGGAGCAGACCGGAGGAGACGCCCTGCGGCACACATTCACATTGGCGTTTGCCGCTCGATTGCCGCGCGCTCGCGTGCTGCTATGGCGCTTCTGCTGCCATGAGAGGGGACGAGAAACTGATCCCGCGACAGACGTTTCTGACCAGGCGAATGGCAGAGGGGGAGGGGTGGGGGCAGCGGTCACTTCCAGGCCTCCGACTCCTGAGGGCCGGGGGCAGCTGGGGGCAGCTGGGGGCGGCCGGGGGCAGCTGGGGGCGGCCGGGGGCAGCTGGGGGCGGCCGGGGGCAGCTGGGGGCGGCCGGGGACGGCCGGGGGCGGCCGCGGACGGCCGGGGTCGGCGGCCAGCGGGCGTAAAACCAGCGCCCATCTCGTAAGGGCCAAATCCCGGAGGCAAGAAATAAAAGGCGTCGGCCCGGATAAGCCGATAATCCGACACGCCGGACCCTCCTCCCTCCGGCCTCCTCCACGCTTGCGACATATTTTATAGGGTCCGGGGTTCAAATACCGGCGGCGCCGGCTCAAGAGGGTGTCATTTTCTGCAATCATTTTTTCCCAGCTCAGCACGAACCCTTTTCTGCTTTGCTCTACAAGCCGCGCACGGTTCCGGGGAACTAACTCTCAACTCTTAGCGTGCAGCCCTACTCGGCATTTTCCCTGCATTCGCAACGAACCTAAAAAAAAAAAAAAATTACTTCAACTTGACACTGAAATTTTCGCTCCGAGTTTGGTGGTGCAGTCACTCTGTTATGAAGCAATCCGTAGTCTGCGAGTTTCTCTGTTCTTCGTTTTCATTCTTTTCCTTGTGAGGCTCCGCTAAGTGAATTCTCCTCCCCGCCCGCCCCGCCCAGTGCCCGCAGCGCCGCACAGCGGTTGCCAATGCACGCAGGAAGCTTGTTGTCCCCGCCCCCGCCCCACCCCCTCCCCCGCCTCCGGAGCCAGTGGGAGCCGGCGGGAGGGAAGTGGGCTCAACGAAACACCTACGTCCCCTTCGTCTGGAAAATAAAATACCAGCCGTTGCGCAGAGGGAGAGAGAGAGAGAGAGAGAGAGAGAGAGAGAGAGAGAGAGAGAGAGAGAGAGAGAGAGAGAGAGAGAGAGAGAGAGAGAGAGAGAGAGGATATCTCAATAATATGTTACGGGTGATGCGCAGCTCGGTAGGCACGGCTCGGCAGGCGCTTACTACAGTAGCTTTACTGTGCCCCCCCCCCTCTCCCCCTAAAGCTGAAGATTCAGGTGACGCCGAGTCATATCACTAGAGAGCGCCTGCACACTCGCATACACGGGCGCTGCCGGTATGAAAGGAGAAAAGAAACGACAGGAAAGGTAGGAGGGAGAGGGGGAGGGGAAGAAGGTGAAGAGGGGCAGAAGGTGGGGAGGGGGGGGGGGGGCACGCTGCGACCGTCGCCTCACGGTCGCGGGCCCGCAAACCGACTCACGGGACGTCGGGTCGTGCATACAGTAGTGGTACCCCCCACCCCCCTTTTACTCCAAACACACACACACACACACGCACACACACACACACACACACACGTGCGCCAACACACGCGCGTCATACCGCCAAGCTTCGATTTCACTGCACATAGCAGCAGCCCTGCCCTGCTGGTTTGGTCTCCCAATACCGCGACACTGTTCATCCATGTGCGTGCGTGCGTGTGGGTGGGTGGGTGGGGGTGGGTGTGTGTGTACCCGCTGCTGCGACGGCGAATAACGCCTAGCAGACGAGGACGCAGAAGTAGCAGCAGAAGACGTAACCAGGACGCGGCTGGCGAGGACCCCGCCGGACCCCAGCCAGCACGGCCCCGGAGAGCCGGGGGGAGCCCGAGGCCGGCCCCAGCCCCGGCCGTCCTCCACGTTCACTCAAGGGCGGCGATCAAATCTTAAGAGACGACCTCGTAACCTCGGGCCGGCTGGGGCCTCTGGTAGAGCCTCTGGTGGGGCTGGGGCTGGACGGGGAGTGCACGGAGGCAGCGGCGCGTGTCCCGGCCTCCCCTGAGGCCCTGCGGCCCTGCGGCCCTGCGGTATCCCACCCCCGCTGCCGCCCAGGCCGACACGTTCCCGGCGTCATCTCATTTTACACCCATTCCACCCACCGCCAGCACCACGGCCGCGCCACGGCCCCCCGCCGGGCCTGGCCGGGGCCCGCGATGACGCCGTACTAAGGAAGTGTCAAGTTAGTTTTTCCCCGCCAAACGGGAGGAGGAGGAGGACGGCGATGACGCCCGTCAGCGCGCGCCGCCAGGACGTAAGTGTGACCGCCCCTCCCCAGCAAGGCGCGCCCCAGCCCGGCCCGGCCCCAGAGACCGACTCGAGAACAACTCGGTGGCGTAGAGGAGGGCCTGGAGGAGGCCAGCCCAGCCCACCTCCGGGACACCTCCGGGACACCTCCGGGACACCTCCGGGACACCTCACCTCAGAGCCGAGTTAACGCGGTGACAGCGAGGCTGACGCAGACGCCGTCGGCGGACCCACCCTGTCAACGACACCGCACCTCACGCCGCGGTCCCCACGGGTTCAAGTACCGACCTTAAGGGGTGGGATTTCCTGTTCCCCCTTGGCTCTGCACAGACAGCTCTCTTCCCCCCCCCCCTCTCTCTCTCTCTCTCTCTCTCTCTCTCTCTCTCTCTCTCTCTCTCTCTCTCTCTCTCTCACACACACACACACACACACACACACACACTCCACGTGTCAATGACCCGCCGACCCGTGAATGTGTGCATGAGTCTGCCTGCACCGCGGTGTGCACACACACACACACACACACACACACACATGCACACATATGGCGCCAGTGTGACATTCGCGTGGCAGGCGAATGAAGCGACAGCGCACAACGAGGGCACGGCTCGTCGTCGTCCGTCTCTCTCTCTCTCTCTCTCTCTCTACGACGCCCTACGCTTGCGTGTGCGAAAGAGAGGATAAGAGTTAGATATGACGCACCCCGTGCCCCTGGTCGGGTAGGGTCGGGTCAGGTCCTTGCAGAGGTCCCCCACCCCGCCTGGGGAATCGGAAGGATGTGTGCGAGTCGTGTATATTATGAGGGTGATGAGAAGGGAGGGGGGGGGAGAGAGAGAGAAGAGAGAGACAGAGAGACAGACAGACAGACAGAGCGAGAGAGACACAGACAGAGAGAGCAGCCCCCCCCCCCCCCCCGGGGCGGATGGCGCCGCCATACGGACGGTCGCTGTGGCTGCGCTGCCCGCTCCGCCCCGCTCCGCATTGTGGTCTCGGCTCCGCGGGGCTCCGCGCTCCGAGGCCAGACCGATGGGGTGGACAGGACAGAGGACAGGGCAGGTCGAGTCCAGCAGGTCACACGGCGGCACGGCAGCGGCGGCCACCTCCCATTGTCACCATGGTAACCGCCACACCGCGCCACGCCCGGCCACGCCGTCCCACTCACGGCACGGGTCGGGTCCCCCGCAGCCCGCAGCCGCAGGCTCCCGCCCCGCCCCGCCCCGCCCCGCCCCGCAGGTCCCCCGGGGCCACAACGGCGGCGGCGGCGGCAACGGCCCAGGAAGGAAGGGCCTATATCGTGCAAACGCCCTCCCCGTCACGCCGCTCCGCCGCCGCTCTGCCGCCCCGCAGCGCACATCGTGTCGCCGTCGCCGTCGTCTGGTGGCGGATTTGCCGCGGGGCAACAAGGGTTAACGCTTCGTCATGCGGCTCCCTTCCTGACTCCCCCCCCCCCCAACCCGCCCCGAACCCCCCCCTCTTCCGCAAACACTCCGTCACGCGCGCTGCGTGGAATTCGAGATCAGTTCATTCTCGGGTCGTTCGGTCGCCGCGCTGTGGCCAGCCCCAGTCGGGGGCCGTGCGCTGCGGGGGCTGCGGGGGCTGTGCGGCTGACTGAGCGCTGCTGCTGCTGCCGCCCCCGCTGCTACTGCACGCAAAAATCATCCATGTGCGTCGTCGATGGGGTGCGGAGCGGAGCAGAGCGGCAGAATGCGGGGCGGTGCGTGTGGAGGTGGGGGGGGGGGGGGGGGGGGGGCGCCGTCATCGGACTGGCATTAGGGCACGGCCGCTGCCGCTCGGCTCTGGCCGGCTCATCCCATCCCCAGCACTGCTGCTGGCTGCTGCACTCATTACAGCAGTGCAGCCAACCCCAACTCCCCACGTTATCATCACCACCACTTCTATCGCCCGATGATGCAATTATGCCGGCCAAACACAGAGTGTCGCTGCAATTAGTGTGCAGTGCAGCCAACTGCGCCCGTTTGAAAAGAGAGACAGAGAGAGAGAGAGACAGAGTCGGACAGACAGAAAAAGCGAGAGAGGTTTTCGCTTTCTCTTGTGTCTTTCTCAGGGGCATAAAAACGAAACGAAAAAGGGAGGGGCGATGCTTTACATATTGCCTACCCTCAGGGGCAAATCTTTACGGGTTGCCTACCTTCAGGGGGCAAAGGTCCCCCTTCGGGGACCCAAGGGGGGGGGGATCACCCCCATCGCTCTCCCCCTTTTTACGCCCCTCGTCTTTCTCGCGTCGTCCGATTCGTAAGAAGTTTTCAATTTTGGCTTTTTTCCCTCCGCTCTTCGAAGGGTTAAAAACGCCGCCGCCGCCGTTCCCGACTGTTGTATCCCCGAGCACGGTCGTGGCGGTGGTGTGGCGTTGGCAGCACTGGATGCGGAAATGTAAATGGGGCACGGCGTGCGGGTCAAGAGGCGGCAGCAGCAGAGGCGTGGCCAAGCGTGCCAACCTACGACACGTCCGGATGACAGCGTCGCGTTGACGCGAGAAAAAGTGGAAAACCCCTATTACACCCCCCACCCCCCTCGGAGCCGCGCCTGTCGGTGCATGAGTCCAGGGCAGGGCAGGGTGGCCGTGGACGGAGCTAGAAAGGTTAACTGCTGAGGGAAATGACTTCCGGGCCCGGGTGGTCCACGTCCTGCCGGCGGGGCGGATGGTGGCGCACCGCTCCAATCCAAACTCGTTGATATTGTTTGGGCTGTCGGGATGCCGGTGTGCCGCGGGGGGTCTTAAGGCAGGGGGTCTGAACCCCAAAACCTCTTTGGGTTTCAGCGCCAAGCATACGACACGCGCCACGTGTGTGGTGGCCCACCACTGGTGGGTGACGGGTGACACGCGCCCCGCACACGCCCTGCACGCGCCGGCGGTGTGCACTTTGAGCGGGCGCCTGCGGTTGGGGGAGGGCAGGGGGGGGGGACGGGTAGCGTCAAGGATGAAGAACAGAGCAGCCCGGCCAACCCGACCGGCCCGTCGTCCCCCCCGCCTCCACTCCGCCGCTCCAACTATTCTCAAACTCAATTGGGGGTCCGGAGATCGAACCCCGGACCGACCCCTACCCGCCCCCGCGCTGCCCCCGCGCTGCCCCCGCGCCCTCCAGCGGCACAGCCGTCGCTTTCAACGAGGCCTCCCAGGCTGTTTTCGAAAACGCCGAGGTGCCCCGACGACGGCGCACCCTTCTCCCCCGGGCCCGGGGAGCCGGGGAGCGTGCGCCGGTTCGGAGGCGGCCCTGGTCATTCACGGCCGACGGCCGCCCCGTCATCTCCACCGCAGCCCGGCATCCGCGTAGCAGACAAAGGGGGCGGGGGCGGCCCGGGCGGCGGTGGGGGTGGCGCGGGGGGGGGGGGGCGGACCCTGCTAACTGCCGCGGGCACACGGCTCCGCACGGCTCGCACCCCTCACCTAGTCCGCGACTAGCCGCGTGTCCCGCTTTGCCAAATCATCTAATGGCCCTGTTGAGGGGACAAAGGCAAAAAGCCAATGGGCCACCGCGCCAAGCTTCTGACCTCCTCGACCCCGTACCGCACTCTTCGGCGTCTCCGGCGCCCCGCCCCCACCCCCACCCCTCGCCGGGTTCCAACCCCCGCCCGCCCTCTCAGCCGATGGGACAATGCACGATGCACTCACAGTCCACTCGCTTTGAGAATAGTCACGGTTTATTGGGCATCTGGGACTCGGATAAAATTTCAGGACTTTTCCTTTCCGTCTCTCTTTTCCTCTTCTTTTCCTTCGCGACCTTTCTTTCTAACCCTCCCCCTCTGCTTTCTCTCTACGCTCAGTGTTCCTCGGCGGCGCGCTGCACTCCACGGCGCCACCCCCGGCACCGCCCCCGGCGCCACCCCCGGCACCGCCCCCGGCACAGCCCCCGGAACGCGGAAGGCCATTGGGGACTAAGGGATGAGCAGACGCGGGCGGACAGAACAGACCCGGGGCCAACTTTGTATGCGCGTAAACCACATCCCCCAGTAAAAAGAAGTCTACTCACACAACACATGACAACTAAGGCCTTCCTTCCTATACTGACATTCCTCCCCACGAAACAAGTTGCGCGCGCCACGTCCCGACACTTCCGTATTCGCGGCCAAATTCTTTGCAACGCGGGCGGGGCGGGCGGGAATCTCTGCCGAAGTGGCAGCGGCAGCGGCCCTTTTGCGCGCGCGCGCACACACACACACACACACACACACACACACACACACACACACAATAGAAGCGAACACGCCGAGCTCTTTCCGTCGTCGTGTTCGCTAAACAAAGGAGCAGACAAGAACAACAACTAGAACATTTGCTTGCGCTGATGCGCGTTAGGAAAAATGTGATAGCCATATATACTAGTCCGTGTGGTTTCCTTGAGTGTTCCCGGCGGTTGCGGCGTAGTTGAATGACTTTGACACACACATATCGAACGCAGCGCTACGCCAGCAGCAGCAGCTTTGGCCCTCTGGATTTTCGTTGCCTTTATTAATACCGCTTTACGTCAAACGTGTTCCTCTATGCGCATACTCATACTGCCTCGCCATGCCGGAGCAGAGACCGGGGCCGGGGGAGGTCGGCTGACAGCCCGCCGTCCGCTTACGCCCCCCCCCCCCCCCCCCCTCTCTCTCTCTCTCTCTCTCTCTCTCTCTCTCTCTCTCTCTCTCTCTCTCTCTCTCTCTCTCTCTCTCTCTCTCTCTCTCTCTCTCTCTCTCTCTCTCTCTCTCTCCCCTCTCGACCTCGGCACGGTCGACGCTCACTGTACAGCACACTTTCATTCATATGCAGATGGGGCGACAGAAGGCCTCCATGCAGCGCCCGCCCCGCGTCCATGGCAATGCCCTCGGCAAAACGGCGGGGTGGTGTGGTGCGAGGTTGGTGTGGGTGTGGGGGCAGCAGGGAGACAGATAAGAACGGGCTGATTGATAACACCATTTTATTTTTTATCATCATACGACATTTCCCGTTCGGGAAAGTGAAACAACACGGGAAGAAACACAGGAATGGTGGCGCCGAGTCGGCACAATTCACCTTCCTCTGCAGTGAGGCTGGGCTGGGCTGGGCTGGGCCCCTCCCCTGTTTAGTCCGGGTTAGTCCACCAGGCGGAGCTCCGCGCCGGCTAAGTTTCCACCCCCGTAATGATAAAAAGCGGCGAGTGGGGAGAAATAAAGGCAGTGCGGCGTGTGACAGAGCGAGACTGAGAGAGACTCGCGCGCCCCTCGCGGCACGCGGGAGCGACGGAGACGGCGATAGAAAAAGCTGGGGGCGCGCGGGGAGCGGGTAGCATGGCAAAGCGCAGTGGGTGAGCGAGGAAGATGGAGGATCTGCTGCAAAACTTTTCCACTCGCCGAGTTTCCGACGGCTGTCACGCCGTCAGCAGTAGACCGAGCCGAGCAGGGCCGCAGGGCAGAGGCCCAGGCCCAGGGGTGCCCAGGGGCCTAGCGTAGCCAGCAGCCCCAGCAGCCACAGCTAGGCACCGCCTGCCATAAGCCGTCACCGACACCGCCACTCTTTAACTGGACGGACCCCCGGCTATCTGATAACGAAGGTGCGATCCCCGTCGGTACGGTGCCATGCCATGAATCACACTCCGCGCCGCGCCGCTGCCCCTGCGGCGCGATATTCTCGTTCTGCGCGCCGCCGCGTCGATCTCGATACGAATCTGATGGCACACGACACGACAGGGGGGCGGGGGGAAGGGGGCGTCAGATTGGGATTGGCCGCAGCGTATCAACAATAACCATCACACCACGCATGTCATGTCTGCGTGTGCGACCGGGACGAGACGGGAGGACGCGCACTGCCTCTGCATGCTATTCTCCCTCTTCTTCTTCTTCTTCTTCTTGACTTCCATTCTCCTCGTTTCACATCCCCCGCTTACAGTCGGGGCATGGCGCCTGGTGGGTAGGCAATCCCAGCGTCTGGCTGCACGCGTGTCGTGCGGGCTGGCCTACCCCGCCACACGCAGGCGTTCATCTCGTCTCGGCTCGCTTTGACTCTGTGCTCTTGTTGACCTGCAGGAGGAGGTGGTGCTGCGGTCTCGTGGCCCCGGTCACCTGCCGCCCAACGCCCGCACGGTGCTGGTGCAGGGGTGCGCGCGCGTGCGCGTGCCCACGGCCGCCTTCGCCGACCTGCCCGAGCTCCAGCACGTGTCCATCGAGGGCGCGGCCGTGCTGCGCGTCGAGCCGTACGGCTTCAGCTGGAACGAGAGCACGGCGTCGGTGCTGCCGCTGGGGCCGGCGGCGGGCGTGCACGTCAACGTCACCAACTGTAGCGTGCCCGAGCTGGCCAGCTTCGCCTTCCTGGGCCGGCTGGAGGCCGTGCAGCTGCGCGGCGTGCGCGTTGGCGTGGTCCGAGCCTTCGCCTTCGCCAGCCTGCGCTCCCTTCGCCGCCTCGCCATCATCGACTGCGACCTCGAGCAGGTCGAGTCGCAGGCCTTCAAGAAGTTCACCGTGGACCAGCTGCTGCTACACGGCGGCAGGGTGCGGGGCGCCCTGCCCAGCCGCGCCTTTCAGGTGAGAGAGAGAGAGAGAGAGAGGGTGGGTCATGGTCATGAAACTGAGTGAGCGGTGAAATTACATTATGGCTGAGTTGGCACGATTTGTTAAAATGTTAGTAAGCAATTAATCAATCATGCCAGCAACAAAAATTGTTAGTTGAGTTAATTAATTAACTGGTTTCTTTGCAAACCTGCGTACACTTAACTCTGACTGGGGACCAGGGACTGCCAGGGACTTCCAGTGGCACCAGCATGTGGCCGGGAGTGGGCAGTGTGGGCAAGTCTTTAGAGGCGACGGGTGAGCAGGGAGGAGCGAACACATTCCGACACTCCCCACCTCTCACCCGGCCGCCTTTTCGATACTATCAGAGGCTTGACGGGATGGTGTCTGCGCCTGTGTCCGCAGGACGTGGATGTCCGCGGCGAGCTGATAGTGGAGGGGCTGCGGGTTGACGCCGTGCACAGCGCCGCCTTCAAGGTGCACGGCGCGCAGGGCCCGCACCGGGTCCTCATCGCCGCCAACACCATCGGCGTGCTCCGGGGGGAGGCCTTCAGCATCGTCACGCACGGCCCCGTGCACATCGTCAACAACCGGCTGGGCCGGGTGGAGACGGCCGCGCTGTTCGGCATCACCGTGGACTGGTTCACCGTCCTCCACAAGGGCGCCCAGGTAAGCGATCCTGCTCCCACATCCACCTGGGACACATCTGGACTCTGATCATCACCATCACCCCCATGCACCCCCACTACCAACGCCAACCACCACCCGATCCCGACTGATCTTCTTGTCTTGCTCCTGCTGCATGCTGCAGGAGCTGCGGTTCGAGAACAACACGCTGTCGTCCTTCGAGGACGGGGCCATCATGTTCAACACGACGGGGCTGGAGGTGAGCGTGGGCCGGGTGCTGCTGGACATGCCGTGCGACTGCGGCGTGCTGGACCACTGGGGGCGGGACCTCCTCAACGTGCCGCGCTACCCGGCGCCGCCGCTGCTGCCCGCCGTGGCCGCCGACAACCTGCTGTGCCGTGTGGGCCTGGGGCCGGGCGCCCCCCTCGTGCCCGTGGCCGATTACAAGGCCAACAGCTGCGGCTTCTTCTCCTTCAACCTCGACGTGCTGCTCATCGTGGCCGTGTCGCTGGGCGTGGTCCTGGTGGCCGTCGTGGTCATGGCCGTGGTCTGCTGCCGGCGGCGGGCGCGACGGCGGCGCAAGCGGCGGTGGGACAAGGCCAGCAGCAACGGCACCAACGGCGGCCCGGCCTGCGCCGCCATGCCCACCGTGCTCATGGACATCTCAGACGACAAGGAGGTGCAGGAGGCGCTGCGGCGCAAGAACAGCCGCTCCAAGGCCATGCAGTTCAAGCGGGTCATCCAGCCGCAGCCCGAGGAGGAGAGACGCATGCTCAAGGGAAGCAACGGCCAGGCCAAGGGGCTGCCGGGGCATGTTCAGGGGCCCTACACGCTCGTGGTGCCGGACGGCCGCGTCTACCGCGAGACGGAGCTGCACGTCATCGTGGAGCGTGCCGAGCCCCTGAGGGACATGAGGGAGCCCATGAGAGAGAGCCTGCGGGAGAGGGAGCCCCTGCAGGAGCCCGGCGGATGACCCCACGCCGTCCCCGGGACCCTACCGCTGCAGCTGCACCACGCCAACGGACTCGTCCTTGGGCCGCGCCTCACGGGCTTCGGCTTCGGCTCCCTGGGACGCGGTGTTGGAGGCGGCGACGGCAGCCGGGGGCTGGGCCACCCGGGGGCGGGGCCGGACTACAGCACGGTCAACGGGTCCGGGCGGGGGCCCCGTGGCCACGGCGTCAACGGGGGGCTCGTCGACGGCGACCTCGGCGACCGGTACCGGACCATCATCGGCTACGGGAGGGAACCTTGACCTGAAGCCGGCACCCACACCAGTTCCTACACCTTCACCTTCCGATAAGCCTTCACCGACCGAGGAAGGGCACCACCGCTCCACAGAGCGAAACCTTTGTGATGAGAGCCAAATAGCACTAGCACATCATTCCAAAGTAATAGGTATAACGACCTTTTCCATAGCTTTTAAGACGAGAGAGAAGAAAGAAAAGCCAGCGGAGTCAGTGAGAAGAGATGGACTGTCCCGTGTAGTGTGCAATACAGTGATGCCTTATTATCAAAATCTTGCAAGTCAATTCTTGACTCGTTGGACACTTCAATAGAGAAAAAATGAACCTATTTTTAAAGTAATATTATGTATACTTGTGACTTTTACCTTACTTTCATTCCAAAATGATAGTCAAAATTTTTGTATGAGAGTTGAAAGTGAGAAATGTGTGATTGTATTAAGCTTTGTAAATCAATAAATAAATTTTACTTGAAGCTTTTGATAATGATGTGTACATAATACAAGGAATTTTTTTACTTCAAAGAATCTATTTAGAAAGATTTTTTTTTTTTTGATGTGGCCAAATGATTGATGGTATTTTGCAATCAAACATTCAGTGAAAAGTGTGCCATAAAAGAATGTGTAATGCAATTCCTCCTGAATTCATAAATGTTCCTAATAATTAGCATTTGTGATTTTAGTCAAAGGAGGAATGTGACTGTTATAAGCAAAGAACATGTAAGATCCTAAGCCTTTAAGAAATTGGGTAAGATATTTAGGATAAGATCAATCGTAAGTGCCCACTTCTAGTGTGCTGTGATAGTTGGACTAGACAAAGTTAGATGCATATCACAAAGCTAAGGCGCGCAGGGACTTGAGGGTCGGCGACACTTCTGTCTGCTGGACGAAGCTCTCCTTGCAGACCTGGAACTGGCTTCTTATCAGCTTCTGATCCAGCGTGCCATGTTTGTTGCCCACGGTGTAATATCCCTCCTCTTCCATTACAATGCACGCAATCACGTTTCGCTCTCCTGCCTTCGAGCGGTCAACATCTGGAATCGGTATGAGTTAGATGCAATCACTTTCATAACAATTGAAATAAAACCACAACAAAAAGATTATGAATGGCCCCCAATCACTTTCAGTAACTTGTAATTGAAATAAAACCACAAACTTCCCACCTCCAACTAAAGTATTCCATAACCCTGTACCTACTGATACAAAACCCAGTTCCAAATGGCATCCAACATTCCTATGCAATGCGAGTATTAAATTTAAGTATTTCTTTCCTTTTCAATCTTTTTCTTGAAAACATCATAAATGAACAATATGGGGACACAGTTAATGGTTTTTATTCAAGAGTCTTTTGTCCTATCTTTCTTAATTGTAAGAATGAATTCATATTTATACCACCACTCAAACTTAAAGGCCACTTATATTTAAGAAAATGAGTAAAATAAGACTTTCAGGGTTAAATGATATGTTGTCATTGTAATGGCACATAAAAAGGCTTGAACAAAATATTAATATACTGAATTAATCTAGTTTTTTCTTTTACCTGTTCTTTCCTCAAATGAAGTTTAAATACTTAATCTGAACCCAGATTTAAGTTTTTTTATTTTCCCCAGTTTTTTGTTGATTACCAGACCAAAGTAAATTGAGGCCATAAAAATGTCTACGTGTCTTTTATGGCAAGATCAGTATTAATTGACATGTTTACTATGTACCTTGTACCAAACATTCGTATTATTCAGTAGACCCTAAACATTCTGTTAAGTTTGTACATTTTATAAAGAACTGACAACAATAAAGACATGCCGTGATTTGATAATCAGTTTTGCCTTCACTAATGCTCTCCAGAAACCATCCCATCCACACATGTTTGCCTACACCATCATTATTCAGAAGTTCAGGGCTGAGAAGTATTTGTCAGAGCCAGTTTACACTCTCCCACACCCAACATGCCCAGGTGTTAGAACAGTTACACACCCACATCAATAGTGGAAGGTTAAGTATCAGACCACAGCAAAATTTCTCAAAGAGAGAAGTATGCACTTTTCAGAAAACACAGAAAAGAGAATTCCAGCACCATTGGCAATTTTCCTTTTCTTTAACGCTTTCCCCGACACAAATTGTCATGGCCATATCAGAACAAATTTCCCTTTCATCCCATGCAACAATGACTGGACAGAGAATGCATGAAGACACTGACCTGAATGGAAGAACGCCGTCAAGAGCTTGGTTGATGGTTGGAGGGCTTGCAAGTGCAAATCCTTTTCCAAGAAGTGTAGAATGAGCAGTGTACACCTGATGGGCCTGCTCCTCCACCAGCTCAAGATCTTCATCCATCTCATCTGCTGTATTCACACATAAGCAAATGAGTAAACTGAAGATACAAGTATTACATTCAATGCCCATAATATTACCAAGGTTCACATACCTGGGAGTGCTGGGAGCATTAGGTCTTTTTTCATCAGCGAAGCCGCACACATGCCTCCTATGTATGCTAGCTCTGCTTCCAGATGGCGTAAACCATCAGAAATTGTTGGAGGCCATTCATAGCCAATGACGAGGCAGCGGAAACCATAGAAGCAAGCCTTGTCATCTTTGATGTAATCCGAAGCAGTCTCCAAGGAGAAAATAACTTGATTGCCAGGGAGGACTATTGCAGCCTGTGGCCAGTTGCCCGGGCTGCCACTGAATCGGTGAAACACTGGCCAGTGCGGGAAGAACAGTAGGTTTGGGTCTGGGTCATATGGAGACTTCAGAGCCTCAGGAGACAGCGACCCAAAATTGATGGCAGACCCGGAAGCCTGCATTTTGTCACTTTCCTGTCCCTTATCGGCTTCTCGGCTTTTCCGTTCGTGTTCCTTGTGTTTCGGGAAACGTGAAAGAGCCTCCACATTTGGAATGTACAACTGGAGCGTATCCTCTGCCTGAGCTGTGCCACATTGTGGATCAAACTCAATTGCCATCCATTGGATGTTATCCGGAAAATGTACCCTGCAATAAAAACAGGATAAGAAAAACAATGCAAAGCATAAAAACAGATGAGAATGCCACACAAATTAATTCCAAGCACTTAACAATGTCTTTGGACTCACCGGTAGTTTGACACTGTCGCTGGTTTGTAGGGATGATCACTCTCCACCCACGCATAATGCTGAGAGGTTGTAAGGGAGGGCATACCCACTCCAACATTACTGGCTGTGTCTTGACTGCTAGTGGACTGATGGATGGAGCTGCTCTGCAGAAGGTTTAACGCTGCTATGTGAGGTAGCAGTTCCTGCACCAGTCCCAGAACCTGGACTGCACTCTGAAGATGAATAGCAAAAAGATACAGTGAATTGAAGTTGTGGGGGACGCATGCCAGTTTGCAGTGAAAACTTAAAATATAGCTTACTCTTGGGTCTGTGAAAGCAAGATAGCTGATGTCAGCAATGCACAGGGGCATCAGTACTGTAATAATCGGAGCATTGCTCAGCATGTCAGTCCCAAGAATGTCCTCTGCCTTCTCTCGAGCCAAGCTCAGTAAGTCCGAAACCCGCTGAACAATAGCAGATACCATCGACAAAGTGGCTTTCCGGGCCTGAAGCTCCAAAAGGGCTTTGCTTGACTGCTGATTTTCAGAATCTTGGGGATTGCTGGAAACAATACATTACATGGTTTAAGGGAGGCCTCTAAAATACAATAGAAGCAGACATTTGAAAATTAAAGAAATTGAAATATTATCTGAAGAAATATTGCACATCTACATTCCTGATTACCTGTAGTATAAGATTTGCGGAATCTGTCCACGTGTCTGTGTAGTCCCATTGAAACTTAATGAACATGTAGAGAAGGAAAAGGTTGCTCCATCAGGACCTTTTACAAAGCTGAGTCCACCATCTCCATTACTTGTTCGGCCACCATGATTTCTTAAACGCACAGCATATTTCACTCCCTCCTAGAAGTAAAAAAATCATACATGGTATAACAGCCACTCCAATTGTCAATGTAACATATTTTGTTTTTCTTATTTTAAAGGGTAACACAAGTACAACGACAATGCACCTTGATAGTAACAGGTTTATCAAATTTCAGTTCAGCAACATCCCCAATGCAGTCATCAGGGCCAAATGTTCCACGAGTCAACTCCAAACTGTTCCAGCGCTGTGTGTGAGAAGGATCATTTCCTGAATTATTTTGCTGTTAAAAATTTACAAAACAAAAGGTTGAGTAAGGGTTGGATAACATCAAAAATTAAAAGAAAATGTTGAGAAAAGATTGAAATAAAATAAACATACCGAGCTCACATCATCTAGAAGTTCCAACTCATATTCATAGTTTCCCATTCCACCATACACTGTGACACCAGCTATCACAACACCTGATCGATCAACTGAGAAGCAAATGGCGTCAGGAGATCCATTTCCTGTATTCCAAGTGCGGCTTTGGTTGGTGCGAGTGAATCTTGAAGGCGTAGTGTGTAATACACGCCCACATGTCCCTTCCAGATCTTCGTCACCTCCACTTGATTGACAACTTAGTTCAGCAACAACTCTTGCTAGCAGATTGCAGCAGTTATTTACTAGCTGAGATGAGTATGACACCCTCTCTTGACATAGTTCTTGACGCACAGGAACGCTTACCATGTCTAACAAACGTTCCAGAACATCTCGATAAGCCCAAGTACTTGTTGAATCGCAACTCTCCAGTTGACTACGGTAACTCATTTGCTCAACAAGGATAGGATAGTGATGGCTGTCCACACAGGGCATCATGGGTAAGCCAGTGTTGTCAGATGGACTCAATTGTCGCTTCAGGGAAGAATCTGAAGCATCCAAAAATGAGCTGAGGATGGGGAAAGTAGAGCGCAGTCGGATAGTTGGACTGCACAGAGCATTTAATACTGCACTGAGCAGCCTATCACTGCTTGTCTCATCAGGAACACGTCGGTCAAAGGCAGCCAGTAGGTCACACAGGCAAGTCCACTTTAAGAAAGCAGTTGGGTAAAATGCATGAAAGCAGGAAACAAATGTCTGATGGCACTCTTCCAAAATACTGGTAATCATACTGGAGTAAGGCAGGGCACGAACAGATGCTGGAATCCGAGACTTAGTGCCCTTCAGTAAGACAACAGTGGGCATCGAATCAGATAAGATCTGACGAAGCAGGGCGCGCACATCTCCAATACACTCAGCCAACAGTACTGACTCTGGTACCAGTTTTTTGGTAGCAACATGATTGGGGTAGATTTCATTGATATATGAGCAGAGGAGACGCAAACTGCTGCGGCTGATGTACATTAAACGTCTGAGGTCTATCATAGCAGCAGCTTGAGCAGTAGAACCAGGAGCCAAACCTGATATGTCCATCAAGTTTACCTTCAATGTGTTCCAGCTCCAGCTCAATAAGGCAAGGAGAGATTCAAAACACTCTTTGCTGACAGCCCGAGAGAAATCTCTACTGAGGATGTACACAGGCTCAGCTTGATCAACCTGTCGATTCGGGGTATGGTTCTCTGGAGTGACCACCCTGTACAGAATCTGAGGTATCTGGCCTGCATTGTTATCTGTTCCATTATTAGACTTCTTTGAAGATTTAAAGTAAAATATGACTTGATCTTCAGTGGTGACCATTCCCTGGCCACTTGATCCACAGTCGCTAGATGGGCCACTTATGCGTGCCCAAGCAACATACCATCGGTTGGCTTGGAGGGGAACGGGCTCATCAAACAGCATAGGGTACTTCTGGCGAGGTCCACATTCATACGGAATCTCCTCAGTTTCGGCGAGAAGGTCCCCGTCTGTCTCTTGCTCACCACCTTCCACCCCAATATCGAACAGCTTTATCTTGCCGGTGTACTCTCCTCGACCACCGAACAGGCCGAAGCCCCCCAGCAAAATATCGGTGTCTGCCATGAAGCGGATAGCTTCTATCGAGTGGGCAGAGTAGCCCCAGCCACCGCCGTGGCTCTCGAAGCGGCTCACCGCCGAGAAGTCCTCCCTGCTGTACACCTTGGCCTGCTGCGTCGTCTTGTCGATCGAGTCCTCGCTGATGCCCATGTTGAGGTCGTAGGCCTTGGTCAGCGTGTCCAGGCAGCACAGGAGGTGCAACGCGGCCTGCGCTCTCGTTACGAAGCAGTTGGCCACGACGGGGAGGGCCAGCTCGGAGCTGAGGATGGGCGGGTCCCGGACCCGCGCCTCGCTCGAGACGACGTTGTAGCAGACCATGGTGTGGCTGGCGGGCTGGTAGCACCAGACCACGTTGTACAGCGGATCCAGGCACGAGATGGTGTTGGCGAAGTCCACCTGCTCCGGCCCCGGCCCCGGCCCCGGCCCCGGCCCCGGCCCCGGCCCCGAGAAGCTGTTGCAGTTGCCGTCGCGCCGGTTTATCACCAAGCAGCGGAACGACGAGCTGGCGGCGTCGATCGCGGAAGGGGCAAGGATGATGCTGGCCTTGTTGGCCATGACGGTGGACTGCGACAGGTTCGACGAGTTGATGAGGCTCTCGTCGATGCGCAGGAACGTCTGGTCCCCGGAGGCACCGACCCAGGTTGCCCGGCGTCCGTGCCGGGGGCCGATGTGCGGCATCTTGTCGGGGGTGGCGTACCACGCCCAGTCGGGCCGCCCCATACCCATGCCGACGACGGCCCCGGAGGTCCCCGAAGGTCCCGAAGTTCCGGAGGCCCCGGCCGACTTGTCCCTCTCCTTCTTCTGCTGCGGGTGCGGGGCGGCGAGCGGCGCCACCCGCCCCAGCTGGCCCTTGGAGTGATTACCGAAGGTGATGACTTCGCCCTTGACGGTCAGTACTACGGTGTGGTAGCTGCCGCAGGCGATGTGCACGGCGTGGAAGGGCAGGCGCACCATACCCGGCACGCTGCGCGCCACGGGGTCGCCAACGCCCAACTGGCCGTACAGGTTGTCGCCGAACGTGAACACGTCCCCGCTCTGCGTCAGCACGGCCGAGTGGTGGAGGCCGCAAGCTATCTGAACCACGGGGACGGGGTTCTCCTTGTCCGTGGGCAGATACAGGCGGGTGGGCGGTAGCGACGTGGCCCTGGACGCATCGCGCTCGCCTTCGCCGCCCGCGCCGCCCGCGCCGCCCGCGCCGCCCCCAACGCCGGCCTCCGAGGTGTCCGCGTCCCCTCGAGCCCCCTGCCCCTGCTGGGCTTGGATCTGCGCCTGCACTTGTGCGCCGAGCGGCGAGACCCGGAACGGGGAGGCCGGCGCCTTGACGAGGCCGTGCATGTGCGCCGCCCGGTCTCCGCGGTCCCCGCGGTCGCCGCGGCTGCTGCTGCTGCTACTGCCCGCCCCCGACGACGGCCCAGCGCCTGCAGCTACCGCGGCGGCGGCCACGGCGGCAGCACCGGACACCGGCACGGCCTTCACCCTGCCGACGGGGTTCTTGGAGGAGCCGGAGCCAGAGCCGCATCCGCCCTTCCGCTGCTGACGCTGCTTGCGCTCCTCCAAGCGCTGGGCGAGGTGGTCCTGCAGCCGCTTCCCGTGGCACCCTGAGAAACAGAACGGACAACGGCGATGTAGTCTGTAGGGCCTCGCCGTCTGACCAACGGTGCTCCGAGGAAAGCAAAGAGTCTGTACCTCTGAAAATGAGATCCAGCCGCATCATGCCGGCGATGTCACCGGCGCCCGAGGGCCCCAGGATAGCCAGCTCGCTGTTGTCCGTGTTCTCCCGCGCGCAGATCCGGCAGCAGCCGCACTCCTCACAGCCCGAGTCCCCCTCGCCGCAGCCACACTCCTGGCCGGGGTTCCTGTCCGCGCGCATGCTGCTCAGGCAGCTGATGCTGTAGCCGGTGCACTCCCTGCACACGGTGCACACCATGCAGTTCTCCTGCCGCCACTTGTGCTTCCCCGGCGAGCACATGATGTCCTCCCAGTCCAGGTCGTCGTCATCGCCGTCCTCCGAACCGGTCGTCTCCATCGCCACCACAGCTTGGGCGAGGGCTGAACGTGGGGTGCACGCGAAAACAGTGTTACACACCTCATCGATTCGGTTTCACATAGCACATAACACCACTGTGACAAACCTTCTTTTCCATGAGAAAAGTCTCGCCCGCACTGTCCCTTGTTGTTGATACCAAAGGTGTAAACATGACCCTTACTGCTCAGAGCAACAGCATGAGCCTTTCCCAACGCAACTTGAATTATTGGAATGTCTTTCAGCTCAGTCACATGACCTAATAACAGATTTTATTTTTATTTTTTTATTTAAAAAATGTTAAAAAAAAATTTTGGTTACATCACATTATGCCATTTTAAAATGAAGTTACCTGTTGCAGGATCACAGTGTGATGTATCCTTCCCAAACATTAGGAGTTCACCCTCTTTTGTGATAAGAGCTGTTGTACCGTTATTGCAAGCTGCATACACTATATGCTGACCATCAACCTTTGTCATTTTTTTGGGTTTGACAGCTTTTGGTTGACGCCTGGCTTTACCTTTAAATCAATGTCAAGTGGTTAGAATGATTTTAAAAGAAACAGAAAGAAAGAGAGAAAAAGCACAGTAATGAATAGTAAGCAGTTTGAAGGAGAATATTACTTTGATCTCCATCCTCTCCACGCCGAGCAGTTCCAGTGAAATATGCACTTCCATCTTCTGCTACCAACACAGCATGAAGGCCATCATGGCCAACTGCAATGTGGACAATTTTAGGTGACTTAGTGATCGGCAATTCGACCCACTTGCCACTTCTAGGGCCTGGTTGTTTGATTCCCAGGCTAGCAGGCTTCCCACTGTACAACACCTGAAAATAGGTAAATGAGGAAAATAATTTTTTAATGAAGAGAACAGAGTGCAGTTTACTGCAGTTACTGCCTCTCAGAATTATAAAGAAGTCCTACTTTTCCAGAAGATGTTCTGATAAGGCCAAAATCTTTTCCTGCTGTAATAGCTGCAACATCCTCTTCATATGCGTTTTGCAGAGAGTGATTTTTTGAGTCTTCATCATATGCAGCAGATCCATACACACTTAGACACTTTCGGGCCAATTTCAAAGGCAATTCACTGATGGACACTACAGGAGAGGACATTGGATTGATGGTTCTGACAACAAACCCATCCTACAACCAAAATTGGAACCAAACAAATTAATTGAAACTGCACTTTAAATGAAAAGATAATTAACTTAGATCTTGGTGACAACCAGGATTTATATTTCGCCGGTCCCAACTGAAGCTCACATATGTCTGCCACTCACTGCAGAACCAACATAACTCAGTTGGGACCGTTGATTTTAAATAATGAAACTTACGTCCTTCGCTGATGTTATCATTCCCAAACATTCCCCATCAGAAAAAAAGACACTTGCATCAATATCACGATGATTCAAAGAAATTTTGTCAGTCACATACAAGCCATTTTGATCAACAGTCAGAAGCTCCAGGCTACGCTTACTGGCTCTCTTAAAATACAACTTTCCCTGCAAAGCAAGAGGATAAATAAAAATGTATCCGAACAGACAGACATAAGTAATTTGTAAAAAATCACAAATAAAAACTTACATTAGCATATCCAAGCCATCCTTTATCATCAGGGAAGAAGTCCATGGCATGCTGGTAAATCAGACCCTTCATGGTATTCCTATACCCTGAACCAATTTTAAGCAACCCTTTTGATGTGTAAAGGTATAAGAATTCTCCATCACTTGCCATTGATCTAGGTATGAGAGATCCACCCAGCAAATCTGGATTTAAAAATAAAAGAAGAAAACAAGAGAATGATTACAAGTCCAAGCAAAGCTCTGAAATATATTAAATAAAAGAGTTATGATCATGTTCTCCTCATCCTGAAAAAATTTACCTTTGCTCATCTTGACAACAAAGTCATCAATTTTAGCTGTATGTGGCACACCATGGGTAAGCCAATCAGGCCGAGCCACTTTCCCCAACAACACACCGTGAACGCTCCTCTGTAGAGCAGTCATTACTAATGGCATCTATTGGCAAAAGGATGAAAAAAAAATTAAATGGTTTGAAAGGTGGTATTGATTCACAAATTATGATGTGAAACAAAATAAAATCAAACCTGAATATTTTGAGTGGCTAATGCCCGAGGGCACATTAGCAGTGCTCCTGTTGCATTAAGGAGTTTGCCAGTGTCTCCTCGTACCACAACAAGACTGAGAAGACATGCACATGCTACAGCAGTAAGGTGAGTGCCATCATTGGCTGCATCTGGTTCAGGACCATGTGATGTGGCTAGATCCAACAGCAGACTAAAAAGTGGATCTGCAGACAGATTTTTATTTTTGAGATGATTAATAAATGAATAAGACACATTCTAAAAATAATATTTACACTCTGGAATATGTACCAATGATGTCTGGAGGTTCTCCCTTTAAGCCATCAGGTTGCTGACCTTGCAGCACATCTAAAATTGCAAAGAGGGCCTTGGTACACAGTACAGGGTGTGATGCACGGCTTTCTTTGATGATCTCAAACACACTTCTCAAGCCAATATCAACAACCTAAAGGCATACAATTATTTTTTTAAACAAGGGCAAAACGTTTTCGTATACAGCATGTTGCAATAGTAAAGTGATCAAATAAGCATATACAGATATTACCTTTGGTACACGAATAGGAGCAACATCTTGACAATTATCTCCAATATCTTCTAAGTCACTATCAACATCACTACAGCCTTCAAGTGGAGGTGCACTCGATGATGAAGCTAAATAGATCTGAGTGGCTCGTTTCATCCATCGATCAAGTACAGCTTGCCGAATGCTTGCAAATACAGCAAACCATGATGCATTGCAAGGGAGTTCAACTTCAGGGGGACCCCCAATGGATGCTATGTCAACATATTCTATGGCATATGATTGAGAAGAGGGCCCATATACCTGGAGTTCATATGAGGAGTAATGAATATACAGAAATTACATAAAAGAGGTTTTGGAGAGCACCTCCAAGAAACAGAGAGGAACTAACCTGAGGTCTTCTTTTGTCTTTGGCCCTGCCCGATTTACCCTTCTTGAGTTTTTTCCAGTCTGGGCGTCTTCTGAAAATGAGTGGATGGATAATTTTGAATCAGTACATGATTAATGTCAAAACAACAACAAATAGTTCAATGAACAGTGGCAGAAAAAAATGAGAACTAGTTAAAAAGTGATTTCCTATTTCTAAATAGGGTAAATAGATATAAGTTGCCTCAAATTGAATGCCACTCTTGGCACACAACTGGCATTAGCTCCATCACGCAAACTGATTAGGCTTTCATGGGGAAGATCCAGTTAGAGAGGGTGTTGAAAGCTTTAAAAAGAGCACAAGCTACTTTAAAATCATGAAAGCAAATCACTGAAATCTATTTCATTCAAAATTTCAAACATCCTGATTATTGCCTTGAAGTAATAAACTAAAAAATAAATGTAAAATAATCAGAGGCAGCGTTAACAATGAATTGTATAGGTGGATAGGTGGTAATGCAACGCGCTGAAGGCCGCTGGTCGCACAACTGTCTCTAATTTCAATGATACCTACAAACAAACAACCTTAACCTTTTGACAGGAGGACCTGTCAAACTAGCCGAGGTGTAGTACTAGAAAACGGCTGTATGATTACAACAAAAGTAATATGCATAATCAAACCTGTGTTGCTCTGGCCAGATCCTGAATAACTCGTGAAAATATTTGCCGAGGAGACCAGCTTCTGGAAGCATTTTGTCCTTCATGTTTTGGTTAGGCATCTCGGCGTCGGCGTAGCGGCGTCCGCCGAGCGAAATTCGTTTAGAATCACAATCACCAATCACAATCACAATCACAATCACAATCGAATTCGCCGCGCCAAGAGACACCCTGCTGCGAGGCTATGCTTGTGGGGGATGAAAATTTTGAGTCAGGTGTGCGAAATATGCGACACAAAATGTTTAAAAAAATTCATAAAACGAGACAAACTTAGTGGCGTGCACAGGGTCTGCGTCCGATCGGCCGGAGTGAGACGGAATCGGACTGCACGGCGGGCGAGCGAGAGAGACAGAAGGGGGGGGGGGGGGCACACGTAACAAATCGCCCCCCCCCCCTTTCTGTCTCTCTCGCTCGCCCTCTACATAAGTCCAACCCCAAATGTACATGAAAAGAATCAATTTCTTCTATGGATTAAAAAAAAATCAAAATTATTTGAATTGGTCTGCAAGTATCAGTGATCCTCGTCGTTCACTGAAAAATTACTCGGTGAAGATTTGGAATCAAAGGGGTCGGGGGCGCCCGTGCCCCGTGCGGTCCTCCCCCCCCCCCTGCCAACTCGCTACGCCACGCCGGTTTGTCTCGACGGGGCTCCTATTTTCTGTCTTCCACATGACTAGCTAAAATTCAAACAAATCTGACGTAAATTAGTCGAAGATGTCGAGTTTTTATTGAACACGCTCGAAAGGTCGAATGCGAAGAAACGACTGAAGAGCGCGCGTCGGGCGCTAAACGAGGTTTGAAGGGAGCAGCGAGGCGTCGGAAGCGTCATTGCTTCCTGTGTCTTCGTGATGTGAGTAAACTTTGTACCCGCGTTTAGTTTTCTTGTTATTGAAGTCAAGGGCTTTCTACACGCTAAAAGCCAAACTGAAACTATTGGAAGTTTTGACGTGCTTCGAAGTGGTTTGCGGCGTGTTGTGTTGTTTGTGTTGTGTTTTTGTTATTGTATCGAGCTCCGCGTTAGTGGGAGTGCCGCTTTTCGGCGTTGTCTCCTGTAATGCACGCCGTTGCCGTTTGGTCAGTTTATAGAGTGGAAGTCAGTGAGCGAAACCTTCCATGACCTGCATGAGGGGGTGCACGGCAGCGAGCCGATAGCCCAAGGTCGGTCCGCTCCGCTCCGGCTCTGCCACCTGTCACCGGCGCTGACCACGCCGGTTGGGTGGGATGGGGCTGGCTGGTCAAGGGTCATACCGGACATGTGTGGGCGTGCGTGGGGACAGGGCTCGTAAAAATTGGATGTCCACGTCAAAATACCGCCAAAATAAGGCAATTTCGCCGAAATCGCGAAGATCGAACCCAGTACGTTTCCCGGATGCTTTAGTATCTCCGAAAATGCGTGCAGCCGCTCTGAGTCCACCTTTTTCACCCGGGACTGCCGAATTCGGCCTCACCGGGTCGCTCATCCAAAAGCCTATTTCTCGGGAACGGCGAGGGCTAGCGACTCGGGGTTTGCGGCATCGGCTTCTCCTCCCCGATGATTGGGAAGGTCAAAAGTCCCAAAACTGGAAAAATGTTTCGATTTAACCGGGAAAAGTTGGGTTTTCACTTGCGCCCTTCAAGTAAAGTGGTCGAAATCGATAAGTTAGGGCAAAATGTCTCGATGTAAATCCCAGGTAAAATGATGCTCTGATCCATCGTGGCCAGGTCCGATGTCGCTGGGAAATCGTTAAATGCCAAAAACTTGGAATTTTGGAAAGACGGCCTCGAGGTCAGGCCGACGTTTCGGACGCGGCCTTTTGAACGGGGCGTCCGCCGGGGATCGGACCGGGTTCATTTTCTGGCGTTTCGAGAGGCCATTCCGAGGATGTCCTTCTTTTTGGATTTCAAATTTTCGGGACTCGACGAGGACGAGTGGAAACTTTTGGCAAAGCGTGGGCTGCGTTCGCAGGCAGTCGGTTCCGCGCGGCGGCGGCGGCGGCGGCTGGGCGAGCGAACGAGCCGGCCGGCCGGCCACGGGCTGCACACACACACAGACACACACACACACACACACACACACACACACAGAGACACAGAGAGAGACACAGACTGGGCGGCCGAAGGCCGCGAAACGGGCGGGCGTAGCCCGCCGCACGGGGGGGGTGAGGGCCGAAGGCCCCTCACCCCCGGGGGGGTCCGGGGGGTGCGGAGCCCCCCCGGCGAGCGAAGCGAGTTTTTAAAATGTCCCCCTTGTAATTGCACACCTCGTGAAATCAAATTTGGATCTTTCACATAAAAATAAAAAATGTTGTATTACTCTACCCCCCCCCCCCCCCCCCCCCGCTTTCGAGGAAATTACCCCTCCCTTGGCCAAATCCTGGAGCCGCGCCTGTAAATTCCGTATGGTTGGTTGGTTGGAGTTGATTTCAGTAGGCACCCCCGCTGACAGCGGCTCTTTGCCTGTGGCCCGTGTCAGAACAGCTGCGGCTGCGCACAAGAGCGCCGCCCCCACACGCCAACGGTTTGCGGACTCTAATTTTGCCATTGCGCGGACTCTACCAACATGGAGGGTCAGAGGGGGATGGCAAGTGGGGAGGGGGTAGCTCTGCGGCTGCTGTCTCCGGCGCTGACCTCTCGCCGAACTGCAGCCGTTGCACTGTTGTGCGGCGCCGGTGGCTGAGGCCCTGAGGCCGCGAGGCCCGTCTGAATCGAGTCGGAATTCGGACAAGGCGATGGCCCCCCGTTTGCGAACGACCCCCCAATGGGCCGCCTGTGTCCGGCAGCGAAACGAGCTGTCCCCGGCCGTGCCAGTGGCGGATCCAGGAGCGGCTTCAGGGGGGAGGGGGGGGGGGGCAATGTCCTGCTTTTTGCCTACTTACAGGCGGAAAAGTTACGCCGACTGCCGACATTTCCGGCGCCCTTCGGGCGCAGGAGATGCTTCAGGGGGGGGGGGAATGACAACGTTGCGTTCGATTCGACAATCGCCTTTCTCGCTCGCACACCGCGCTACGCCACGCCACGCGACGGCTTGGAAATAGGGTGTTCCAACGAAGAATTTGGCCGGAAGTAAGAAAAAGAAAACGACTTTCCAACGTCGGTGGTGTGGAGAACCAGGCAGTGAGCGCGCGTGCGCACAAGGGCTGACCCCTCCTCCTGCCCCCCTACCGTGTTTTAGAAGTCGTTTTCGTTCTTCTTACTTCCGGCCAAATCCTTAGTTGGAATACCCTATAGCCTGCCACAGAGCACTAGGACGAAAGTCATGTTCACGAGGGACTGAAAATGCGGCAGATGAGCTATGTTGGCACCAGAAAAGGTCGAGTGACCCCATTTTTAGAATCCAGTCTCAAATCCTCAATGTCAGTCCCACTTTTTCAAAACAGACTTCAAGTTCCTTTTCTTCCAAAGTACTGGGCATGATGATTTTTTTTCATCCTTAGTACGCACAGGCACCCTCCCCGCCCCGAGGTCCGCTGTCCGCTCTCCATGCACCGCCTCCGCTCGCGTTTCGGCGGATCGGTATCGGTATTGTCTCGACGGAGAACGCTTGTTACGGGGCAGTTACCAGCACCAGCAGCAGGCGGGGCGGGCCGGGCCGGGGCGGGGCGCCAGCGGAGCCAGCGGAGCCCAGCGGCCTTGATACGGTTATTAATACGATGGATGCTTCCTATCGCCGGCCCTGCACCGCGCTAAAAACCAAGGCGTGCGCGTGCGCGTGCGCGTGCGCGTGTGCGTGCGCGTGCGTGTGTGCGTGTGCGTGTGCGTGCGTGTGTGCGCGTGCGTGTGCGTGTCCCATCCCGAGACCGTCCGCGAACGCATCCCAGCCGGTACGGCACGGTAGGACGGCACTGCCAGCCCTGCAGTGGCTCTCCCCCACCCCTGTACTGGTTGGTGGCTGCTCCGAGCGGAGCGGAGCGCCCGCGAACTCTACGATAGGCCACCCCAACACTCTGTCAGCTGGCGGGCTTGCCTACCGCCCGGGGGCCTCGTCCTGGTGCCAGTTGGCGGGGCCGCACCGCGCCACACTATCAGTGTAGTTGCCAATAAGCATCAGTAATTTATCTCAGAAGATGTCCCGGAGTGCTAGGAAACTTCGAAATACGCACTAAGGTTTTGGCAAAAGAGCCATAGCGGCGTTAGCGTGTGTAAAAACGGGACGTGTAAGAAAACAGTGCGGTAGATGGGATTCGAACCCGAGGCATCTAACGGGCATGTCGTTAAATCACCCTGCTTAGCAAACGACAAATCAAAGAAGGTCTTGTGTACTTTGTGCACTGAACTTTGTCACCCGCGTCACCTTGTTGTAACCTCTCTGTTATTCTTGGACTTGTTAACAGATTTACTATTACCAAGATGAGTTGCACCACCACCACCACCACCTCACCACCACCACCCCGACGCCCGAGGGGGCTCAAAAACGACGGCAACACCTGCTTCGTTAATGCCGCATTACAAGTAAGATATCATTTGCCATTTCTTGATGCAATGGATGTTTTTCTCGGGGATAATGTGTGGGGTTTCCGTGGGTGTATTCTATGGCGAGTTTGATGGTTCGGTATACTCTTTCACTCCCTGCAGTTAAATACTGTAATCATAACTGAAGCTTAGTCTAACTATCCAAACGTCCGCTCAGCAGGCAGGCCCCGGGGCTGCCGGGGCCGGTGACGTCAGCGTCCCTCTGGCTGCCTCGAACAGTGCCTTCTGGGCTGGTCAGGGACCGTCCGTAACTGATGACCGAGGGTTAGCCGTCCGCCCACTCTGTGCCCGCCTCCATCTTATTTTCCCATGTCTTGTTCCAGGTGTTGTTCAGATGCAGTGCCCTGATGGCGGCTGCCCGGGGCCACCAACCCGGGCAGTGCGCCAGGGCGAACTGCGTGACGTGCGCGGTCCGGCAGGACTTCGAACGAGCATCCACCACCACATCGCCGACGACGCCCACCGCAACCCTCCGCCTTCTTCCCACGCTGCTGGATGCCTACGTCCCGGGGGAGCAAGGAGACAGCCACCAGGTCTTCTCCGCTCTCCTGGGAGCCCTGCACCAGCAGCTGGGACTCCGCGTCGGCGAGGAGATCACGACCCTGCGCTGCGTCCGCTGCGGGGAGGAGCGGGCCAAATCGGAGCAGAGCTGGGGTCTGGGCCTGCCTTGTAGTTCCACCATACAGGGCGGTCTGGACCAGGCCTTGACCACAACACCTGTGGTCGGCCCGGTAGAGTGCGACAGGTGTGGTCGGGGGACGTCCACCACCACCACCACCCACCTTGCTACTCTGCCGCAGCCTCTGCTCCTCAACCTCCATCGGTAAGAACCCGCACTCACCCCAACAGAAACTATGTCACGTATATGTAGGGATTTAAAGTGTTACCGGTCAGAGTCGGTCAGTTACCGTTACTTGTGGTAATACTACCCGACCTCGAAAAACGTTGTATCTTTCGGTAAATATTCAGACTTGCAAATTTCGAAAATTAGCTGTGTTTGGAGTTCCAAGTATCCTTACTATCACTGCAAAGGCTTAAATCTACTTTAAAACGCGTCCTTAAACAGTAGTTTTGCAAGTAATGGCACTTTCTGAAATTATCTGATTTCTCGCTGGAAGACCGCCGTGGCCAGAGGGGCCATCCAAAAAGTACGGCCACGAGTCTGGGCCTTTCGTAGCCCCCCCCCCCCCCCTCTCCTCCTGTCCGCCTCTGTCCGTTTTCAAGGAGACCCCCCCCCCCCCCGCCCCCTCTTTTTCGGACGTCCATTTCAACAAATTTTGTTCAAAATGAGAGAATTCTCAACATTTCATGGAAGGGAACGTTTCTTTTGTTTAAATGGGCAAAATGATGATTTTACAAGAGCATTCTGCTTTAGGCAGTTTAATTTCTATTTACTAGAATCACATTTTCGTACAGGTCATTCATTTATATGAATATTCACAATGAACATTGATAAATCTTATCAATTTGTAAGAGATCAAAATACTAAAATATTAGAAATCCTAAATCAATCTTTCTCATCATTACCAAAAATACACGTGACGTACCAATCTTTCGATAACTTAACGTCGGACTTAATCTTACCGGTATTTTTAAATCCCTTACGTACATGCCGTGTATAATACTGGGGGGAGCCTGTTTAGGGAACGTTCTTTCATTACGTAAGGGTTTTGGGGGGGAATTTTAGACCCCTCCCCCCTCACGTAAGGGTCCGTAAGATCCAGCTCCCCCCCCCCCCCCGGGTTTGTTTTTATCAAGTACCGAATACCCTATTCCAGGCGTCTGTCGTCCGCAGGCCTGCTAGAGCTGGATACGCGACTCGGGCTGTCCACTTTTCTTCCCAATTCGCACGCCAGGCTCTCGCTCATTGGCGCAGTTGCGCAGCTCCCTCCCCACTCCAGGTGCCAGTCTGCCAGTCCAAGTCAGCCTAGTTGCGCTGTGATCCACTCAGAGGCTGGCTGCGTACTCGGCCAGTGGCTCGGGGCTTCGGCGAGTTTGAGACCCCTGCCCTATCCCCTCATTTTCGTCGAAAATTGATTGGGATGCATGCGATATTATTAAATGAAATAATCGGGAGAGATTGCGAGCGAGAGAAGGGCTAAGTAACTGAGCCCAAAGACGGTATCAAGTGAAATGAACCAGCGCGTTCATATAAGCATGCCGAACCGCTCAGATTACTACGCTGCGCGTTAAAACCAGTAGGTGAAAAATCTTACGTAAGATTTTCCCTACCCCCCCCCCCCCCCCCCCCCTTCCCCTCCTCCCACCACGTAAGGTCATGTAGAGATTCAGGTACCCCCCCCCCTCTCTCCTAAACGCCTTTGCGTAATTATTGAACGCCCCTTTAAAGGATGACAACGTCATGTGAATATCACTTGTTCTAGCCGTGGGTTGTGTTCAGGCCGCACAACTGCCTTCTACGCACTGGTCTCCCCCCCCCCCTCCCGGCGCCACTGCTGATACTGACGGTGGGTCTGCCTGTCTGCCTCCTTTCCAGATTCGACTTCGTCCGCCGTGGCAACAATGTCGGCTTCCGGCGGAACAGGACCGCCGTGCACCTCGACAGGACCGTCGCCGTCAGCCCCAGTTCCACCATGAGGCTGGTCGGGGCGGTCCTGCACCAAGGAGCAGACCCGAGGGGCGGCCACTACCGGGCCGTGATTCCAGCCACGGACGGGAATACTATGTGGCTGTGCGACGATAGCATGGTACGGCCATACCACCGCCCGGCGCAGACGGAGGTCGTGTACGCCGTCTACGAAGAAGAGCCTGCACCACCTTCCTCGTCGCGGCAGACTCCACCATCACCACCACCACCACCGTCTGCGTCGTCGCCGCCGCCGCCGCCGCCGCCGCCGCCGCCGCCGCCGCCGCCGCCACCACCACCACCACCACCACCACCACCACCACCACCACCACCACCACCACCACCGCCACCAACACCGTCATCTCCGCCACCTCCACCCCCTGCCACCACCTGGGGGTTGGAGTGGCTTGAGGGTGCGGTTGGTCCAGCTCCGGGACGTGGTCGGCTGCGGCGCCCCCTCTCCGGGCCACCGGCCTTAGTGGCGCTGGAGGAGGGGGCCAGCAACGTTGTAAGTATAGGTGTAACATAATCACTTGGTGTTAGGGAGATTTGTTTGAAGTGACAGTAGCTGGAGACGGTTTACACCAGCCGACGGGCGAACTTTGTAACGCCTCCATTTCGAAATCCCAACGATTCTGATTTCCATAGCAATACCAGTGGCATAGTAGTGCCATATTACGTCTGATCAAAGAAAGACTTTGATTCAGGCGCGGATCCAGGAGCCACTTTTTTTTTGGGGGGGGGGGGCAATGTATCACTTTTTGCCTACTTACAGGCGAAAAGTTCGGCGGGTTGCTTAAATTTCAGGCGCCCTTCGGGCGCCTTGGTAGCGTCTTGGTGGGGGGGGGGGGGGAGGCAAAACCCCTTTTGCCCCCCCTTGTATCCGCGCCTGCTTTGATTTCAAGATTTAGATCTCACAAAATCATGTTTTCATGATATCTCGCCGCTACTGTTACGGCTAGCCAAGCTCCGAACACACATGGGATTGACCAGATTTCCATGCCTTTAATGCAGTAAGTGACCAGCGCGATTCTTTTGTTGCAGACCTGTATGAGATGGCCTCAGTGTCGGCGAGGCGAGCCGACGGATGGACACCGTGGCGCCCTGTTGGCCCGACGTCCGGTGGCCCAGTGCCGTGCCTGGGCTGCGGCCAGGTCCAGCGGTCACGATGGCACTGGGTCCACCACCATCGGACATGCGCAACAACAACGTGAGTGTGCCTGTAGTGTAGTGGATCCTGTCCAGCCGTGTGCGCCATCCGTGCGTTCTGTTCGTTTTCATTCATATTGTTGTAGCAGCCGACTTTGTTGCTCATTATTTAGTCCAAGAGATCGGCTTCTACTTCGGACCGCTGCGGCCCGAACTTTGCAATGAGCTTCTCTCTCCCGCACCCCCTCCCCTCCTCCCGCCCCCTCGCGGGCTGCGTGTCCCGGGTTCGATTCCCTGCCATGACCCACCCAGACCATGCGCGTCTTGCCTGGACGCGGACACTCGTGTGACGTTCGTCGTGGTAGTGCACTCGCCGGGGGGGAAGGGAGGCCTTGGTCTCTGTCCGGCTATGCCCGGCCTTTGGCTCAGTCGGGCCGGGCGTTCGGGGGGGTCATCAAATATTACCACGGTTTTCTGATTTCTGGGCAGCCCCATTAAGTGTACGGCCTGACGTCCACGGTGTTGTCGGATCGGCTAGTAGGGGCACAGGTAGCGCCTGCTGGGTAGGCAACCAGTCCATGTGCATGCACTTGTGTCGTGCGGGCTGGCCCACCCCGGCACCCGTGCCGTTGGAGCCGTTGGCCGGTTGCGGCGGTAGAACCGAACGTTAGTGTTCTCGTCCCGCAGAGAACGTTAGGTTAGGGCAGGGCAGGGTCTGGCAAACGTCCTCACGCCAACGCCGTCGTGCGCCGATGTGACTGAAGACACAGGACGCCTAATCTATGACTGTTCTAATCGAAACCGTTTCTACGTGTTTCTGTGCAGGGGATGCACCAACCACGGCCCGCCCTCTTCGCCGCCGCACTCCACCAATCCACCGGGTGGAGTGCGGCAAGCGTGCCACCGCCGCCGCCGCCCCCACCAGCGGCAGCAGCAGCAGCAACGGCAGCAGCAGCAGCAGCAGCAGTAGCAGAAGCAGCGGCAGGGGCCACCAACCCTGCCGTGCTGCAAGCGGCGCACGACGCGCTGGCCGCGATTGCCACTTTTCAACGGCTTTTGAACGGTGAGTTCCTGTTGGTGCGCTATGTCTCCGCGATGGCGTTGGCCACAGCCCAGCCCAGCCCACAGTCCACCCCTCGCTCCACTACGGCACGGTGCTCCGGGTGGCGGACAGTGGACTCAACAGCCTACTTTGAGGCTTGGTGGACCCTTACCGAAGCTCACAGTAAAAATAAAATAATGGCTGAATGATGAGTCATTGCCATGAAGCTTTTTCTCTGCGAGTTGCAATGTAAAGTCTGGAAATAGTGATGTAAACCCCGATTTGCGGCGATTTATGTACTGGCGTGCGTGGTTCAGGGAGAATTAAGGATGCAAGGGTGTGATAAACAATTGGAATATTGATTGCTCATACCAAGGCGTTAGCTCACTAGCCACGCGGTCTCAGCCAAGCGCGGTAGCGTAGCGAAGCTCTGCGTAGTCAGGTGACGTCCGTCTCGAAGCGCAGCCCCCAAGTCCTAGTGTCCTGCGGTGCCGGCCGGGCCGGGCCGGGCCACGCCGCACGCCCAAGGAGCCTCCCAAGCCCAGCCGCCCAGTCACCCCGGACTCCCCGGACAGCCGCTTTAGCGTTGAGCCGGCCCGTGCCGTTGCCCCGGGTTCAAATACCAGCAAACAAGCTTAATCGCTACCGAATTTAAAGACAACAAATCTCGAGTTTGGTTTCTTCTGCGATTGGCAGACCAGCCAGATTATTTCTGGGCGTTAACTGACAGGCAGCTGTCGGCAGGCACCAGAATGGCCTTCGCCACAGCGTTAGCAGTACTGCCGGAGCCTGAGGCCTGGCCAGCAATCGGGTTCGAATACCAGCCAGGGGCGTAGCCAGCGGGGGAGAGGGGGGGGGGAGGGGCGAGCCGGTGACCGCGGAGGGCGCCCCCTCATCTCTCTGAAGCGGGCCGGCCGCGTCCCTACCGCCTACGTCGCTCCTCGGCCGCGGTGGCCGCGAGTTCGGATCCCGTCTGGTTCCAGGGCACCATCTACCGCATCACTCCTCTGAGGGGAGAGAGGGGAGGGAAGTCCTGCAGGGCGGAGATGCGTTGCGGGGAGGGGGGGGGGGGCCTCCAGCCAGCGCCAGGACCAGCGCCGCGACCTGCCTCGTCAGGCTGGCAAAGCTGGCTGGGTAGCGGTCAGCAGGGCAGCAGCGGCCGCGTCATTAAACCTGTGTCTCATGTGATTTCAGAGGCACCGGCACCGGCACCACCACCACCACCACCACCACCACCGCCAACACCGGCACCGGCACCACCACCACCGCCAACACCGGCACCGGCACCACCACCACCGCCAACACCGGCACCGGCACCACCACCACCACCAACACCGGCACCGGCACCGCGGCGCCCCGCCAGGCCCACCCGCCCGGCCTGCCCCGCCGAGTCCGCCCCGCCCGCCCCAGCCGACCAGCCAAGGCCGAAACGGCGGCGGCTCTATTGTGCCACCGACCCGACACCGCCAGGTCAGTTCCACCATATTTGTTGACGATGTTTCCTGGGGAGGGAGCGTCGCCGGGCACGTGAGGTCCGGAAACGCAGCGAAAGCGCATAAAACGCGAGCCCAGCCGAATGCAGGCGGAGCCGAGCCGGCTGCTTCTGGACCACAATGCGATCCGAACAGAGAAGTAGCGAAGTGTTAGACAGCCTTGCAGCCAGTAGGCCACGGCGCCTCAAGGGCACACGGGCCCACCCTAGTGCCGCCCCACCTTATATTATTAGTTTGCCGAACTCGCTACGTCCTTTCGGCTTTCTTATCGGGAGTTAAGGCTAGCTGACACCTCAAAATTTAATCTAGCCTCCCAAGCCCAGCCGCCCAGTCACCCCGCACTCAGCCGCTTTAGCGTTGAGCCGGCCCGTGCCGTTGCCCCGGGTTCAAATACCAGCAAACAAGCTTAATCGCTACCGAATTTAAAGACAACAAATCTCGAGTTTGGTTTCTTCTGCGATTGGCAGACCAGCCAGATTATTTCTGGGCGTTAACTGACAGGCAGCTGTCGGCAGGCACCAGGATGGCCTTCGCCACAGCGTTAGCAGTACTGCCGGAGCCTGACGCCTGGCCAGCAATCGGGTTCGAATACAATCCAGCCAGCGCCAGGACCAGCGCCGCGACCTGCCTCGTCAGGCTGGCAAAGCTGGCTGGGTAGCGGTCAGCAGGGCAGCAGCGGCCGCGTCTTAAACCTGTGTCTCATGTGATTTCAGAGGTACCACAGCCGCCCGGCCCGCCCGGCCCGCCTGGCCCGCCTGCCCGGCCTGCGCCGCCCGCCCGGCCTTCCCGCCCCGCCCGGCCCGCCCCGCCACGCCCGCCGACGCCGCCTGCCCACCACAGGCGGATGTCGGCGCGGCTACGGCGAAAACCCAAATTCTTCCAGGCATGAGGCAGCTGGTATGTTACAATATGAATTTGAAGTTATTTTTATTTTACTTTTGTGTCCTACAAGCAACTTCCGTTTCTTGTTTCAGGATTTCTGCCCCCCCCCCCCACCCAAAAAAAAAAAAAAAATTATTATTAACAATAATAATAATAATAATAATAATAATAATAATAATAATAATGGTGACAGCAGCTAACCAATACAAATTCTCTATGAACTTGTCAGCGGTGAGTAGAAACTGCAGCTTGTATTCATTGAGATAAAGTTTCAGTGTTAATCAGCTGTTTGAATTTACATTAATGTACTCTCATTTATTTCTTAGATCTGCTGGATCGAGAAGCTACGTAAGATGGTGGCTACATGATGGTGAACCTGAGGTGGAATGCGAGATTGAAATGGAACAAGAGGTGGCGTTGTACTATGTAATGGTGATTAATACTGGTGGCGATTATCAAAATTGTGAATCTACCAAAGATTGTGATTTCATGGTGTTTAAATTGAGGTGGAAATGTTGCAATTCCTTGATATGGCCAGTTTCCCATTGATTTCAGGAGGTAAGTTGAAAAATATTAATATAGTAATATAAATTTGGAATCACCATTTTGATGACATGCATATTAATTGTGTGAAAATTCTGTTACTTTTCAGGGATTTTTGAAGTGAGATAAAATGACTACATGAGATAAAATCTGCACTGAGAGTGGTGACAGCAACTAACGTTTACAAATCCTCTGTGAACTTGTCAGCGGTAAGTAGAAACTGCAGCTTGTATTCAATAAGATGAAGTTATCAGTGTTAATCAGCTGTTTGAATTTACATTAATGTACTCTCATTTATTTCTTAGATCTGCTGGATCTGGAGAAGTGGCTATGCATTGCTTGAGAAGCTATGTAAGATGGTGGTTACATGATTGTATAATTGAGGTGGAATGAGATTGAAATGGAACAAGAGGTGGCGTTGTACTGTGTAATGGTGATTAATACTGGTGGCGATTATCAAAATTGTGAATCTACCAAAGATTGTGATTTCATGGTGTTTAAATTGAGGTGGAAATGTTTCAATTCCTTGATATGGCCAGTTTCCCATTGATTTCAGGAGGTAAGTTGAAAAATATTAATATAGTAATATAAATTTGGAATCACCATTTTGATGACATGCATATTAATTGTGTGAAAATTCTGTTACTTTTCAGGGATTTTTGAAGTGAGATAAAATGACTACATGAGATAAAATCTGCACTGAGAGTGGTGACAGCAACTAATGTTTACAAATCCTCTGTGAACTTGTCAGCGGTAAGTAGAAACTGCAGCTTGTATTCAATAAGATGAAGTTATCAGTGTTAATCAGCTGTTTGAATTTACATTAATGTACTCTCATTTATTTCTTAGATCTGCTGGATCTGGAGAAGTGGCTATGCATTGCTTGAGAAGCTATGTAAGATGGTGGTTACATGACTGTATAATTGAGGTGGAATGAGATTGAAATGGAACAAGAGGTGGCGTTGTACTGTGTAATGGTGATTAATACTGGTGGCGATTATCAAAATTGTGAATCTACCAAAGATTGTGATTTCATGGTGTTTAAATTGAGGTGGAAATGTTTCAATTCCTTGATATGGCCAGTTTCCCATTGATTTCAGGAGGTAAGTTGAAAAATATTAATATAGTAATATAAATTTGGAATCACCATTTTGATGACATGCATATTAATTGTGTGAAAATTCTGTTACTTTTCAGGGATTTTTGAAGTGAGATAAAATCTGCAGTCAGAGTGGTGACAGCAGCTAACATATACAAATCCTGTGTGAACTTGTCAGCGGTAAGTAGAAACTGCAGCTTGTATTCAATAAGATGAAGTTATCAGTGTTAATCAGCTGTTTGAATTTACATTAATGTACTCTCATTTATTTCTTAGATCTGCTGGATCTGGAGAAGTGGCTATGCATTGCTTGAGAAGCTACGTAAGATGGTGGTTACATAATGGTGAACCTGAGGTGGAATGACATTGAAATGGAACAAGAGGTGGCGTTGTACTGTGTAATGGTGATTAATACTGGTGGCGATTATCAAAATTGTGAATCTACCAACGATTGTGATTTCATGGTGTTTAAATTGAGGTGGAAATGTTGCAATAACTTGATAAGGCCAATTTCCCGTTGATTTCAGAAGGTAAATTGAAAAATATTAATATAGTTATATAAATTTGGAATCACCATTTTGATGACATGCATATTAATTGTGTGAAAATTCTATTACTTTTTAGGGATTTTTGAAGTTGGTGGGACTACACCCCTTGTAGTCAAATTCCCTATACTAATGATGACTAATAGCTATTAATACTGGTGGCCATTATGATTATAGTGATGCTACTACCAAAGATGGTGGATTTTTAATTTGCATGCTATGGTGTCTATTGATTAAAATTCTGAAATGATTGTGAGAGGCGGAAAAGCCGGAATATTTTGATAATTTCAACTTACTGTGGATTTCGTAAGGTATATTTGCTCATGCTTTGCAAAATGTGTTTATTCTGCTGTTTTACTGGACTTTTTTTAATTCAACAAAATTATTTAATTTCAGGCGGAGCATAGCTGCTGTATTTTAACATCTTAAAGAACTGGAAGATGATAGACTGATGTGGTGGGATTAGTTATCCAGAGGAGTGTTTTGCCTTTGATAAAAAGATCATGAGAAGTGGAAAGATCATATATATCTGTAATGGTTGCTCATATGGGTGGTGATGTTTATAATGAGAATGTTGCATACCATCTGAAAGTTCTGAACAATTATGTGCTGGAGAAAGAAGAAAAAAAGTAACTTTATGCACACAGTCAGGTAAAGCCCCGTCTCAACCCCCTGGCCATTTATCAAATCCTTTTGAAAACATTTGCTCCTTGTTATATTCTGTTAACATTCCTTGCCTTTCATTTTCTGTAATTTGCTTATTTGTGTTCACTTTCTGATTGCAGGCGTGAGAATTAATTGATGGATTAGTTGATGGAGAGGGAGAAGAAGAGAGAGTGAAAGAGAGCTGTGTTTCAACTGTCGAAAGGAAGGAGAAAGGAAGAGACTTCTGTTGAGGGCCTCGGGCGACAGACACGGCATATATTAGGCCGGCAGAGATGGTATCAGGAAAACGGGCCACTGAAGCATGCCTGTGAAGGAGAGCCCGAGCAGTTCAAACTGAGCACTGCAAACCTGTGTTGCTGCTACCGTATTGGCGGGCAGCTGACCCCCACCCCTAATTCCCCTGGCTGGACTGCGACAACCAGGACCTGACCAGTGGGAGGCAGGCACCCCGCCGTTCTGGTAGGGTTAAGGAGTGGGATGGGAAGCTGTCTTAAGATCCGTGGATGCGTGCGCCAGGGAGAGCATCTCGGGGAGCTGTCGGGAGAGAATGAGACAAAGCTATGAGTTTGATACTGACTGTCTGCTGATAAATGGAAGATGTGTTTCAAAATGTTGGAAGTGGAAATATGTAAATGACCATTTGGTCTGCAAGATAAAGAAAAACCAGAAGACGCCGCCACTGTGTAATGGTCAAGACAGAACTACGAGTTGGGTCGAAATTTGCTTGCTACGGTGACGACAAATGAATGGTTGTAAATGTTGCCTTTGATTGCAATACTAAAAATAATTTTTCTATGCGCCTGGGCCTCTGGGTATGACTGAAGTCTTGGCATAGTCTTTGAAAATAGTAACTTATTTCGTACAATCAGATATTAAGATTGGTGTTACTGAATGCCTTTATAAAATTCTCAGAGCATTCGATCAAATTAATGACAGGAAGAGGTTGGTATCTCACAATACGAACATGAAGTTATTTTTATTTTGTTTACTTCTGTGTCTAACACGCAACTTCTGTTTCTTTTTACAGGTTAATTTCTGGAGGGATATAAAATTCCTTGGTTGCTTAAACCTTGCTGTGCTGTAGAAAATTATCTCATTGCCTCAATTTTTTTACCTTTTTTTAAAAAAATGAAAAAGGTATGTTTTGTCTTTTTTGTGTAAGTTTTATTGCCATCATATTTCTCAACACAGACATTACATTGTGTTCTGATTATTTTGGTTTCAGAGTCTTTAAATAGTTCCAGCAAATTAAGAGAAACTGCATGCCAATTTTGGATAAGTTCTGAATAAGAATGAAGATGAAGAATAACATGGTGTTTGATCCAGTGGCATATTCAGCCAGTGAAGCTTGAAAACTATGGTAACTACAATGCAATTCAGAAGTTTATCTAGTTTTCCAGCAGCTTTCACCATGACAGTTTTGAATGCCTTTGTGTCCTACAAGCAACTGGCGTTTCTTGTTTCAGGTTAATTTCAGATATTCATCTCCCTATCTGAAAGACACACAAAATGCTGTGAAATGTAAATGTCTGGAGCTGATAAGAAAATATCTGCTTCTGTTGCTGACTGGACTACCCAGTTGAGATTGTGGATAGCGAGTCTTCATTTTTCTTCGGATGCCTGGATACCTTTGATTGTGATACGAACTACGTGTGCTGGGAAATGCCTGAAGCTACGTGATGGGGTGTGTTAAATCTTCCTCAATTTTGATATTATGTCAACCATCTGTGCCTTTCATTTTCTATATACATTCCTTGTCTTCACTTGCTGATTTCAGACATGAGAATTAATTGATGGATCAACTGTCAAATCATGACAGATATGATGTGATGTCACGCGATGTGATGGACGTATCTACTACAAGAAAAATAAGAAAATCTTGGTTTGCTTAAACCTTGCTGTGCTGTAGAAAATTCTCATTGAGGATTCAATTCTTTTAAATATCTTTTTAAAATGATAAAGGTATGTTCTGTCTTTTTTGTGTAGGTTTTGGTACCATCTCGTTTCTCAGCACAGATATCACATTGTGTTCTGCTTATTCTGTTTTCAGAATTAATGATCTTTAAATAGTTACTGCAAATGAAAGAGAAAAAGTATATGTCAATTTTGGAAAAATTCTGAAATTTAAGAATATGAATAATCAGTGGTTATGTGGCATTTAAAAGGTGGGGAAAAAAGCCAAGGTTTTTATGTGGTTGATCTTCAAGATGAATACTTACAAGGTGTTTGATTTGGTGCCACATTCGGCCAGTGTTCATTAAAATGCACCTCCAGGAAAGGAGAATATTACCATATAAGTGCCTGGCCCTCTGAGCCTCTGACCATGACTGAACTCTTATGACAGAGGTAGGTTTTCAAATATTTTATGGAATAGAGATCTAGAATTTTCTCTTTTATGATATGAACATGAATTATGTGATAACTTTTCAGGGTTTCCTTGGTGGTACCACAACAGTCGTGAGTTTGTTAACTACTGATTTATATCTGTGATGATGGTTATGGATGAAAATGTTGCATACCAGTTCAAAGTTGTGCTGGAGAAAGAAGAAAAATATTAACTTATTGCACACAAGCTGCAAATGTAATTCCTCAGCCAGCTATCACATTACTCTTTGCTGGTTTTCTCCTGCTCGTCCTCTCGACATAGAAACTGTGGAAGATACCACTGGTGTGTTGAAAGTAAAAATCAGGGTAAGTTTAATCTTCCTAAATATTTATATTCTGTTCACACTCTGTGGCCTTCATTTTGTTTATTTGCCTTTCATCTGTCTACTTGCAGATTCCAGGCAATAGAATTTGCTGATGGATTTACAAGTCATGATTCATTGCCAAGCACCACTGCTGACTATTTGGCAGCCCCAAAAACATAACGTCTTGATTTCAAAGCTGTGCCGTCGTGGCACTGCAGGAACGTGGAATGTGTCAGCATGAAGCCCCTCGCCGTATTGCCGACACCAGCTGCTGCTGCTGCAACATGAGAAGGCCTGTGAGGCTACCGCGCGGCTCCAGCAACGTTTTGGAGGTGAGTTTCTGTGGACTGTAACACAATCCCTCCTCTGGAGCCGCCTGTGTGTTGGCCGCCGGCCGCTTCCCCGCTTCTCTGCACCACAAAGAGGCGTTCTGCGATCGCCCCGATGTTTTGGGGCGCCTCGAGCTGCTGTATTTGAACCTAGGGCCGGAACACGGCGGGTTTAATATCATCTGGCTGAAGCGGAATGTACCCGTACTGCCATGGGTTCAAATACCATCTCCCCTGGTGCCCCCCCCCCCCCCCCCCTCTATTTTTGTATCTGTGTTTTTAGATCCTTTGCCCCTCTTCGGATTGTTCGGTCGGTCTGCATGTCGATTAGGCCACATTAGACAGGAGGGCGACGCCCCCTTCCCTCCCCTCGTTGGCACGTGCCCTATGGCAGGGCACTGAGCACGAGAAGGACTCCAACTTGTGCTGCTTATTGCGCGCGGCGCGCACACGTCTGCGCACCGGGCGCCATTCATAACGCGCCGCTGCTTTTGCGGATCGAAAACGCGCTTGCTGGGTAGAAGTGAACAGAACGCCATACTCACAGCCGGGACCAAGGGAGCGCACCGAGCTGAGCCGAGCCGCCAGCGCCGCCAGCTCCCGTCACCGCACGGTGGAGAGAGATACGGTGGCGGCACGGGGCTACCTGGGGCGACCCCAAACGTGGTGCCCTCTGAGGTTTCCCCGTCCGGCCACCGGCGCGCTGCCGTCGAGTCGGGGCGAGCGTGAACACTCATCCCAACTACCTGCGGTCGGGGCGGCCGACCTCTCACGCAGGCCGCCCCGACCCAGCTTAGATCCGACCGAGTGTCGAGCCCGCAGCCTCCCGCCTGCGCGGCAAATTTTAACGATGGCACGGTTTGAGTGAGCCTAGCTGCTCGGAAACCATCGTACTTGAACCAGTGCGGGGAAAAAATTTATCATGGGGAGGAAGTGTATGGTCCAGGGCTGCCGGACGAGCTACACGGCAGGCGGCTGTGCCCCGAGTTGCCATGCTTCCGATGACCCTGCAGCAGTCCACGGTGTGCGCCAAACACTTTGAGCCCGCCGACATTTTCACGCATGACTTCACGGTCATGCCGGACGGTACGACCATATCAATGAGGAGGTGCCGGCCGGGGATCAAGAAAACCGCCGTACCCAGCCGCTTCGGTGCCGCTGCGGAGTACGGCCAGGCTCACTCATACCGTGCCATCGTTCAAAATTGCCGCGCGGCGGGAGGCTGCGGGCTCAACACTCGGTCGGATCTAAGCTGGGTCGGGGCGGCCTGCGTGAGGGGTCCGCCGCCCCGACAGCAGGTAGTCGGGATGAGTGTTCCCGCTCGCCCCGACTCGACGGCAGCGCGCCGGTGGCCGGACGGGGAAACCTCAGCGGGCACCACGTTTGGGGTCGCCCCAGGTAGGAAAGCCCACGGTCGTGCCGCCACCGTATCTCTCTCCACCGTGCGTCACCGGGATGTAGGACATGGAGAGGGGCTTGGGGGCGGGGAGGGGCATGCACGTGCCGGAGGCCGGAGGCGGCCGGAGGGGTGGGTACGGCGGGCGGGCGGGGTAGTGGCCGCCGGCATGCCGCCACGGCCGCCCCACCACATCACCCCGCTCGTGCAATTTCCGCCCTTTCCCCTCCGGCGGAGCGCGCAGCCCTCCGAGCCCCCTGGCGGCTGCCGGGGCCCCCGCTGTCCGCCACGGACGTGACAAGCATGTTAGGGTCGGCCGTCGGGGAGGCGGGACTAGAGGGCCCGGAGCCATGGCAGTCCGTCCCGGTCCCGGCCGCCCACAAGTGTCGGGTCGTGTCGCCGTTGGAGTGCATGATGGCGGCGCTAGTCGCCGTCAACCGCGGACCGTCAACGACCGAACTGAACCGGGCCGGGCCGGGCTGGCTGTTTTGGTGGGACAAGAAGGAGCAGGGGGAAGCAAAGGCGGATTTAGGGGATGGGCGGGGCAACAGGCTTTTGCCCTCCCCCCGGAGGGCGCTGGAAATGTAGGCAACCGGCATAGCTTTTCCGCCTGTAAGTAGGCAAAAAGCGGGACATTGCCCCTCCCCCCAACCCGATCCTAGATCCGCCCCTGGGGGGAAGTCGGAGACGGAGGCCTCCTTCGGGGACGGCGGGCGGGGGCTGCTGGGGCTGCAGGCGGGGAAGAAGACGGAATGCTAAGCACAGGCACGGGGGCGGCTCGGAGGCGGCTCGGAGGCGGCTCGGAGGCGGCTCGGAGGCGGCCAGCGAGCGCCGCTTGCTACGTGGTAACCGCATTAGCCCATGAGATCAGAGGGTCCCCCCAGGCTTATTGCCTCTGGGATCGAACTCACAAGTCTGCGTAGCGTAATCAAGATCAGGTCCAAGTAAACACTGCCGTTTTCAATCAGTCTGGACGCCCCTAGAGCAGCCCCCAACCCCTCCCCCGCCACGCCCGGAGCCAGGTCAGGGGCTGTCAGGCGCCGTCATGGCTCATGTCCGTGCCGTCCGTGCCGTCCGTGCCCTAATTTGCCCGAGCGCCAGTCGCGGCACGTGTGCTGTCCGGGCCGGGCGGCTCTACGCCCAGAGGCCGACGCCGACGCGCCACCCCCGGCGGCTCTGGGCTCCGGCGCCGGCCCTCTCCCAACCCCGGCGGCAGGACCGCGGCTCGCGGCCTCACGCCCTCACGCGATGGCACGTCCCCCCCCCCCCCCCCCATTCGGCGGCTGATGGCGTCCCTCTTCCACTCACGGCGTCGTCGACGACACCGACACCCCCGTCGAGGCCGTCCTGCAGGTGCCAACGCGTGATGACAGCGCCCGCGTCCTTGGGTCTGATGGCTGTCCATACCGTGGCCGTCGTCCTCCTGCACGGGGGCCGGGGGCTGGGGGCCGGAAGCACCGCCTCAAGGACCCCGCCCCGCCAAGTACCTCTCCCCATTGGTGGCCGCCCATCCATGCCCTTCCCGAGCGGTGACTCGGCGGCGTCGTCTAACGAGTGCCTTTCGACGGCAGCCGACGAGGGGGCGTCCATACGTCTTGTCTTGTAGTACCATAGGCCCCTTGGAACCTTCGGTGAAGCCTGTACACGTGATCTGACACACTCGTGGCCACCCCCCTCGGCCCGGGTACCCGACAGCACCGGTGGAGGCGCGAAGGCGGGTGGTCCCGCGTGGAGGGTCTGTCCCCCCAAGGGTGGTTAAACCGTCTTTTCTTAACCTCCCCTAGGTGGACCCGTACCTCGCCAGGGGCCGCTAGGTCCTCTCCGGCGGTGGAGGCGGGGCCGGGGGGGGGGGGGGGGGGGGGCGAGGGGGCTGCTGATGCGGGCATATGGTATCCCGTGGGCTGTACAGCGGGCGACGGTTTGTATACCGCGGACTGCGCCACTTTCCGCGGTCGCCCCCTTACCACAGAGTTGCTGCGGCCAGCTGCTAGGCCCGTCAGACCCTCAGTGGGGGCGACAATTGGTTTGCAGGTTTGGATACCTGGGGTTATGCAGAGTAGGTTCGGACTCGGACTGCGGCTGCTGCGGCGTGGCGTGCGGCTGGGATGTGAGTCATGCAGGGGTGCAGCGTGCAAACGTGCGTCATGCAGGGGGGGGGGGGGGGGGCTTACCGAGGGCTCAGGGCACCCCGTCCGGTGCGTCTGCTACCGCGTCCTGGGCTTGGTTCCGTTGCTCCTCGCCGCCCTCCTCTCCTTGGCCGCTTGCCGTCTCTCTTCGTGGGGGTCCGGTAGCTCGTCGAAGAGTTTGATGGCAGCCCGGAAGGCGTCCCGGTCTTCGGCCGCCTCCCTCCAGTTCGCCGGGTTGACGCCCACCGCCTCGATGTACTGCTGGCGCTGCTTGGCGAGCGACTTGCGCGGGCTGCCCCGGAAGCGCTTCGCCGGCTGGGGCGCAACGAGCATGGCGAGGGCGTTGGGGCGTGGCTCGATTTGTTGCTCGCGTTCGTTCGTGCGTGCGTGTTTGGCTGCGTGCGTGTGTGTGCGCGTGTCTCATATGTCTCATGTGATTTCAGATGTCCAACCTGGCAGCACCAAGACCACCACGACTTCAAAACTGATCGCAGACTTCAAACCCTTGCCGTCGTGGCTCTGCAGGAGACCTCCGCAGCTTACATTGGCTGGTCTTGTCGAAGATACCTACTTGTGTGCTATCCACGCCAGGTGTGTCACCATCAAGCCAAGACCATCAAACTCGCGCGCCGCATTGCCGCATAAGCAAGAAGTGGAACGTTAAGAAATGTTAAGTGTTCAGAGTTTATTGTTAAGAGTTAGTGTCGAGTAAGAGTTATGAATTTAAGGAGGAGACAAGGTGGAAACAAGGGATTATGTAGTGTGGGTTGTTTAAAGGGGTTCAAGACAGACGCCAGAAAGAGAGAGAGAGAGAGGGAGGGGGGAGGGGGGAGGGGGAAGGGTGACGTGTGAGGGGGAAGGGGTGGGACGCGCGGGGTCAGGATCTGCGGGGGCTCTCGGGATGGGGGGTGTGGGAGTAAGTGTGGGTGAAGTGGGGAGGGGGGGCGGGCGACGGAAGGAAGGGCAATGGGCTCCTGTTGTCCCGGGTTCCTGGGCTCCTTCGAGGGCTTCGGATAGTAGCATCGTTGTATTGTCTTGCTGTGCTGCTGAGTCTTTTCTGTTCTGACTGCCTTCTTTCTTCTCTTTCTGCTCCGGCGGCGCTAACTGCTGATTTATAAAGATAGGTTGTCGCGTTTTTGGCCCCCTTGTTTTTTGCGATTTTATCTTGCCCTGTTTTGCGGGCAAACCGCCAAATTTTGCGACCATCTTGCGATTCATTAATCGGATTTTTGCGGCTTGTTTGCGAGTACTTTTTAAGAATTTCTCGAGATTGGGGGAGTGGGAGTAAGTGTGGGTGAAATGTGGGGGGGGGGGGGGGGACGGTAGGAAGGGTAATGGGCTCCTTGTTAGGTGATTAGGCGATTATGAAGAAATTGAGAAAGGACTGAGAAACATCATCTTTTTTACTAGTGTCGTAAGGCGTAGTTTGTACTGACATGATTCGCACCCCTTTCCCGACCCCGAGCACCAACCGCTATTTCCGTCATCCGCCAGGCCCCGCGCCGTATGGACCCCCTTCCCTACCGCAACCCAGAGACCAAAGCACGGGCCATTCGAGCCGAAACTTGGACGGCTGTCGAGTAGAACGAGCGCGCACTGTCTAGGCCTGGAAGTTCCCTCGCGGCGAGTCATGCATGATAAGGTCATCCTCGGTACACCGCGTTGAAGGCTACAAACTTGCGCGACGCGTTTGGCAACGAAGTGGCAGAGGCAAGCAGCGGCGAGTGTTTTTCACGCTCTGTCTTGGCGTTTGCCGTCACTTATGACGCTCATAGCGCGACGTGCTTCTTTATCATAAACGGTGAAAAAGGACATCTTTGGGGGGCTGACCCGGTGGGGGCCAGGTTCCGTGTCCAACCGGTCTGGTCCTGCCGCGCACCCTGTCACGTAAAGCAAAGATTGTTGGTCCGGTTCTTCTTCCAATCTTATTTTCAGCAAATCGGATTTCCCACTGTCTTTTGAAATGGACGCTAAAATTTCTGATCAAACCCTGCTCCCGGGAAAAAAAGTATGAACAAACGAGATCATTCATGTTACTTCTCAACTAAACTATTAAGGTGTTAGAGGGTTTGAGTGAAGAACTCAGGCCTGGCAGTAATTTTTTCTAAGAAGTTGAAGTTTAAAATTTACTGTTACTGTTCTCAAATTTTATTCAAATAACTCTTTAAATATTGCCTTGATGCTCATGAATTTGAGTGGGATTGCCTTTCAGGGTAATCCTACGCTAGTTTCAAGTTAAGGATAGACCCGCCGTGCTTCCAAAAATTTTTTTTGTTCTTTTTAATTGAACTGAGCTTTTACAAAAACCGTTTGCATACTACAATTACCACTTCACAGCTTCGATGGGCACCTGATTCATCATTATTACTTGTTTTTCTGCCATGACACACTATTCAAACACATCCTTCCTCACTTCTTGTATTCTTGTAGAAAAGTATTTGGTTTTTGTTTGCTTGATGGTTGTGTGGTTGTTTTGTGTGTTTGTAGGTATTTAAATGTGTTTGTGTATGTAGTATATGTGTGTTATGTGTGTAGTTCGTTTCTGTGTCTGAATGGTCCATGGGTTTACAATAAACAATAGACACATCATACTATCACACATCGTGCCCTTTCGAAGTTGTGAAGCTCTGTTAAGCATAATTTTTGCAGAATTCTTCCTAGACAAAGTGTATTCTGAAATAATTTCTAGATGTCCATTCTGAACTGTCCAGATAGCAAATGTTTATTTTCTAGCCTTCTGAAAGTTTTAATAAGAAAGTAAAACTATTAATTCACAGAACAAGCATAAGTGAACAGTTTGACAGCAGTTGTATGTATGTATTTATGTTCAATCCAAATGTAATGCGTCACTAAGAAATTTAAGTGCTGTTGAAGTAACAAATGAGTGTTTAGCGATACTTTCAGTCATTTGAAGACCGACGGAAATCGGAATACCCCCGAAACAAAGGATTGGGGAAGGGAAGTCCCCCCCCCTCCACCCGGTTAGAGAGGACATCCGCTCAGTGGCAGGCCAGTTTTCACTAGTTGCAATCTAAAGAAAGGAGACGTTTTGAAGTTCGTATCGGTTAACAGTGTTTGGAATGGTATTGATCTTTAGCTTCCACTTCGTAGCCTCGCTGGAACAGGCGCGTACTTAGGGGAGGGCGATGGGGGCGATCGCCCCCCCCCCCCCCCCCCCCCCCCTTTTGGGTCTCCGAAGGGGACCTTTTCCCCCGAATGTAGGCAACCCGTAAAGCTTTGCCCCTGATGGTAGGCAACATGTAAAGCATCGCCCCCTCCTTTCATCAGCCCTAATTACGCCACTGCGCTGGCAACCCCTATACTGCATTTTCATCGCAATTATCTATTCGTGACAGATTTTTCGAATATCAACACTGGTACAAAGGATGATGTTTCACAATTTTGAGTGAACGGCGCTCTGTAGGATATTGGACCCAGAGAACCTCGAGCACACTTTGGCCGTATGGTAGGATCGATATTAACGGGCACTTCCCTTAAAGGCGGGGTGTGTTTTTTTTTTAACGTTTTAGGGATGAAAACGATATTTTTTTCGAATTTTTAAGATTTTATCTTGTCTATCGGGCATATAGTCTTGCGTGATAAAATGTGTATCAAATTGCTGTATCTTATTTTAGACTCGACAATGAACACGTAGATGACTCAGTTAAATGAATTCGTTTCATTATTTGAGATTTCGTGGGCCTTCCACTCGCTTTGCTCGCGTTTCTACCCCTTAATCAGGTTACCGCCAGTAAACTTGTAGCTCATATCGGTGTATTTGTCTCCTCGAATGTTAAAACCCCTTCGTTTTAGATTCTTGAAAAGTGATCGGGATAAGGAATTTCTGGGTGACCCAGTAGTTAAGAATCCGAACTTCACACTCGCGTTGCTCGAAACTCCGGATTTGGCCTTTGGCGTCGAACAAAATTGCTTGCAATTTTCAGAACTTTTTTTTTCTGTTTGGTGTAACTGCCGCGCGCGTCCTTCTGTCTCGTTTGTTTGCGCTCTCCTAAAATCACGGCCGAGGAATTCCCGCGCGCTCTTGCGATGCTCCTTTTCTAAGTTCAGGATCTCGCCTGGCATGTCCGTGCCCGTGTGTTTGGCAGTCTCGCTCTTGCTAGTGCGAGGTGCAGCCGGAGGGACCCGCCAATCACAGCTCAGCTCAGGAGTCGCGGTCTTGCCGCGTCTCTCCTTCTCTCTCTCTCTCTCTTGCTCTCTCTCTCTCTTGCTCTCTCTCTCTTGCTCTCTCTCTCTCTCTCTTCTCTCTCTCTCTCTTGCTCTCTCTCTCTCTCTCCTTCTCTCTCTCTCTCTTGCTCTCTCTCTCTTGCTCTCTCTCTCTTGCTCTCTCTCTCTCTCCTTCTCTCTCCTTCTCTCTCTCTCTCTCTCTCTCTCTCTCTCTCTCTCTCTCTCTCTCTCTCTCTCTCTCTCTCTCTCTCTCTCTCTCTCTCTCTCTCTCTCTCTCTCTCTCTCTCTCTCTCTCTCTCTCTTGCTCTCTCTCTCTCTCTCTCTCTCTCTCTCTCTCTCTCTCTCTCTCTCTCTCTCTCTCTCTCTCTCTCTCTTTCTCTCTGTTGCGTTCTCTCTCGCTCTGTCTCGATACCTTAGAGCAGGAAGGTCTTATCTCAGCGTAGCGCTGTGGAAGCCCTTAAGCTTGCGGGGCGCCACGCACAGTTAGGAGCTTTCACAGCGCTACGCTGAGATCAGGCCTTCCTGATCTGAGCTATCGGTCTAGCTCTTTGTTGCGCTCTCCCTCGTCTCTTTGTTGCTCTGCTCGACTCTGTTTCTGTCTGTCTTTCTCCTTCACGTTCTCTCTTGCTCAGTTACGATTTACCACTATTTCCCCCTCACCATATTCCTCCTGCACTCCCTTCCCTCCTCTCCCTCTTGCCTCCTCTCCCTCTTCCCTCCTCTCCCTCTTCCCTCCTCTCCCTCTTCCTCCCCCCCCCCCCCCCCCTCCCCCTCCCCAAAATGCCCTCCCCGCCGCCCTGCTCTACTTGCCTCCACTACTTCCCCGTACTACTCTCGCCTCTCCAGTCTCGAGTTCCACCGCGGTGACTGCCTCTCGCAACCCTCTGCTTTTCTTTCACGCGCTGCTCCGATCCCTCACTTTTCTCTCTTTCTCTCTGTCTCTCTCCCTCTGGTGTCTCGCACTTGTATCTCGTTAAGCAACCAATTGATAATGTTCACTCTTACCTTGTTTCCACCCTTAATTGTTATTTTAGTGAAGATGTGGGCAGAGCAAAGTCAACTTTTTACTATTGTATGCAAATTTAAAATTAAGCACAGCGCCATCATCACCAACATGATTTGTTACGTCCGTATAGGGCATGCCCTTGGACATTAAAGCGACCAATAAATAAATAAATTTAAAAAAAAGAAAATAAGAAAAAAAATAGAAAAAAATAAGAAAAAAATAAGAAAAAAATAAGAAAAAAATAAGAAAAAATAAGAAAAAAAATAAGAAAAAATAAGAAAAAATAAGAAAAAATAAGAAAAAAATAAGAAAAAATAAGAAAAAAATAAAATAGAATATATGTATACTAAAGGAGATGACAGGGAAGAAGTGGAAAGGAAATTCTCTACACTGGAAAAGTTTATTATTTTGTCACTGTAATTAATTTCAATTTGAACAATATTTCTGGTTTTAGACTTCATATTTGTTAAATTTTAAGTTGATATGGTTCTTTGTGTCTAATATTCTTGTACGTTAGCTTGAGAAGATGAACGGTGTCAATGAGTGTGTGCTTAAACAGTATGACGATTTTTTTCCACATATTGTTTTATTTATATTACACATGTGACTCACCCCTTATGCTGTATGAATAAAAGATCCGCCCACTATTAAATACTAAAATATCAAATCCAGGTGATGTGACATTACTAGTACCTATGCATCCTACTTTTTATTGTGTGTGTTGTGAGTAACTGATGTTTCATCTATGGAATGTGATAACTTTGTTATCCTGCTGGCCATAGTATGGACCAAAAATCTATTTTGCAGCTCTATGGTACACAATTTTGCTATGTTTATTTTTATGGCTAGATATGTGAATTTTCATTACCTGTAAATTACTGAATTGATCTGTTGAATATATTTGTATTATTATACATTTTGTACATATAAAGAGAGCATTTTTCATTTAGACCCATGGGTAAATCACTAGATAAATCTATGGACAAACCACTAAGAATAATCACTTCCCCTAAACCACTGCCAAATTACCCAGTGATGAACTGCCCAGGGCTTTTTGTCGGTGGTTCTATTGTTATATTTCTGTAATGGAAGTACTGTGACTCAACGATATGGGCTGATTGGAATTCTTAATATTAACTTGCTTTTAGAGTGGCCAAAGCCTGTGATGAATGATGACAATTTGCTGATCTTGCTAGTTGTTCAAATTATTGCTCCCTTAATGCATTTACTTGATGTGAATAGCATTATATAGAGTAAAAATTAGTTCAGTTCAGGTGTGTGTGTGTGTGTGTTGTTTCTTTAGAATATTTTCTTTTATATTTTGCCTAATGGAACATAAATTAAAATAGTAAAGATGATAACCCACAGTGGTGCTCCCAGCACCGTCATTCACTGGTCATTAAACATTTTTCTGCGCTGGTGTTCAACTTTCTTTGCAAACCCTATTCTTTTCTCACCTGGACCTTTAATTTTTAGTATCAAAGTGTGTTGATAACTTTTCCCCCTTGTTTTTATATCATTTGGCTTTTGACCTTGAGAGGGTATAGTCAAAACTTAATGAAGTGCTCCAAAAGAAATATATCCACGTTTACTTTAACTTCTTGACTAACGCTGTTTGGTCAGCCTTGTGTGGACAAGCAGTTTTGGGAAGGGTCATTTAAGATACCAGGGCTGCTTGACAGAATTCCACACTGGCTGCTCGTAAATGCCAGAGAGCATTCGGAAAATAGCAAAGTAATGAACACGGGTCTGAATTTTCAATTATTTTACAAAGCGAAGGCATAAGTCACTGCCACTAAATTCCAGAGAATCATGATTTTGTCAAGATATATGTGAACACTTATGCACCGATTTGCAGAATTTAACTTAATAATGATTAAGCAGCACTTAATGTCATTTCTGGCAAACCAGTTCCACGAGTCCTTTTGATGAATTGTGTCATGAGTCGGAAAAAAGAGGTGTGAATTATTTGAGTTGCCTATGAACATTTACCAACTGTGGCTATTGTGACTGCTGAAGCGTGTAAGTACTAACACAACCTGCTGTGGTTTCTTGCAGGCCGTTAAAATATGAGCAGCTCTTCAATCATTAGGCCGGTCGTACCTCAACAATCATATCAGTGGAGATTGTGGGATTATTGGGATAGTGACAAAATTGAAATTCTCCATAAATGTGCTATTTAATGGAAAATAAAGGCACATAAAAACACAAGATAAAGTGGGAAACTGAAAAAATAAAAAATGAAATCAGCCAAATACATTGTAGGGAAACAGGTACTGGAACTGAAACTGAAATGGAAATAGAAAATGAATTAGTCAACTGCTTTGAAAATTTGACACGAGTTATTAAATAACCTGGTACTTGGCGTGTGGGCATTAGTGCAAGGGAAAGCAACAATATGGAGATCTCGTGACACTGCAAAGAAGTGTGCAGAAGAAGATTACCTTCACAGCATCTCCCATGGAAGTGACAAAAATTTGCAGTTTCTGGTTTTTAAACATTGAATTACAGTATTAACAAGACAGGTGATATCAAATTTTTTTTTTTAAAGGGAGGGAAACTCTGTAAGCCATCTCATCTATCTCAGCAAGATTGCACACCACCCTTACTGGAAAGGTTCGCACTGAAGGTTTAATGGTTCAACAATTTCTTGGTCACTCTAAAAAGAAAGGAACTACTAAAAAATCTGAGAGTAAGATAATTAAACATTCGATAGAAATTCAAAGTCAAAACTCTGCCAGGACAGTTGACAGAACTTTTCACAATTCAAGTAAAACACCAAGAAAATCAAATCTTGCTTAAAATGCCAGACCGCCGTTGTGTTTTTAGGTGTGATCGTGGGTATGATTCAGCGAGGAAGAAATTTCAAGAAGTTGACATTATCAGTACATGTTATGAGGCTTTAGTGATATGGTACTAATTGTATCAAAGAGTCAAGGGATTGTTTATTTATTTATTAAAATTGCAACCCATCAAGAGAAACAATAATTGTAACACAGGTAAATGTCAAAACCAGAGAGCATAGCAGGGAATTGAGGTCACAACTAGAACCAGAAACTAAAGGAAACTTAGGAAGAAATGGACAACTGATGAAACACAGAGTTAGGTCTCCTTAAAAAAATCTTCAATTCTATGAAACTCTTTCTATTAGCCATTCTTTCAATGTCTTTTTGTGAAGGTCTATTTCACGTATCCTTCAAATATGTGCTGGTAGAGCATTAAATATTTTAAGAAATCTATTGATTAGTGAATCAAAGGCAGTTTCCATTGGCACTAATCTATCCTTATATCTTGTAATATGATCATGCACGTCACTCACGTTTTGTTTGGTTGAGTTTCTACTTGCCTGAAGGGCTGACTTGTATATTGCTAGCGAAGGCAGAGTTTAAAGATTCAATTTGCGGAAAATTCCTCTGCAGAAAGAGAGGTGTGAATACACATGGGCAAAGTATACAAGTTTACATTTGTTTAGACTATACTCTCAGATACCTGGAGAAGCATTTAAGGTCATGGGAGATTCTAATTCCTAAGAAGCTTTGCTTCATACTCTTTCAAGTGTAGAATTACCAATTTGTGAACTGGTTTGAATTCTAGTTGAAAAGCATGTACACACTTTTATCAAGATTTATCAATCACGCCGAAGAGCACCAAAGTAATCCTTTAATATTTTGAATAACAGATTTCCTTTTGTTAAAAATTTCCTCCCAGGTACTCCCTCAATTACAATATTATTGTCATCAACATATATGATGGCACTTGCCTTAGCTACTTTTACAATTTGATTTATGGCATTGACATACAATATGAATAAAAGGGACCAAGTACTGAACCTTGAGGAACATTATCTTCTACCAGCTTGAGGGTTGATGATAGTACAGTTACAAGGAAATTGTTAATAATGTTTCACCAGCACACCGAGCAGTTAGTGCTGCTCAAAATTTTCATCCCCCAAAAGCATAGCCTCGCAGCAGGGTGTCTCTTGGCGCGGCGATATCGAATTCGATTGTGATTGTGATCGTGATTGGTGATTGTGATTCCAAACGAATTTCGCTAGCGGAGTAGGGGATGTGCGAGCTGTAGTTGTGGACAAATTTCTGAAGTGTTAAATTTAACGGGAAAAGTTTTGTCCGCTTTGCTTAATTTTCACGCATGACGTTTTAAACTGAAGCGCATATCCTCCTCGTATCTTCGTTGTTTTTGAAGGCAACCAATCATTGACTCGCCTATCAAGGCTCTTTTCATTAGTGGGAGGTACGTGTAAACATTTGTTTATCCCAGCGCAGACGAAATGAGGGATACCTCATCAGTTTCAGTGCGTGTTGAGCTACTTCCTCTCAAAGTAATGTACATTGAGACTTTTATCATTACCTGCTTGCGCTCCATGACGGCACAGGCTGTATCAGTTCGGTAACTTCACATATTAACTGATCTCAACTAAAATCAGTTACCCACAATGGCAGCAACGTTTGAACCGTACGACAGAGACAGGTAAGGCTTATTAGTTAATTGTGGTATTGTCCTTTGAAATGTTAAGCAACACCTATATATGCTGTCTGGTCTTCTAGTTAGTATTTTGGCCAAATGTCACGTCAAGATGCTACTGATCTCTTAATGGGAGAGAGAGGAGGAGGAGTTTTTTTGTCAGAGATAGCAATTCCATCCATGGAGATTTTGTTCTGTGTGTTCTGGTAGGTAAACTGTTGAGTACTCTACTTTTTATGAAATTTTTTAGTCCAAATATGTATAACTCTTAAATTGTTATCTATCTTAGGGAAGATAGTAAATAGCAGCCACTATATTATTAATAAACTACGACAAGGTGATCAGACACGGTATCGAATTGAGACCAGACATTTCAAGACCTCCCTAGTCTTTCGTCATTTTATAAATTGCACTACTTGGACACAACACCATCATAAGGCCAGTCTCGCATCAATTGAAAAAGTTATGGCAAGATATGACTTCGAAGGCACTGTAAGTATTTCATTGTGTTATAGTTTTAGCATGCAAACAATTGTTTTAACTGGCCTTATTATATTTGTACAGGATCCTGATGATCTTCCATTTAGCAAAGGTGAAGTGCTGACCATAATTCAAAAAGATGAAGATCAGTGGTGGACAAAAGAAATAGTGTTGGTCAAGTAGGATCTATCCCAGTGCCATATGTCTCGGTGCGTAGTAATGCTCTCAAATTTTATGGTACAAGATGATTTTGTTGCTGTGATCATTATGAACTTTGCCTTTTTTTTTTCCAGTATGAAGAAAATCAGTTAGGTGAGGGACAAAGGTCTGGTTCGGGTGGTGGCAACCCTATTCCAGTTCAACAGGAAACTAACATAAAGATGGGACTAACATGCAGGTAAAATCCACTTTTTATTTCAGAACATTACTTGGAATTCTTTCAGTAAATTTGTGGTTTCTAAGTGGCCACATATTTATTTAACAAATTTTGGGCCAGGGAATGGTAAAAGTTAATTGTGCATTTTTTTCTACTTTATTACAGAGGAAGCTTCCTAAGCCTACGCCCGAGTTAAACAAGCCTGTGTTCCAAATGCATATGATCCGCACTGCCTTGAAGCTGGAAGTTGTTGATATTATTAAGGTCACAAAAATTAATATTAATGGGACAGTGGAGGGTGAATTAAATCTGGCAAGAAAGGTCATTTTCCTCTCACCCATGTAGAATTTGTTGAAAAATAAGTTGAAGATGGTACTGAAGAAAGTTAGCTATTCACAATATCCGCAATTATCTTCTATTATGCTTTCAGTTCCTGGTAATTTGTGGATTGGTTCAGACATTATATCTATGGCCTGAATTAAATTACTAGATATTGCTATTGTGATGAATTCAGTCATGGGGAGTGGGACAGCTGTGCTATTAATTTGGTTGTCCTCATTCTTTTAGAAAAATAGATTAGTGCATGCAAAGGATGTGTATTCATGTCTGAAATCCTAAGGATAGGTTTCAGAATGAGGAAAGGGAATGGCATAGCAAAGATGCTCAGTCTAGTGCATCTGCTTAACCGTTTGGTGTGAGATTACTGTAGAGATTACTTATGTGGCATTGTTTTATTTTAGTATTTCAGTTGTGAATCTTGCTCTAATTTTTTATTCTCCTTTATGATTCTGTAGATGTTAGACAACATTGCTATATGTGCATATCAACTTGTGGGACTGCGCTTTGTTTTCAAGTAGTCCAAGTCATATTAATGTGAAGTTTTTTAAGTAATGTAGATCAAGACATCAAAATTGTGATGAAATTATGTTCAGTCTTAGGACAAGGTATTTATTCTGATTGTTTAGTTTACATTATTATTGGCCATGAGGATGTGAGAAGTTTCCTATCAATTGATAAGTGAAGTGGTATGTAAGGAGGCATGATTCATATTGTCTGGAATGTAAGGCTCTAGATCCAGCTTCTATTGTACGGTGTGTATTTTATTTAGTAATAATTTATACCCGTTTGCTGCTTCTGATTTGAGATTTTGATGCGTATTATCATGGATTGAAAAGTCTGATTTTAGATATGTGTAATAGCTTCTTGTGGGCTTCCGGTGCTCTACTGCTACGAAGAAAAGGTGTGTGAGGCAAGTGCCAAATGAATTGTAGAAGTGTTTGTAAATAAGCTTATTTCTGGATATCTTATATATTTAATTGAAGTATAGCTCTTATCTTGGTTGTATAGTGAACAATATTTCAAACTGTTATCTTTACTCCAATTTTATTTCATTTCAACTTGGTTTCAATTTGTCATTTTTGAATCATTCCTTCATGCTTTCATTGTCTGTAAAAATAGATATTCTAAGAAATGTTTGGCTTCTAGTTATTTGGGTAGAATTGGATAGTATAAATTGGTTTTCCACTCCTAAAGAGGAAATAATACTTTTCACTAAAAATGTACTTTTTGGACTTTTTTTTTTAAGTTTTGCAATACTTTGAATCATAGTTCTTGCCCTTGTATGTCTTACTCTCTCCCAGTGACTGTATGCATTAAATAACCTATGGTTTTATTTTTGAAATCTGGCTTTTGTGAATACTGTCCACTATAAAATTACTTTAAAATCATTTATAACATGAAATTTGTTGCACTGTGTTTGGACAGTATGTGAATGTATTCAGATCTATTGGTCTCCTCTAGAATAATGTACAGAAGTGTAAGGTGAAAGATTCCTGTACTACCTTTCCTCTTCTCATATTTTCTGCCTAAAGGTTTATGGGTTCCTTTGTGGTTCCACTGCAGTAGAGTGTGAGCAATTAAAATAAAATTCCAGAGTTGCATTTTTAGCTGTTTCTTGTTTGTACTCCTGATGCTTATGTGTGTTTTTTTACACAATGTGGTTTTTTTAATAGCGTAAAATGGCCATTCAAATTGAAAAATTCTGTTGTATCAGTGTGGTGTAGGCAGCTTCTGCTGCCAATCATGTACATTAGTTGGATTGTGGTTAGACTGTGGAAATAGGGAACTGGAATAAATTTTGCAAGTTGTTAATCTTAAGTGGTGGCAGTGCATAATTTGAGGCATCTC